>JARFJB010002108.1:345000-737500 GCA_036346205.1 Vesta saturnalis | reverse complement strand
TTGACAAAGTTGTTTGCACACCTTTAGCAATTTTTGCAGATATTACTAATGACGACGAAAACTGCAAGTGTTATTGAAACTTTTAGATTGTATAATTTAAAATACACCTTTAAAAAACCCAAAAAAGATCAGTTTTCTACTATGTGTGATGATCGTGAAAGTTTACATTTCCATATTTCAGGATAGACTGTATCTGTCAAAGACTTGCTTACTTTCTAGATTTATGAGGGACGCTGACGATCGAGGAAAACGTTGCGATTGACTACGCCTAGTTTTGGCATATATTTAGAAATAAAAAAGGATGATAAACAGACAATTGTAAGATTTTCCTCTGCACGGATAACATACCGCTCGATAATTTGTTTTGTAATCGAATAAAACCGCACGTGTAGTGTTTGAATTTTATGTTTAACTTTCACTTTCCAACCTACATGTACATATCCAGGTATCGAAGCTTACGCAATTGACTTTTTTTTACTACCGCTAAATAGACTTATAAGCTCATGTTATAACTTATGGGCAAGTTTCGTCAAGACCGACCGTCATGTCTACATGTGTGCGTGTGTGTGTGTGTGTGTGTGTGTGTGTGTGTGTGTGTGTGTGTGTGTGTGTGTGTGTGTGTGTGTGTGTGTGTGTGTGTGTGTGTGTGTGTGTGTGTGTGTGTGTGTGTGTGTGTGTGTGTGTGTGTGTGTGTGTGTGTGTGTGTGTGTGTGTGTGTGTGTGTGTGTGTGTGTGTGTGTGTGTGTGTGTGTGTGTGTGTGTGTGTGTGTGTGTGTGTGTGTGTGTGTGGTGTGTGTGTGTGTGTGTGTGTGTGTGTGTGCGTGTGTGTGTGCGTGCGTGCGTGCGTGCGTGCGTGCGTGCGTGCGTGCGTGCGTGCGTGCGTGCGTGCGTGCGTGCGTGCGTGCGTGCGTGCGTGCGTGCGTGCGTGCGTGCGTGCGTGCGTGCGTGCGAGCGTGCGTGCGTGCGTGCGTGCGTGCGTGCGTGCGTGCGTGCGTGCGTGCGTGCGTGCGTGCGTGCGTGCGTGCGTGCGTGCGTGCGTGCGTGCGTGCGTGCGTGCGTGCGTGCGTGCGTGCGTGCGTGCGTGCGTGCGTGCGTGCGTGCGTGCGTCGTGCGTGCGTGCGTGCGTGCGTGCGTGCGTGCGTGCGTGCGTGCGTGCGTGCGTGCGTGCGTGCGTGCGTGCGTGCGTGCGTGCGTGCGTGCGTGCGTGCGTGCGTGCGTGCGTGCGTGCGTGCGTGCGTGCGTGCGTGCGTGCGTGCGTGCGTGCGTGCGTGCGTGCGTGCGTGCGTGCGTTGCGTGCGTGTTACTGTGCGTGCGATGCGTGCTCGTAGCGTGCGTGCGATGCTTTTGCGAATGCTAGTGCGTGTCGTGCGTGCAGTGCGTAGCGTGCGTGCGTGCGTGCGTGCGTGCGTGCGTGCGTGCTGTGCGTGTGTGCGTGGTGCGTGTGTGGTGTGTGCTGTGTGTGCGTGTGTGCGTGTGTGTCGTCGTGTGCGTGTGGCGTGCGTGCGTGTGCGTAGTGTGCGTGTGTGTGATGTGCTGTGTCGTGTGTGCCTGTAACGTGTGCGTGTGTGCGTGCGTGTGTCGTGGTGTGAGCGTGTGTCGTGTGTGCGTGTGTGCGTGTGTCGTGTGCGTGTGCGCGTGTCGTGTGTCGTCGTGCGTGTGTACGATGTGCGTGTGTGTTGTGCGTGTGCATGTGCCTGTAAACGTGTGCGTGCGTGTGTGCGTGAGTGTGAGCGTGTGTGCGTGTGTGCGCGTGTGCGTGTGAGCGTGTGTGGCGTGTGCGTGTGTGCGTGTGTGCGTGCGTGTGATGTGTGTGCGTTGTGCGTGTGAACGAGTGTGCGTGTGTGCTGTGTGACGATGTGCGCGTGTGTGCTGTGCGGTGTGCGTGAGTGTGTGCGTATGTGCGTGTGTACGTGTGCGTGTGTGTGTGCTGTGCGTGTGTGCCTGTGACGATGTGCGTGTGTGCGTGCGTGTGCGCGTGAGTGTGTGCATATGTGCGTGTGTACGAGAGTGCGTGTGTGCGTATGTGCATGTGTGCGTGTCTGCGTGTTTGCGTGTGTGCGTGTCCTGTGGACGAGTGTGCGTGTGTGCGTATGTGCGTGTGGCTGTGTGCGTGTGGGCAGTGTGCGTGCGTGTGCGTGTGTGAGCGTGTGCGTGTGTGCGTGTGTGCGTGTGGCGTGTGGCGTGTGGCGTGTGCGTATGTGCGTGTGTACGAGTGTGCGTGTGGTATGTGCGTGTGTGCGTGTGTCTGTGGACGAGTGTGCGTGTGCGTGCGTGCGTGTGTGCTTGTGCGTGTGTGCGTGTGCGTGTGGTGTGCTGTGGCGTGTGTGCGTGTTGCGTGTGCGTGTGCTGCGTATAAGCGTGTGCGCGTGTGTGTGTGTGTGCGTGTGCGTGTGTCGTGTGCGTGTGCGTGTGCGGTGTTGCGGTGTGCGTGTGTGCTGTGTGCGTGTGTGTTGGTGTGCGTGTGTTCTTGCGTGCGTGTGTCGTGTGCGTGTGTACGAGTGTACTGTGTGCGTATGTGCGTGGGCGTGTTCGTGTGTGCGTGTGTGCGTGTGTGCATGGTGCGTGTGTGCGTGTTTGCGTGTGTGTGTGTGCGTATAAGCGTGTGTGCGTGTGTGCGTGTGTGCGTGTGGGCGTGTGTGCGTGTGTGCGTGTGCTGTGCGTGTGTGCGTGTGTGCGTGTGTCGTGTGTGCGTGTGTGCGTGTGCGGTTTGCGTGTGGTGCGTGTGCGTGTGTGCGTGTGCGTGTGCGTGTGTGCGTAAGTGCGTGTGTGCGTGTGTGCCTGCTGACGATGTGCGCGTGTGTGCGGTGTGCGTGTGTGCGTGTGTGCGTGTGCGTGTGCGTGTGTCGGTGTGTGGCGTGTGATGTGTGCGTGTGTGCGTGTGTGCGTGTGGCATGGTGGCGTGTGTGCGTGGACTGTGCGTGTGCGTGTGTGTTGGCGTGTGTGCGTGTGGCTGTGCGGTGTGCGTGTGTGCGTGTCGTGTGCGTGTGTGCGTGTGTGCGTGTGTGCGGTGTGCGTGTGGTGTGCGGTGTTGCGTGTTGTGCTAGTGCGGTGTGTGCGTGTGTGCGTGTGTGCGTAGTGTGCGTGTGCGTGTGTGCGTTTGTGCGTGTGTGACGTGTGTGCGTGTGTGTGTGCGTGTGTGTCGTGTGTCGTGTGTGCTATGTGCGTGTGTACGATGTGTGCGTGTGTGGTGTGTGCGTGCTGCGTGTTTGCGTGTGCGTGTGCGTATAAGCGTGCGTGCGTGTGGCGTATGTGCGTGTGCTGTGAGCGTGGTGTGCGTGTGTGCGTGTGTGTGTCCTGTGTGCGTGTGCGTGTGTGCGTGTGTGCGTAAGTGCGTGTGTGCGTTGGTGCGTGTGTGCGTGTGTGCGTAAGTGCGTGTGTGCCTGTTGACGAATGTGGTGTGTGCGTATATGCGTGCGTGTGTGCGGGTGTGGGCATGTGTGTGTGTGTGTGTGTGTGAGCGTGTGTGAGCGTGTGCGTGTGTGCGTGTGTGCGTATGTGCGTGTGTGCGTGTGTGCGTATGTGCGTGTGTACGAGTGTGCGTGTGTGTGTGTGCGTGTGTGCGTGTGTGCCTGTAGACGAGTGTGCGTGTGTGCGTGCGTGTGTGCGTGAGTGTGAGCGTGTGTGCGTGTGTGCGTGTGAGCGTGTGTGAGCGTGTGCGTATGTGCGTGTGTGCGCGTGTGATGTGTGTGCGTATGTGCGTGTGAACGAGTGTGCGTGTGTACCTGTGGACGAATGTGCGTGTGTGCGTGCGTGTGTGCGTGAGTGTGTGCGTATGTGCGTGTGTACGAGTGTGCGTGTGTGTATGTGCGTGTGTGCGTGTGTACCTGTGGACGAGTGTGCGTGTGTGCGTGCGTGTGTGCGTGAGTGTGAGCGTGTGTGCGTGTGTGCGTGTGTGCGTGTGTGCGTACGTGCGTGTGTGCGTGTGTGCGTGTGCGTAAGTGCGTGTGTGCGTGTGTACCTGTGGACGAGTGTGCGTGTGTGCGTATATGCGTGCGTGTGTGCGTGTGTGCGGGTGTGGGCATGTGTGTGTGTGTGCGTGTGTGAGCGTGTGCGTGTGTGCGTGTGTGCGTGTGTGCGTGTGTGCGTGTGTGCGTATGCGCGTGTGTACGAGTGTGCGTGTGCGTATGTGCGTGTGTGCGTGTGTGTCTGTGGACGAGTGTGCGTGTGTGCGTACGTGTGTGCGTGAGTGTGTGCGTGTGCGTGTGTGTGTGTGTGCGTTTGTGCGTGTGTGCGTGTGCGCGTGTCTGCGTGTGTGCGTGTGCGCGTGTTGACGTGTGTGCAGGTGTGCGTGTGTGTGTGTGTGTAAGCGTGGGTTTGCGAGTGCGTGTGTACCTGTGTGCGTGTGTGCGTGTGTGTGTGCGTGTGCGTGCGTGCGTGTGTACGTGTGTGCGTGTGTACGAGTGTACATGTGTGCGTATGTGCGTGCGCGCGTGTGTGCGTGTGTGCGTGTGTGCGTGTGTGTGCATGTGTGCGTGTGTACGTGTTTGCGTGTGTGCGTGTGCGTATAAACGTGTGTGCGTGTGTGCGTATGTGCGTGTGGGCGTGTGTGCGTGTGTGCGTGTGTGCGTGTGTGCGTGTGTGCGTGTGTACGTGTGTGCGTGTGTGCGTGTGTGCGGGTTTGCGTGGGTGCGTAAGTGCGTGTGTGCGTGTGTGCCTGTGGAACGATGCGCGTATGTGCGTTGCGGGTGCTGCGTCGTGTGTGCGGTGTGCGTGGTGCGTGTGTGCGTATGTGCGTGCGTGTGTGCGTGTGCGAGTGGCGTGTGTTTGCGTGTGTGCGTGTGTGCTGTGCGTGAGTGTGCGTGTGCGTGTGTGTGCGTGGTGTGCGTGTGCGTGTGTGCGGTGTGTCTGCGTGTGTGCGTGTCTGTCGGTGTGCGTGTGTGCGTGTGTGCGGGTGTGCGTGTGTGCGTGTGTTTGCGTGTTTGGTGTGCGTGTGTGCGTGTGCGTGTGTGCGTGTGTGCGTGTGTGTGTGTGTGCGTGTGCGTGTGTGCGTGTGCGTGTGTGCGTGTGTCGTGTGCGTGTGTCGTGTGTGCGTGTGTGTGTGCGTGTGTACTGTGTGCGTGTGTACGGTGTGCGTGTGTGCGTGTGTGCGTGTGGTGTGTGGCGTGTGCGTGTGTGTGCGTGTGCGTGTGCGTATGTGCGGTGTGCGGTGGTTGGTGCGTGTGTGCGGTGTGCGTTGTGCGTGCGTGTGTGCGTGTGTGGTGTGCGTGTGTGTTGTGTGTGCGTGTGTGCGTGTGCGTGTGCGTGCGTGCGTGTGCGTTGTGCGGTGTGTGCGTGTGTGCGGTGTGCGTGTGTGGTGTGTGTGTGCGTGTGCGTTGTGTGCGTGTGGTCGTGTGCGTTTGGTGTGCGTGTGTGCGTGTGTGCGTGGCGTGTGTGCGTGTGCGTGTGTGGTGTAATGTGTGCGTTGTGCGTGTGTGGTGTGTGTGTGTGCGTGTGGCGTGTGTGCGTGTGTGCGTGTGTCGTTGTGCGTGTGTGCGTGTGCGTTTGCGTGTGACGTGTGCTTGCGTATGTGCGTGTGTGTGCGTGTGTGGCGTGTGTGTGTGTGGTGTGCGTGTGTGCGTGTGCGTGTGTGCGTGTGGCGTGTGTGCGTGTGCGTGTGTGCGTATGTGCGTGTGTGCGTGTGTGTGTGTGACGAATGTGCGTGTGCATGTGCGTCGTGTGTGCGGTGTGTGCGTGTGTGCGTGTGTGCGTGTGATGCGTGTGGTGTGCGTATGTGCGTGTGTGCGTGTGCGATGTGCGTGTGTATGTGTGTGTGCGTGTGCGTGTCCTGTGGACGAGTGTGCGTGTGTGCGTGCGTGTGTGCGTGAGTGTGACGTGTGTGCGTGTGTGCGTGTGTGGCGTGTGCGTATGTGCGTGTGTGGCGTGTGTGCGTGTGTGCGTGCGTGTGCGTGTGTACGTGCGTGTGTGCGTGTGCGTGTCGTGGTGTGTGCGTTGTGTGACGATGTGCGTGCGATGTGCGTGTGCGTGTGTAGCTGTGGTGCGTGTGTGCGTGTGCGTGAGGTGTGCGTGTGTGCGTGTGCGTGTGCGTGTGCGCGTGTGCGGTGTGCGTGTGTGCGTATGTGCGTGTGTGCGTGTGTCTGTGGACGAGTGTGCGTGTGCGTAGCGTGTGTGCGTGTGTGCGTGTGCTGTGTGTGTGTGTGCGTGTGTGCGTGGTGTGCGTGTGCGTGTGTCTGCGTGTGTGTGCGTGTGCGCGTGTGTGACGTGTGCGTAGTGTGCGTGTGTGTCGTGTAGCTGTGCGAGTGTGCGTGTGCTGTGCGTGTGCGTGTGTGCGTGTGCGTGTGTGTGTGTGTACGTTGTGCGTGTGTGCGGTGGCGTACTGCGTGTGTGTGCGTGTGCGTGCGCGTGCGTGTGTCGTGTGTGCGTGTGTGCGTAGTGTGCATGTGTGCGTGTGTGTGTGTGTGCGTGTGTGCGTGTGTACGTGTGACAGTGTTGCTGTGCGTATGTGCGTGTGCGTGCGTGTGTGCGTGTGTGTGTGCATGTGTGCGTGTGTCGTGTTGCGTGTGTGACGTGTGCGTAGTGTGCGTGTGTGCGTAGTTTGCGTGGGTGCGTGTGCGTGTGTGCGTGTGTGCCTGTGGACGTGTGCGTATGTGCGTTGTGCGCGGTGTGCGCGTGCGTGTGCGTGTGTGCGTGTGCCTGTGGACGAATGTGCGTATGTGCGTTGCGTGTGCGGTGTGTGCGAGGTGTGCGTGTGTGTGTGGTAGTGTGCGTGTGCGTGTCTGTGGATGAGTGTGCGTGTGTGCGTGCGTGTGCGTGAGTGTGAGCGTGTGTGCGTGCGTGTGCGTGTGTGTCTGCGTGTGTGCGTGTCTGTCGGTGTGCGTGTTGCGTATGTGCGGGTGTGCGTGTGTTGCGTGTGTTTGCGTGTTTGTGTGCGTGTGTGCGTGTGTGCGTGTGCGTGTGTCGTGTGTGCGTGTGTGCGTGTGTGCGTGTGTGCGTGTGTGCGTGTCGTGCGTGTGCGTGTGGTGCGTGTGTGCGTGTGTGGGTGGTGTGACGTGTGCGTCGTGTACGAGTGTGCGTGTGTGCGTATGTGCATGTGTGCGTGTATGTGTGTATGCGTGTGTACCTGTGTGCGTGTGTGCGTGTGTGTGCGTGTGCGTGCTGCGTGTACGTGTGTGCGTGTGTACGAGTGTACATGTGCGTATGTGCGTGCGCGTGTGCGTGTGCGTGTGAGCGTGTGTGCATGTGTGCGTGTGTACGTGTTTGCTGGTGTACGTGTGTATAGCGTGTGCGTATGTGCGTGTGGGCGTGTGTGCGTGTGTGCGTGTGCGTGGTGCGTGTGTGCGTGTGTGTGCGTGTGGTGCGAGTTTGCGTGGTGCGTAAGTGCGTGTGCGTGTGCTGTGGACGTGATGTGCGTATGCGCTTGCGTGTGTGCGGTGTGCGTGTGCGTGTGTGCGTGTGGCGTGTGGTGTGTGTGCGTGTACGAGTGTGCGTGTGTGATGTGAGTGTGTGCGTGTGCCTGTGGATGAGTGTGCGTGTGTGCGTGCGTGTGTGCGTGAGTGTGAGCGTGTGTGCGGGTGTGTCTGCGTGTGTGCGTGTCTGTCGGTGTGCGTGTGTGCGTATGTGCGGGTGTGCGTGTGTGTGTAAGCGTGTGTTTGCGTGTTTGTGTGTGCGTGTGTGCGTGTGCGTGTGTGCGTGTGTGCTGTGTGCGTGTGTGCGTGTGTGCGTGTGTGCGTGTGTGCGTGTGCGTGTGTCGTGTGCGTGTGTGCGTGTGTCGTGTGTAGTGCGTGTGTGCGTATGTGCGTGTGTGCGTGTGTGCGTGTGTGTGCGTGTGTCGTGTGCGTGTGCGTGTGTGCGTGAGTGCGTGTGTGCCTGTGGACAAGTGTGCATGTGTGAGTATACGCGTGTGTGCGTGGGTGTGAGCGTGTGTGAGCGTGTGCGTGTGTGCGTGTGTGCGTGTGTGCGTGCGTGCGTGTGTGCGCGTGTGCGTGTGCGTGTGCGTGTGTGCGTGTGTGCGTGTGTACGAGTGTGTGGGTGTATGTGCATGTGTGCGCGTGTGCGTGTGTACGTGTGTGCGTGTGTGAGTGTGTGCGTATGTGCGTGTGTGCGTGTATGCGTGTGTGCCTGTGGACGTGTGTGGTTGTGTGCGTGCGTGTGTGCGTGAGTGCGTGTGTGCGTGTGTGCGTGTGTGCGTGTGTGCGTGTGTGCGTGTGTGCGTGGGCGTGTGTGCGTGTGTGCGTGTCTGCGTGTGTGCGGGTGTGCGCGTGTGAGTATGCGTGTGAGTGTGTGTGTGCGTGTGCGTGTGCGTTTGCTTGTGCGTGTGCCTATCCGTGTGCGTGTGCGTGTGCGTGTGCGTGTTCGTATGCGTATGCGTGTGCGCGCGCCGTGTGTGTGTGTGGATGTATGTTAGTAACGACGATAGCTCCAGAACAATAATGCCTATGTCATAGTAGATAAATTTGAACTAATAATTAATTATAGGGCTATTGCCCCAGTTATTTAATTGCATTAATCGTAAAAATAATAAATGCGCTGTTGTTAACTGAATAGCGCGTCTGTTAGTAATATGTTATATTTAAGATATGTATCTTAAATGTGTTTAGTTTACGAATAGAATTGTAAAAAGTCACGTACCGACTTTGCTTAATTAGGGAAAAGGTGGTTAAAGAAGCCAGTTAGTTAGTTTACGCGATGTATGTAATACATATTCATTGGCGGTTAATGAATTTAGGTAAGAAGTGCTTTTCATTGTGTCTTTGCTATTTTTATTTGTTACATATCAGAAGTGGGATAAGCTGAGTGCCGTTTTACTTTAACTTAACTGCATTAGTGATCGGACTGCAATGATTAGTATCTACATATTTGTATTGTAAGTTAGTTTTGGTACGAATCATGTATGTGCAATATTTTGATAACTTATGTGACGTACTTTTAATGTAAATCAATTGAGTTTGCACGGAATTTTTTGTTGTTGCGCATGTAGAATGAAAGGTGGTGTAAATTATACGCCACTGGAGTTTGATGAAGCATTAGTTATCACATGAAAGAATGTTTTAATGTTGTAGAATTATTTTTATGTTGAAAGCACTAAATTTGGTTGAAAAATAATGTTTTGGGACAATTTTTACTGGAACAGCACTGGTAAGAGTCTAATGGTCTTTGCTAGGTAGTTTCCTAAATTGTGCCCACATGTAAAATTTTCATAGAAAGTTGAGTTATGGTCTGGAGAATAATCAGTGTGAATGCAATTGTAATTAATGATTTTTGCGGAGAGTTGTAAATAAATTTACGCAAAAATTCAGAATGGCTACGTTTATTTCGCATCGTTTGCGTTTTGTTCCACTTGCAGGGATTCGACACGGCAAGGAAACGCGTGAGATCTCGATTGTGATAGGTGAAATTTGATGTTAGCGCAAATATATTGTTACGTTTTGGTAATATAGCGGGCAGAAGGTACATAAGCGAGCCCAATTGAAGGGATAAAGGGTTTAGTTCAGATAACTCGGTGACAGATTAACTAAGAGTTGTTTTTGAGGGGACTTAAAATAGTCCGTGTTGGATTCTTTATTTGTAAAATTGTAGTTTATTAGCAGCGCATATATAGCGGCTGCTACAATACAAAAGGGGGTAAATCATATGTAGACATACATAAATAAGTAGTTTAATTACGAGTTGAAGGAAAGGGTAGTGATTTTCTTCAAGAAATTTAAAAAGTGCGAAAGCCGCTTTGAAAGTAACAGCAAAGTATTCATTTAAGTGTTCAGTAAGCGCGTGATCAATAATAAAAAGAAAGCCTAAAGTAACCCTTTAAGTAATCGAACTAAAAGTTTGTAAATTTAGTTAAGACATTGGTGATCATGATTGACATTGTATGAAGTACAGGTGTACAATCTTTAGCAATACAAGTCGATTGTATAAAAACCAATAATAATTTTAATATGTATGTGGAAACAGTTATTGCGTTAAACGTTTTGAAGGAAAAACATTAAAGGATAACATGGTAAATCAAAGAGCCCAGGTGAGATACGCGAGTGAACGACAGACCCTACTGCGCTCGCAAGAGTTCCAGCCGAATGCATTAACGGATACGGTTGTCTTCTGTGTTGTGCATAGAGAATTTGCAAATTTAAAAAGGATTACTAGAAGCAGATTATATGGACTTCACTATACTTACGAATAAAGGATTAATTAAGATGATTCATTTTTTATTCTTTAGTTAACAATTTATTTTTGTTGTAAATAAAAGGGATAATCAAAGTATATCCATTTTAATGTGTTTAGTATTCAGAATTTGGGGAAGTTTTTAGTCTATAAGCATTGATTTCCGTGGTGGTTTCTTTAAGCCATGTGTGTGTACATATGTATAATTGCAAATTTGCCAATATACATTATTTAATTTATTTTGTTGTTTATTTGTGTCAGCTGATATAAAATTTGTAGCATTAACCTTTGTCATTTTACCTAATGGGTTACATATTTTGATAATTGAAATTAATCTTTGTTAATTTTTAGTTTAACGGTCGATTTGAAATTGCGTAATGAGCCAGATCGGTTACAAAATTTTATTTTAACTATTTTGAATTATTTTATCGTTAATCAAGTACCGAACACTACTGACAGAATATTTTCATGTGTAAATTACAAATTTCAAGTGTTTTTAAACTTATTGATGAATACCTAAATACGATTTTTAAAGATAGAGTATTAATAAAATATAAATATATTGTTTATGATGAAAGCGCTGACCGTTCCATTATAAAATTTTTCAGTAACCAATGAATGTTTTGTTGAGATAACAGTTATTAAACCGACTTTTTTTTATTTTTGATTCTTTTCTTAATTGGGAATTGTTTATTTATTTAATGCAGAGTTTTATAACAATTAGAAATATAAATTTATAGCTATACGAGGGATACTTAAAAAGTATTTAAGTTAACGTTTTATGACTTACAATTTTCATATGTACGGGGTGTGTTCAATTAGTTTACAACTACCCGTGTATTTCAAAATCTTCTTAAGCTCTTGGATCGATTTATTTTGAAGTGCGATTGAATTTGAGTGGCGAATGGTTTTACTGAGTAGGCTACAATCCTGTATTCCACAGTCAGATAGGATTAATTTAACATCCCGCCTAAGACTATTTATTTTAGCAAAATTTAAGATTATGGTGGCACCTACAGACAATCTTTTCCGCACTGAGCTTTGTGAGTTGTAGATTTATGGTAGGTGCGAGGTGTTTGAAACTACCTTTGCTTGACGTTCTCCTCACGTTTTTTGACGTTTGCTTAATGTTTTTGACGTTTCCCTGGTGTTTTTTGACGTTTCCCTGGCGTTTTTTGACGTTTCTTTGAGATTGTTTGACCTTTTTAACGTTTCCTTGACGTTTGCCTGACGTTTCTGAATGTTTTGACGTTTCTTTGGCGTTATGTGTGTGTGTGTGTGTGTGTGTGTGTGTGTGTGTGTGTGTGTGTGAATTTGTCAAGGTCAAGGTCACACCCCATTCAAGGTGAGCGAGACACGTCAAATCGAAAAATAGAAATTTCGGGGTCAGCATTTTGCAATTCCACTTTCAGGAATATGAAGAAGGACATGTTGTTTATGCTAAAAGGTAGGTTAAATGGCTCTTGTATTGCCCAAATTGACTTATTCAAGGTTAAACTTTATTGGTATCTTATTACAATCAGTTCGCGGGCAGATGCTAATATGCTAATAAGTGTAGGTCAATGTTAAGCGATTCTTTTATTGGCTCTGTGTGTATCTATGTTTTGACGTTCCCTCACGTTTTTTGACGTTTGGTTGATGGTTTTTAACGCTTCCTTGGCGCTTTTTGACGTTTCTTTGAGGTTTTTGACCTTTTTAACGTTTCCTGGACGTTTCTTTTGACGTTTGCCTGACGTTTCCTAATGTTTTTTATGAAGAAGGACATGTTGTTTATACTAATAAGTTGGTCAAGGTTAAATGGTTGTGTGGTTGGAAATTTCAAGGTCCCCAAGCAATTTCATTGACAAGACCATGTGTGTAAACCTACAGGCTATCCCGATCTTCTCCGATCTTATCCAACCTAACCCAATCGAAATTTTTCAAGGCTACCAAGCAATTTAGTCGAGTCAAGGTGTTAAATCAGTCATTAAATCATCCTGCAGGGCCAATTCTATACGGTTCATGGAAACAGGTTGTTGTTGAAGAATGATGTTATCCGTGCTAAAAGGTAGGTTAAGTGGTTCCTGTATTAACTAAATTGTTTATAATAGTAAAAGAGTATGTGGATTCATAATAGTAGTGTCCTAACCAGGAGTTGGCCTGTCTTAGGATGAGGTAGTTTCCCCCAAGAATTGGACCCGTTCCCAAATATAGATAGACGTTTCCTCAACGTTTCCTGACGTTTTTGGTCTTCTGATTGGACGCCGGATTCTACATGTGGGTGATTCAGTTTAGGATATAGGACCGATCCCGACCCACAGTATACGAATTGAAGGTTAGTTAATCCGCCGTGCACGTACGCGCTTTCCGCTTCAAGGTCAAAATTTCAAGTCGTCGATTCTTACAAGTTATTACAATTATTGGAAATCAAGGTGGCCAGCAAGTGTATTCTTAGAAATCAATTTCTAAGGTTAAACGGTTCTTTTATTGGTTCTGTGTGTATCTACATATCCATGTATCTATGTTTTGGTGCTTGCGACGTTTTCAACGTTTTTTTAATGTTTTTTTCGGCGTTTCTTAACGTTATTTCGAGGTTTCCGATGTATTTTAATGTTTCCAGCCATGTCGTGCGTATGGGGTATCATTAGAAATCTAAACATAGAAGCAGTTTGTGGAAACCTGAAGGTTGTTTTCGGAATAGCGAATATGCGTTCCTATTGCTCAATTCTAACAATAGAATCAGTTCGTGGAAACAAGAGGGTTGTTGTCTATGCTAAACGTATATCGAGGTTCTTGTATTGACTAAATATTATGCTTACAGTATGTGGGTTCATACTACTATCCTAACCACCATCAAGAGGTAGTTCCTCTAAAACATAACCGTTTCTCAAATACAGATAGTCGTTTTCCAACAGAGCTAACCGTTTTCCAGAAGCAGTAGTCGTTTCCCCCACAGATTGAACCAGGCCGTACAGGGGTAAAGTTTATTGATCTGAGGGGGTTAACGTTTATTGGTTCGAAGGATGTCATATTCTTAAAAATCAACCCATGGGAAAGTTGTTGTTTATGCTAAAAAGGTTAAGTGGTGGCTAAATTGAGTCAACTTTTGCAAGAATTCTTAGAAATCTGAAAATAGTCAAGGTACAGATAGAAACCAGTTTTTATATTATATAGAAAAGCTGAATAATCCGCGTAAATCACCTACTTTTAGAGGTAGCTTTTCCAATAGATGCTGAAATAAATCAACAGGGTTATCGTCCAAGGGCTGGTTTTTGGCAAATTCTAAACCGTGTTCGATAAGAATGACTTTTGGTGTCTGAAAAAGCTAGACAGAAAGCAGTAAGTGTGGAGGAATGAGCGATTGGAGACGTTAATAAAGCAAGTAAAACTCGATTTGGAGTGTTATATAATGAAAACAGAAATAAAAAATTAAATTGGACTCTCTGTAGCACTTCGTGATCACTTCTCAAAGCACCAATAAAAGATTACGTCTCCTTAATTCATCTTCTGTATGTACTGGCGTCGAATACACAACGGTTTTCTCTTTTCCCCACAAGAAGTAATCCATCGGGGTCATGTCAGGGAATCGAGCTGGTCAATTTGTGATTGCATCATTGCCTCTACCTATCCATCTATTTGGATACTGTTCGTTCAAATAATTACGTACGTTTAACGTAAAATGTGGAGGTGCACCGTCGTGCATAAACCACATTCCCCTTCGAAGTTGCAAAGGTAGGGGATCTAATAAGTCTGGTATATCGTTTTGTAGATGTTCCAAATTATTTGCGCCATTTAGTCGAGGTGGTAAAATGGCATGACCAATTATGAAAGTGTCAATGATTCTTGCCCACACATTGACCTTAAACTCATGCTGATAATGGGTAACTTTAGTCGCATGAGGATTTTCTTCAGCATAGACGTGTTCATTGTGCAAGTTAGTTATGCCACTCCTCGCGAAAGTAAAAAAAAATACTTCGTGTAAAGTTTCTATCTTGATTTCTTTGTTCTTGGATAAACCGGCAGACAACTAGGCGTGCTTCAAAATCATGCGGTAAAAGATTTTGTACCCGTTAAATATGAAATGAATGTAGTAGTTGTTCTCTAGTTATCCTGTTAACAGTATCTTTGCTTACCCCTAGCTGTAAGCCCAATCTTCTGCTGCTGAGTTTTACATTTCCTTCAATCCGATTTAGAATATCTTACTCAATCTCCGCAGTACTTACCGTACGTGCACGACCATATTTAATAGAAACAGGCTCAAACCTACCCGTTTCACGTAGACGTCTTTCAACTGCCGCGACGGCTTTATGGTTTGGTAATCTTCGAATGGGAAATCTTTCACTGTATACTCTGAAAGATTATAAACCATCTCCTTGGCAATATCCAAAAACCAATAATATGTCGGTCATTTCTTCGTTCGTGTACTGTACGGCCATGACCAAAATAAATTTGCAAATTGTTTGATAATTCACCGGCACTTGCTAATTATTCTCTTAGTAGGTAAGATTGGAGACTTTTGGAACACACCACAATTCCAAGGTCCTACATCAAGGTTACCACAATTTCAAGGTCCCGCCAGCTCAAGGTTACGAAATAAGTAGGTCATGTTTGCACACAACTTTCTTAAGGTCACAAATTTCTAAAATTACCATAGCTGTAAGGTGTAAAATATACGTAGGTTACTAACACTCAACACATTCTCAAGGTTATTTGCGCACCCCACCTACTCAGACAGCCATCTCACTTTTTCAAGGCGTGCTCATGTAATTTTTTTACACTTCTCTGATACCACACTTAGAACCAAATTTAAAAAGAAATAATGATATGCTAATATATTTATTTGTTGTATGTACAAATGTAATCAGTGTATTATTCAGATATATGATTTTCTCGAGGAATAAAACATTTTGATTTAGTACAAGTGCAAAAGATCCCTTCCACTTCTGTATCATTACACCTACGAGGACGCGGTGTAAATAATTGAGCGTACGTGCAGTATGGTGCCCATCGGAGATGCTCCTGTAGCGGAGTGTCAGATGACCGCCATTGGTTTATTCGAACTCCACACATGAAGCATTCAACCGTATCGTCTGAAGATATGGAAATGAACCCTGCTGCTGCAAGCGATGTAGATGAGTGAACTCCAGACCATGTTCGATGCGTAAGTAAACGTTTCTCGAAACAATTGTAATACTCAGGATAATAAAAGGTTGGTGTCACGTTGCACATCTTCTCACCGTAGAACACAGTAAGATACTAACAGGAAATAATCTATTATGTACAATATATACATTATAAAAAAAAAACTAATTGTCCAAATAATACACTTCACCGCATCTTCATATACCTCGTGCAGCATTGTTAGGGGCTCTCTACACGATGAGCACTTGTATTATTGGCGTGACGTGTGGTAAATTGCGACCCATCTATCCATATGTGTGTGATGGTCAATAACCCGGTATTCACTTGGTTGCAATACTTTGTAGCAATCATAGCATGAATGCGAATTCTTTTATCTAGGTTGGAAAACATTTCAGTATTCCACTGCGCATCTTCATATGTATTCTTGAATGCTTCTAATGTCGTAGAAGCCAGTAGCCCTTTTTTTTCAAATTGCACCCCGTTAGGAATTAGTTCACATGCTTGCCTTACACTTAGATTAAAAAGTAATAATGGTTGGTAGCACTCCCTATCATCCCAATTGTTCTGTACTGGGCTAGCAGACATACTGACACTGGTGGAAATAACACGATACTATATGTGTAGTTATCCCTACTTTCATAGAACGGAATGAGCTTGTAAAACATATATATATATATATATATATATATATATATATATATATATATATATATATATAAACATACTTGGGGATAGCATGCTTGAAGCCAGTATTGTGATACCTTGAAAAAAGTGATAAACTTGAGAAGGGGAAGTTGTAAATGTGGGAACCTTGAGGTTGTGGCAACCTTTAGTGTGTAAGAACCTTGAAAATGTGGGGCTGCAAAGGTTAAGGGGAGATCCTTGAAGTGTTTGGTGAGATTACGCCAACGTAACAGAAACGTCGCGAATGAAGTTCTTGAAATGATAGGATTGCTGAATAAACGTGTAGTGTGGAGGTCAAGGTAAATCAGGTAACCGTGACAGTGGAAATAGTGGGGAAAGTAGGATATAAATGCAGAGGTGGTACATGTGAAACCAGTATCGTATGTAATAGAGAACATATTACGTCAAGCGGTAGAAAAGGCGAAGATTGTGTTACGAATTCAAGTGGATATCGTGATATTTTAATTAACAGTGTGTAGTATTTTTTAAATAAAAGTAAATCGAGGTATGTTAGTGTTGGTCTGTCACCCCAATTAAATTTTGAACCTGTCGTGAAACTTGGTGGATCTAAGAGCAATGGACTGGTGTTTGATAAGCAGGAATGGCACATACTTATGGACAATCAAGGGATAATTACAAATTATTTCTACACACCTAAAGGGACATGGCTACCTACTAAGACGGGTTCGAAAACGATATCGTATGGAACTATTAACAAGACGAAAATTATACGCATCTCTGATTGTGAAGAGTCAGAAGTGTATTTAGCATGGGAGTCTATAGAGCAGTTATGGAGACTTCTTAAGATGGTCAGTTACCGATTGGATTTAGTACCTAGTATGGGATTTCCTGCATTTTATAATAGAATAATACATGAGGCAGCGGAAATTCCTGATGTTGACATACACAGGCTAATAGTTCCATTACAAGATATATTTGATCTCAATGTAGCAAGTATTATGGAAATTGTAGAATTTGCCAAGAAGAAAGTTGATATTGACGTTAAGTAATAAGTGGGGGTAACGAACATATCGAGAATAGGGATAATAAGGAACGTTTAGTTAATATGTGGATGTGTTATAGTTCAGAGTCGTGGCCTAAGGCTGTAGATTGTGTTAGTGCAGTCCAAAGACTAATATGTCAATTTCAATCATTAGAATTTGATGCTGAATATGAAAAAGAGCTTATAAGTATGGTAGTGGAATACGTCTGTGTGAGAAATATTTTCAATCGCATGACGATGGTGCAGAGTGCATTTGTTGTATTAAGCGGTTAATGGAAGACCTTAGAGAAATATTTATGTAACAATTTGTACATGAAATAGAATGTTATTTACCGAATTATATTTCAACAGACGACAACACCACAAGTGAAGGGGGTCTGCATTAATGAGCTCAAAAACCTAGTCCATGGTGTAGTAGAATGGGAGCGAAAAGGAGAATGGGAACAGTTACCAAGAGACTCTGCACGCTTTAGGAAAAGAATAGAAGAGTGTAGTCAAATATTTTCAGCTGTCCTGGAAAAGCAACATCGTGATTACGTATTTATGAAACGCTTTAGTAGTGTATAGTATTGTATATTAGTAATAAATAAAAAATGAAGAAGAAGAGTTATTTATTACATCATAATATTACAATATATAAAAGGAACCGTACAGAGCGTATTGTATAATGGCTGTTAGAAATCCATGAATTGTGAGCATTATCAAACCTTAACCATTTAACGAGACGTCGTATTACACGTTCAACTAGGTGAATGTCAGGATGTTTAACACTTTGAGGTTCTGGCTCATAGAAACGTCTTTGTATCCCTTCATCTCGACTATCACGTAATGTGTAGGTAACTGGACTGGAACGTTTCACAGCTGTTATTTGAAAGACTTCATAGCTCCAATTAGGCGTGTATCCCTTAGAGAGTATGCTTCAGTATTTTCTAATACGTACATAATCCCCCACTTTAAATTTAGCGGTCTTACGGTCAAGAACTTTAGGACATTTTAAATGTTTCAAAATAGAGGTAGCATTCTTTCCCGTTACATCTATAGGTATATATCCGGTGGTTTTGTGCTTTCTTGAATTATAATCCGCAACAATTTGAGGTAATATTGATAGCCATTTATAGGAACCTTGAATGCTGAATGTTTTCCACATTATTGATTTAAGAGTGCGATTTACACCTTCAACTATGCTACTCTTCAAGTTTGAATAACTGCTATAATGATTAATATTAAATTTTTTCATTAGTTTCTTAAATTCAGCATTATAAAACTACGTTCCCTTGTCAGTTTATATATGTGTAGGCGTCCTTTGCAAACCAGACAAAAGTTTATTCATTACATCTGCGACTAGTTTGCCATTCTTGCGTTTAATGGGATAAGCCCAGACACATTTAGAAAATGCATTTATTACTACTAAAATGTATCGAAATCTTTTATTTACCAGAGCATAACCGTTTCCACTAAATCAGTTTGAAAGAGATCATTTAAACCTTTAAGTACCACACAACGCCGCGGAAAATTTGTTCGTGCTGGATTGTACTACGAGCTCTACATGGAACATCGTCGCAGTTGCAAACTGTATAAACTATGGTATAGTCACTTTAATTGCAGCATCCCTAGTTATGTAGTGACCAATTACATCGCTAACAAGCGATGAAATGAAATGAATGTAGTAATAGGTTTATAACCAGAGATTCTACTTTATTACTTTCGCTTTACGTAATTCGTCAATGATATATATTATTTCGTTGTGATTGCTATTATTTCCTGCCGACATTGATCCCAATAACTCCCACAACCAATCCGCTAATTTATTCGGATCATTCCAAGGTACAAATCAATCGCTTTGTTATTATATCGTAATAGTTGCATTCCACCCCCTCTTTTGGAGATAGAAGTTGTCCGAGATCTTGTGGCAGGAGGTACAATAGCTGGTCGTTTTTTAGGGTGAAGTAATGGTTTAATGATCTCAATGTATTTCCTACTATTAGTTCCTTGGATTTGGTCATCTGGGTTGCAATTATGTCGAGCAGCATTTGTGCGGCGCAAAATGTCATTGTATTGCTGCAGATCACTCTTTTTGTATCCCGCAGGAGCTTTTTTAAATAGTAGTTCATATAATCCCGGAGTTCCATCTTAGTCTAATGATGATCAATCAGGAAGAGCGATACGAAAATGCTCTCCAACAAAGTCTAGTTCAGCATCACCAATAAAAGATTTCTCTTTTTCGGGAAGAAAGTATGTTAAATCATACTCGTCTTCGGGATCTCTAAATATACCTTCCACATAATATTTCGCTAATCCTTCATACTAAGGTACTCTTCAAAGGCCGGTTAACGAGCAGTTAACAGTTCTGATTTCAATTGTCGTAAAGTAGGAATTCTCCCTCTCGTCATCATGTGTGGTATCAGCAATCACAGTTTGCTCTAAACCTTGTGGAATGGCGTCAGAAACAAGAATATATGGTGCCTTATGAGTTCCAGATATATTAGGCGTATGATGTAAAAACTTCCTTTTCATGTGCAACAGGCTCAGTTTTTCCGACTTCTGATATAAATGGTTCAGCTTTGACTAGAGAACCATCTTGTTTAGTAATCAATTGTTTCAATGGTTGTGTTATAGGTTTAAAGTGCGCTTCCATTGCATGCTCTTTAAGTGCAGTATCTTCCTTTAAACTAGCATATTTTTGTTGCACACTCTTACGAGCGCGCAAAATGTCTTGTAGTAAGCCCTCCTCCATTACTACTGCATGTTTACATAACAAGTGCAGTATTTATAATGCAATATAACAGTCAAATCCCATACGAAAACGACCTGCATTAACATCACTCTCTTTATCAATCACAAGAAATCCAAATTTGTCACGCCAGCAACAGAAACACAAGTCCTTGTATCTATCAAATGTCATATCTACATTAACGTGATCATTATACACATGCTTAAGATAGGGGGTATCTTGTTGAAACAGAACTAGTAGATTCGCATTATCACGTACAAGCTGTTTTGGAATAGAAGAATACGTTTTGGCACAGATAGAAACAATCATTGTTTTGGTGTCTGTCAAAACAGAAATGATCCCTTCGGTTTAAACCATTTGGATGTTCTACTAAGGTAATCATAACATTTGTTTTTCCGCAACCTGATGGACCGACGATTACACCTCGTTATCAGTGTGGTCAGTTCTCGGTGTAATAGCTATAAAAAAGGTTCTGGATTAATTATAACACCTTAATAAATAAATTACCCGTGGAGCTGCATATACCTGGGTACAGATATTGTGGTCCGGGTACCCGTTTGCGAGAACGATTAGCTCACGGTGACTGAGGCATTAATGAACTGGACGAAGCGTGTAAAGAACACGATATTGCATACTCCTAATCAAAACGATCTAAGGCATTGCCACATAGCTGATAAGGCTTTGCAACACAAAGCTTGGAATAGATTTCGTTCCTCAAATGCCACCTTTGGAGAAAAAGTAGCTGCTTTAACCATAGACGGTATAATGAAAGAAAAAATAACAGTGGGGATGAGAAGCAAATCACGACGTAGGAAGCGTTCTCACAGAAACAGGTCAATTTCATTCAACAAAGAAATGGTTCTAGCGCGACTTCGTGTTGGTCATAAACTTCGGTCATCGTTAGAATCTACGATACAACAAGCCTTAAACGTTTTAAAACATAAAAAAATTTTATACCCAAGAGACCAAACCAAACGACATAATCAAGCAGTGGAAGCAGCTACCTTAGGAAAAGGCTTATACATAAAACCATATAAATGAGGTCTAGGCCTATATTTACAACCGTATTCAAAAAACTCCCACTGAAGCTACCACGTCACGCCATATTTTAATAGGATAGGACATATTAAACCGCCGTTAGAATTAATTCACTATTTTAAAAGTGATGGAAGTACCAACACGATTGACTATAGTTATACCAAGGTTCAAAACTTCAATACATGCAGTTACTGTTCGTTTTGATCGTCAGTAGACGTTACTTGATCGTAATGTCGTACACATTTACCTTTACCGATACAAGCAGTATTTTGCAAGCCAATTTTAACCCACCGATTTATCTTGATAATGAGTCAGAATATATAATGGGGTTGACTAGTTTTGAACACATGATATTAATTTAATGTAGAAAATTCTATAGGACCTATGCTGGGATTTAAGAAAAAAGTTTGCAAAGGTCATGAATTGCATGTCTCTGAAAATCCTATTAACATTATTAAGATTAATTCGTTAATTATCGAATGCAATATAACAAGTGGAAGTTTTAAAAATGGAGAGGCGTAACATACTATTCATCAATTTTTTCCCAGTGTACCAGCGGGATACAAAATAATTGAATCCCCTTTATATGTCATCTATTTACCTATAAATACATCCACCATTTCAACCATAACACTTAAAATAGTAGACTATGACGGAGACCTCGTCAATTTCAACGGTGAAGTCATAACGATAGGATTACATTTGAAGAAAAGATGGTGACGCGGTATAACACATGTGCGTGTAACCACAACAAGGTGAACTATAAAAGATCGAAGTGTGAAAATCCGAGAGTCAGTAAGCGGTCAACCCTCTAATCATTGACAGCGCAGAATAGGCCATACTTGCAAAGTCTTGGTCTTATAGTAATAAAAAGAGTATATTAAAAGCAAACGAAAAAGGTGTTGATAATGCTACAGTAAACTCCGAACTCCACACCCATCAACCATATACTACGAGATTTGGAAACAATGATGAGATCAGAATACCCATTCAGGAAGACCTATGCACTTTACCATCAGATAGTTATGTCTACGTAAAGGGAAGATTGCTGAGGGATGATGCCATCTCTAACACCGCGCGGTTTGTTAATAACGGTATTGCATTTTAATTAAGTGAAATTAGATACTAAATGACTGGAATAGTGGTAGATTCCGTGACGAAGGTTGGATTAAAGTCTACAATGAAAAGATTGGTATCCTACCTCAAATAGTACACTAACAAATGCGTGCGTATTTTAATGTTTGTATTCCGCACATAATTCCAGCATTAGCGGAGGAATTGTCGTTAACGAAGTACATTGATAAAAATGTAAATACTCCTGTAGCATTTAGAAGTTGGGAAACACACGTATATCCAGCAGTTCCAGCAACATGGGCAATCAAAACCTCAACTAGTATAGAAACACCTAGATACATTATTATCGGATTTCAAACGGGACGAGAAAATAATGTTTCTCAAGATATGAGCAGATTCGATAAATGTGCACTGAAGAATATTAGGGTATTCCTTAACACGGATCGTTATCTGTATGACAATTTAAACGTAAATTACGATAATAATTGCTTTGCTACATTGTATAAAATGTTTGCTAAATTTCAAATGTCCTATTATCAAAGATATGGTCAACCATTACTCACACCTAATCAATTTACGGCAGTCGCACCATTGATAGCGGTAGACTGTTCGAATTAAAAAGAGACATTATACTCTAAAGCAGTGGTAGTTCGTGTAGAATTCGAAACAGCAGTCAACATACCTCCGAATAAGACAGCATACTGTGTTATACTCCATGATCGCTTAGTTACGTATAACGCGTTAACCAAAGCAGTAAGACAGCTGTAATACGATGCCCGTTATAGTCGACGTACAAGGCTTTAAAATTTCAAAAGTGTTATATAGAAAGAACTCGAAATTTTTAATGGAACACAAGTCGCTCACTACATGTTTAAATCACCGTATCCATGGCATATATTAGATGCGGAGAGTCGCCGTCAAGCTACTTGGTTAATGCATAATCAACACTATAAAATGGGAAGAGGCGCATACTCCACCACACCAATTTCGAAGAATTCTGGCGCTTGATTCAACCTACAGATATTATCTACGTCAAGGGTAGAGAGAAAGCGTATTACATCAGAAAATTTGTTACACAACCCGTTATGGAACTTGAGGAACATCCTACTCTTCCTGCTTTGCAACCAGTTTGTTATCATTGTAAATATATATTTTGTTTATTTCTTCTATATATCACGCAATATGAGTACATTCTGTATATATTTCCACGACAATGAATTATGACATAATATTGGTCTATATACCACTAAAAAGTTACTACATGAAGTATCCGACCTGGAATGATGTATGGATATTATACATATTAGCATGTATGGTTATGTACGTCCATAGCTTTATTATGGAGATAATATATACACATCTAAAACTAACAAGTATCATCAACCAAACTATTAGTTACTATCTGGGTTATACAAATTCATTTGCCTAGCAACCTCTAGTAGACTGCTCAAGGCATCGACGTTATGCAATTCCGTAATTCGCCAATGTCCCCACGCCAATGTTGTACACGTGTCACGCAATCGATACCGTTTGTCATCCTGGGACCTAATGGCATTTTGTTTAACATCTCAGTGTATATATCATACAAAGTTGATCTAAATACGAACATTTTACACATTACTGTTTTATCAGACGCCTCCGCAACAGATTTGTAGTCTACCTCCATCAGCACTTTTTGAATAACGATTTTCTTAACACCTTTCGCTTTCTTAACCACTTGATCATCAACAAGCTTTAGACAATAAGAATTTGATCCTGATCTATAAAAATATGGAATAGCTTTCCCTGCATACTCATCTTGCATTCTTCCAACGACAGATGTATTCGTTGTAATACCATGCAGTCAGTTTTGATAGTTGGATGTGTTATATTCATCAACATTATTCCGCATAACGCATACACATCATCAGTTGTTATCTCGGCAATTAAAGAATCTGTATCTGTATAGAGCAACGTTACACTATTACGGTAATGACTGCGTAAAATATCGTAAAAAAATCGATACATTATAATTTTGGAAAGATCTACAATATTGAATCCAACATATACGGGTTTGTCATAAGTAACGACCTGTTTGGACAATTCCACTAAAATAATTTATCAGTAAATTGAATAAAATTCTTAAATTGCGGTTTTTCGATGTACCGTGCTAGGCCCCAAGCGACGTCCGTTATTTTCCCAGTGTGTTAATAACTTTATTACTCTTCTTCTGTCGACATTCCCTATTGTTTTACTAAATACACCATCGTTTATGCATTTAAAGAAATCCTTTTCGAATTTGTTCTTGGTTTGATTTCGAAGAGTTGTATTAAGGTCTATGTATGGTACTAACCAAGGACTTTGACGAAACCGTAAAACTCTATGAATATAAGTAACAATTAACCCATGCTGTATACATTGTTTTAAATATCGGAAATCATTGTGTTCATCATGGAGGTGGTGGAAATAGTATATATCTACCTCTAGCACATACACAATATCAGCATCATTATTAATTATTAATCATTAGTCATAGGAAGGTACTATGACATCATCTAATTTATTAAAATTGTCCACGTACGCGTAGGGGAAATTACCTTTCTTTCTAACTAGGTTAAAGTCATTACCATCAACAAAATATTTCCTTACCTCTCTACACTGATCATCTGATAAATTATGAGATAGAGTATCTAAGGAAGCCGTCATGAACCTACAACTATCGACGAATCACAAATTTATGTACTCCTTTTCCTTAAGGCCGCGACCATTAATGAATTCGTCTACATAAATATGCTTACCGAACGTTATATATTTCTTACTATTAACAGGGAGTATGGTAATTTCTTCAGTTTTTTGTTATAATTCCTTTTTTAACTCTTTATTGGTTTGTAGGATTTATCACTATCATGTATTACAACTGTTAAAAAATTAATTTATATCCAGCGATGCGAATGAGGACGCAACGTAACGTATCTTCAGGAATAGGATAATATAAATGATGGATATATCAGGTTGAAAGGTAGAGTTGTGTACGGGTAAGGAAACAATAACAATAAGTCTGGATAGTGTTGCTGGGCACACATATTCTACCCAGCATTGTATCTCACCCTGCCATGTGCTTTGGGATGGAAGCAAGGTATTACCCCCACCTGTTTTTCAGAAGCTCCGCAGCGGATGTAGTGTTCTCACTCTAGGGAGAAGATACAGCATTTTCCACTATATTCCTCACCCGTGATTGCGCAGGTAAGTATTGTATAGGTGCTGCAGGACTTCTAGATACTACTAAGTCATTTAGCGACCATTCATTATCTATAAAATCATCAGCACACACAGGACTGAGGACACTCTCTAATGAATCCTCCATTTGCTCTACTTGTATCGAAGCGTTTATAGGACTCCACTCTGCGATACAAGTAGGACAATCTCAGAAATGTGCTCCCCGACCTCTCCTCCTGCAGTAAAACTACTGTAGGACCACTTCTCCATAAATTCTACGGTAGAAGCAGGGCTCAGAAAACCTTTAAATGGATCCCCTACTATTTTGCCCTCTGCATATGTTGCAGATGTGGACGATTGCTCATCTACAGCGCATGCAGGTGTCAGAGTAATACGAGATTCCGCTTTCCCCAGCACCGGCTGCGCTACAGAGCTTGACGATGAACGATCTTCCTCAAGTGGAGACCATTCATCCCCAAACTCTGCAATGCAGCCAGGACTTAATACATGATGCAATACTACCTGATCTTCACTCATGGGTGACTTCATCCTCTCAGACGTCTCACGTACTGGTTGTAGGGTGAGCAGTATTTCGTCTACATCCAAATCGTCCGATGGAGGTGGTGTATCCAAAAACTGCAAAGCTACTTCACAGTCATCCTGGCCGAAATACTGCCCGCTCTCCACCAGATCACAGGCAGCATCACCCTCCTCGAGTAGCTCCATTAAATCCTGTACGTAATTCGTATGAGGTCGGTATCCAAGCAACCTCCTCAGGATGGGAGTGTCATACCGCAGTAGTATCACAACGTGGCTTATGATGTTAACTCGTCTACCCACCGATACGGGACGATCATAAACCATGCATGCTCGTGACCTACCTAAAAGTGAAAGAACGTAAATTACTCATATGTTAAAGTAATACATGAAAGCGCTTTGTTACCTTTGTTTGCGGTTGACGCAGTATTCTCCACTACGGCAGAGGCCACACTTGGGTTTACAGAATCTAAAAGCGATTACTAATATTAGTACACAAAAGATGAAAGCCTTTTTCACAACTCCCTACAGATTTTATTGAGCAACTTTTGAAACATTTTAGAAGTCCGTAAAGATTTTATTGAAAACTCATCCGAGTTCGTAATGCAGCTTTTCGACAAGTGATCTTTGCAAATGATCGAGACAGGTATAGTAAGTATAACACAGAGTTCTCTTGCTACTTATGATTTATTTCCAGAAAAACTTCGACCCCAGACCACACAGACCGACACTAACTGACTGAGCGCGGCGACTACTATACAGACAGACAACAGACAGGTAGACATACAGACAGACAGATACACACCACACGGTGCATATGCTTAAATATATCAATGATACTGTGATAGTATACCATCATGTACCGCTGATGAACATCTACTAGTACTCTAGAGGAGCATCTTCACACGATACGGTTGAATGCTTCATGTGTGGAGTTCGAATAAACCAATGTCGGTCATCTGACACTCCACTACAGGAGGATCTCCGATGGGCACCACACTGCACGTACGCTCAATTACTTGCACCACGTCCTCGCAGGTGTAATGATACAGAAGTGGAAAGGACGTTTTGCACTTGTACTAAATCAAAATGTTTTATTCCTAGAGAAAATCATATATCTGAATAACATTTGTACATACAACAAATAAATATATTGGCATGTCATTATTTTTTTAAATTTGGTTCTAAGTGTGTTTTTTTATGATTATGAACCTGAACAGGCTAAATTAGACCTATCGTGCTAAAGCACTCAGGAACACTTAGGAGGATGGATAGGGGGATAATGAATTGCCAATAGATGCCTATGAACAGCTACCTTAAATTTTCTCATATCATAAGTGAGAGGAAAACAGGAACTAGGAAGATCATTCCAGAGTTTAGAAGCCGTGTAGAAAAATGTGGATTGCGCCCATTTGGCACGACAAGTGGAAATTTGTACTGCATACTGATGATGTGAATGAGCGAACGGAGTATTTCTCGCAAGATAGCCCGAGATGGTATCAAAGAATATAAATCAGCAGCACAATAGCCGTTGTAATAACGATATACAAAGAAAGAACTGAAACCATCCTTCTATGCTCAAGGGACTGTATGTGAGAAGTTAAGGACGGGTCATTTATAAGCCTAATCGCTCTTTTTTGAATACGATCAACGATATCGAGAGCGTATTGGGGAGCGCTAACCCAGAGGTGAGAATTATATTCCAGACGAGGCCCAATTTGGGCCTTATACAGCAGAAGGAGTTGTCGAGAGGTAAAGTACTGCTTAGATCTGTACAAAAAGCCTATTTTACGAGCATCTGCTTTGGTAGCTGATAGAAGATGGTCAACCCATGAGAGATTTGAAGATACAGTCATACCCAACAGAGTAATAGAGTCTGAAAACTTAAGAACTGAGCCATTCATACTTACAATAGGAAATGATCGTTCTTTTTTGGCGGACATAAGGCAACACTGAGTTTTGTTAGCATTAAATTTAATTAGATTATTGATTCCCCATTCGAGAATACGTTGAATGTCTTTGTTGATTGAATTCGCCATTTCAGCTTTAATTTCTTGATTTGACATAGAAAGTGGATTATCACTATGAGTAGACTGAGATGAACTACAGTGAAGAGTGCTATCGTCAGCAAAGCAATGGATAGGGTTAGTTGTTGAAGGAATAAGGTCATTTATGTACAGCAGAAAAAGTGTAAGCGCTATAACGGATCCCTGTGGTACGTCCGCGTTAATGCTAACTTGTTTTGAAAAAAAACCATCAACTACAACACGTATTCGTATTTTATCAAGGAAACTAGAAACCCAGTTGATATATATATATATATATATATATATATATATATATATATATATTATATATATATATATATTATATATATATATATATATATATATATATATATATATATATATATATATATATATATATATATACGGTGCCCACGAGATCACTTTCCGGCTGCCATTTTTTTATTTATCTATCGATTTAAATGAAACTTTGCAGGGTTGTTACTCTAACCAAACGTCATTTTTAGGAATTTTTGACAAGCATTTCCGATTTCCGGTTTCACCGGAAATGACCATAACTTTTGATTTTTAAACGACACCCCCTGTATATTTTTTGTTTTTCGAATTCTGGAGGTCATTTTACGGCCGATTGCGTAATATTTAAATCGATTTTTTCCAAATGTAATTTTAAAATTGAATTTTATTTTCTCATCCAGAGTGCCATGACCATCTTAAAATCATTCTACATACTTAACTCACTTCCAGAAAAATGCAAACTCACTTTTATCTTTGTTAACTTTTTTACTAGAACGTTCTAAACTTTATCTTTGCCGCATTTTGGGCGCGTCTGAGAGTTGTTTTTAAAGCAGCACAATTTTAATGCATTGCTTTGCGTATTTTCCCAATTTTTTCAGACAACGATTGAACAAAATTTATTTTAAAACAAACAGAGTGTAATAATTTTAAACAGTATTAAAAGTAATTAAAAAAAATTAATAACATTAACAATAATATAACATTAACAATAGGTTATTATAACTTTTGGACCTTTTAACTACCAATTAAATTTTCAAAGTGCTGCCCTTCCACCCCTTGACATTTCCTAACTCGAAAAACGTTGTTTTCTAGGACATTCCTAAGCATGTCGGGGGTAATGCTAGCAAATGCAGCTCGTATATGATTTTCTAAGATGTTAAGTGTTGTTGGCGGTGTTCGGTAAACAATCTCCTTAATATGGCCCCACAAAAAAAAGTCAAGAGTTGTAAGGTCAGGCGAACGAAGAGACTACCGGATCGGTCCACGGGTAGAGATAACATGTTCTCCAAATCGTTCTTCTAAGTAATTTCTCACAACAATAGCGTTGTGAGCCGGCGACCATCTTGTTGATAATAAAGGTGTTAATTATTTATTTCCAACTGTAATTCCTCCAAAAAATTTTTAATTTCATGTTGTAAAAAAACCAAATATCGTTCTGCATTTAAATGCCCTTGGAAAAGAATCGGTCCCACAATACGAGTACCAATTATTCTAGCCCATACATTTACTCCAAATATCTCTTGAAAATTACCTTCCATCATTCGGTGTTCATTTATCGTTGACCAATATCTTGTATTTTGCCGGTTGAACATTCCATTATTGGTAAATCTCGACTCGTCAGAATACAAAATAGAATTGGCTAGGCTATGATCGGCATCGTTATGTTCCAAGAACCAGTTGCAATATTCCAGTCTTCTAACAAAATCTCCCTCGTACAAATGTTGGTGAAGCTGGTACTTAAATGATTTGTATCCATGTTTCTTCAAGATCTTTCTTGCTGATTCTGTGCCAATGTCTAATTCAAAGGTAATTTCCCTTGTGGATGCTGTGGGGTTTTGAATGACATATGCTATTACATTTTCTTCCGTTTGTTCATTAATAATAAAATGTAGTTGCAAATTATCTGGTTCTTGGTGCATTTTTCTTATAAGGTAGATAATGTATTGTCTTGTAGGATGATGAAGACGCTCAGGATATTCTTGCCGATAAACTCGTTCGGTTTCCGCTGCATTTTTGGCACAATG
Organism: Vesta saturnalis; assembly: GCA_036346205.1. Lineage (NCBI taxonomy): Eukaryota > Metazoa > Arthropoda > Insecta > Coleoptera > Lampyridae > Vesta > Vesta saturnalis. Next base: position 707,959 of record JARFJB010002108.1, on the reverse strand, counting down.
TCCATACATAATAAGTATATCAACCTGCTCACCCTTGGTAAACATTTTTGTTAATTTTATAATTAAACTAAGTACAAACTTTAATTTAATTTTTAAGTAAAATATTAGATTTATGTTAATAAACAACAACCTTTATTATTACCTGTCAAACTTTTAAATTTACCATAGTGTTTCCATGGCAACCTAGCCACCTATTTTTTTCATGGCAACTCTGATGTGTTGTGACATAGGAAGTGTATTTTATTAATGAGTAAGACGTAAATATAAAAATAAAAATGTTTTAAATCGAAAATGGGTAAAAATGACAAAATGCATTTAGTAGTTTTATGAAAGTGGTATGCTTCCATTTAATTTTTTTGAGCTACGGCAAAAATAAAGTTGAGAACGTTCTAGTAAAAAAGTTAACAAAGATAAAAGTGAGTTTGCATTTTTCTGGAAGTGAGTTAAGTATGTAGAATGATTTTAAGATGGTCATGGCACTCTGGATGAGAAAATAAAATTCAATTTTAAAATTACATTTGGAAAAAATTCGATTTAAATATCACGCAATCGACCGTAAAATGACCTCCAGAATCCGAAAAACAAAAAATATACAGGGGGTTAAGGTCATTTCCGGTGAAACCGGAAGTTGGAAATGCTTGTCAAAAATTCCTAAAAATGACGTTTGGTTAGAGTAACAACCCTGCCAAGTTTCATTTAAATCGATAGACAAATAAAAAAATGGCAGCCGGAAAGTGATCTCGTGAGTACCCCGTATATATATATGTATATATATATATATATATATATATATATATATATATATATATATATATATACGGTGAATCGTATCTAATCCGCCAAAATTAAAGGAGTACTAGACCTCATCATTCTAAGCAAAAAAGTTGGGATGACAAATTCAAATTTTTCGTCCATTTAGTTGTGGCTTCTAGAGGGCGCCAGCGGCAACCATTTCGACCCCTTTAAATTGTTGCAATTTTTTTGTTCTACACTGTATGCCATTTCGATTCTGCTATCTTTTCTGCTAAAAAAAGGTATATCTTAGTGAAGTCGCTATGAGCAACCCTTCCCAAGAAAAACGCATTTAAAACTCATGATGCATACACATTTTCGCAAGGTAGTTTTTGACAGGTTTATCAATAGGGATTCTTAATTGTTACTAAGTAACTTACTTGTTTACTTATGTATCTGTCACTTTCCGTTCATTGATAAAACAAAAAGTCCATAATTAAATACGATAGAATGCCTAGACATAATTTATCTTCAAATTCAGAAATGCGTGATATGATTTGCGTTTACACACAAGAAAATTTTGTAAGGAGTAGAGCGCATACACGATATTTAGAATTGTATCCCAATAGACGGCAGCCAAGTCGTGAACTTTTTGAACAACATTTTAATACATTTGGCGAAACTGGTACTTTTCGTCCCAAAAGGGATTTCATGAGATCCAAGCGTACCATTACTGTAGATCAAGAAGAAGAAATCGTAACTCGAGTAGCAGAAAATTCAGAAATTAGCAGTACACAATTGGCTTCAGACACCCGAGTAAGTCAACCAACAGTATTGAGAATCCTCCATAAAGAGAAGTTATATCTTTACCATTTTACACCGGTTCAAAATCTCCTAGCAGCAGATCTACCAGCTAGACTACAGTTTGCCAACTTTATGCACACTCAGCAACTTGACCATCAATTTTTAAACAATGTGCTATTTACCGATGAAGCCACGTTTACTTATAGATTGATTATTTAATTTCAGAAACAAGCACGTTTGGGATGTTCAAAATCCTCATGTTGTTACTGACTGTCATTTTCAACAAGAATTTAAGATCAACGTTTGGTATGGAATTATAGGGAACTATCTCCTTGGTCGATATGAACTTCCTCCGAATTTGAATGGTCATTTGTATTTAGAATTCCTCCAACACCATTTAGTTGATTTCTTGGATGATTTATCTTTAATTTTTCGACAAAACATGGTATTTATGCAGGATGGAGCTCCAGCTCATTTTGCTATTGAAGTACGCAACTATCTTGATGAAACTTTCCCGAATCAGTGGATAGGTCGTGGAAGCCTAAACCAATGGATTTTTGTTTCTGGGGTGATACGAAATCATTAGTTTACACTGGAGTTACAACCAACCGAGAAGAATTATGGTACAGAATTATAAATGCGGCCGAATCATTCCGAAATAAGAATATTTTCTTTAATGTTAACAAAAGAACATGTTTACTTTTAATACTAATTTCTTTTCTTTTTCTTTTTTTAATGTTGATATATTAGTGCTCCTTATAAAAGTTAGTTTTAAATAAATAAACATTGTGAGGTTTAAATGCATTTTTCTCGGAAAGGGTTGCTAGCGACTTCACCAAGATACACCTTTTTTTAGCAGAAAATATAGAAGAATCGATTTTTCTAGTCCAAAGTCGCATACAGTGTAACACAAAAAAGTTGCAACGATTTAAAGAGGTCGAAATAGTTGCCGCTGGCGCCCTCTAGAAACCACAACTAAATAGACCAAAAATTTGAATTTGTCATCCCAAAAAACCTCTGTATACGAAATTTCATAAAATTATTTCGAAACAGTCGAAAGATATTGAAGAAAACGCGATTTCTTTTTTCAACTTTGGCACTCTGTATCTCGGAAACGAAGCACTTCCGGACCCATGTACATGTGAACTTTTTTACTTAGAATGATGAGTTTTAGTACTCCTTTAATTTTGGCGGATTAGGTAAGATTCACCCTGTATATTTAAATAAGACATGTTTTTTTTTTAACTTATGTAAATAAACGTACAAATTAATTCAACGTTTCGGGAACCCCTTTGTTCCCTTTGTCAAGAATTTATTTTGACAATTACAGAAATTGAAGTAAGGTAACTATCCTGGTGATAACAACTAATCGACAAAAACAAAAATTTGAACGTCTGTCTCATACATCGCAGGCAAATAATGTAGAACCGTTAAGGACAGTTCACAATTTCAGTGACAAAGAATTTAATAATAATATTCTGAATGTTTTATGTAAAGGGTTTAATTTTGCAATAGCTCCTAAGCTTCTTTAAATTATTTTTTTCTGCTAATATTTTCACGCAAGCATCATCTTCTGACTTCCTAAGCGTCAATTTTTTCACTTCTTGTGGTACGCTGTTAGATGCAGGAAGCCAATTTTTTGGGTTTCCACCTAAATTTTGTGAAAAGTGCTATTGATTTAATGGTAAGGTATATTTAACTGGTTTTATATTAAAATTAAAACATTTGCTCTTTGCATGCACTTTGATTTACACTTTTATTACTTTTACTTTTCTACTTTAATTACATTTTAAGTACGCATTTAATTCTACTGTTACGTACGCTTTCATTTTATGATTGCAATTTTGCATTCAATGCTGATCTGAATTTTGATCACAATTTTTTATTTGGAATTACGAAAGAATGCAATAAACATTGGATTCAAAATTTCTTGAAGAAAAATTTATAAGAAGTAAAATTCCATTTTGGTGATGTTTACAACGAACAGCATTGTTATTTCGAGATATTGCGCAATATTGGTGCAAAGGTGACATCACCTTTGGTTTACATTTCCGTAATCGTTTAGATACCAGAGGTTATCAAAAAGTTTGTGTACAAAAATTTTACGAACTGGTATTTATGTTTAATGATTTTTTAGTAATTGAAGGCTATTTTTAAGATATATTTTATATAACCCTAATTTAACTGTTAATAAACATAGTTTGTGTATTTTTTATTTTTACATTTTGGTATTGAGAATAGCAAAGAAATTTCCCAAAAACGACTTCAGACCGGTATTCAAACCACATTCAACTTTGTGCCAACTTTTAAGAAACCCCAAAGACAAAATTCCCAATGAAAATCAAGGAGTGTATGAGATACCGTGCAACAACTGTCGAAGAACTTATATCGGACAAACTAATAGAATATTATAAGCGAGAGCCGATGAACACAAACTAACAGTTAAACAGCACAATCCATCATCGTCTTAGCTGCACATCATTTAGATACAGGAGACCAAATTAACACCAACAATATCCGTTTAATTGCACCTCTATATACCTTACAAGAAAGAATTATTAGAGAAGCAGTTGAAATTGAAAGAAGGCCAAACGCCCTCAATAAACGAGATGACACTTCTAGAATGTGACAAATTTGGAAGAATATCAATAAACAAGTTAATTCGACATTTTAACCAACTCCAAATCTTCCAGAAATTTCACTTATGCGGCAACTATTCCTGACGTCCCCACTTCTACACCTTCTACATCATGTACAAGACCAACTACCCGAAGTCAAACACACTCGTCAAGATTAAATTTAAATTACCTTGCTTCATATTTTGTACTTGTTAAAAATAGTTACCTTATTTGAATTTCTGTAATTATCAAAATAAATTCTTGACAAAGGGAACAAAGGACGTTCCCGAAACGTTGAATTAATTTGTACGTTTATTTACACAAGTTTCAAAGAAAAAATGTCTTATTTAAACATTAATACTTGTGGAAATCTATATATATATATATATATATATATATATATATATATATATATATATATATATATATATATACAGACACATGCATACACACACATACACAGGGTGTCTCTAAATTGCATAGCCAAAAGTATAAGTACTATTACTTAGGTAAAAATAAGCCGAATTAACCAAAGTTGCCTTAGTTCAGAAGGATAATAACTAAGCTACAGGGTGTCAAAGTTGAAAAAATAAATCACATTTTATTTCATATCTTTCGACTGCTTTGGGCTAATTTTATAAAATTTCTTATATGGGGGTTTTTTGGGATGAGAAATTCAAATGTATCATTGATTTCGGTATATTTCCTAGAGGGTGCTAGGCGATTATTAGGACATGTTTAAACCGCTACAACTTTTTTGTGCTACACTGTAGGCCCTTTTAGTATGGAATAATAGTTTTGCCAAGTTTTTCTGCTTAAAACAAGTATACCTTCTTGATATCGCTAAGAGTAACGGTTTCCGAGAAAACGCATCTAAAGCTCATGATGCATGCAAATTACCCAAATGTATCAAAATAACTTATTTCACTATACTAATTTTTTTCCAATAACAATTAGTTTGAATTAATTTCAATTAATTTTGAATCTTTTTCCTTTCGTGTAAAATTTGGATAGCCTAGAAAAGATATTTTCTAATGTATTGCACATTTGCGCAAGCGCTTTTACTTAGGTAAAAAACTTTAGTCGCCTTTAATTTTTAGTTACCATATCGACAGTTGAATTTATTTATCAAACGTTAGTTTTTTTCTGTCGCTTTTCCGTTGATAAAGAATGCAACGGCCGAAGAAGCTTACGAATCTAGAGGGAAAAGTGTCATTTCCGTAGAACTCCAAATCGGCACACTTTTGCTAATATCAAAAGACGTCTCCCCGAAAATTGCAAGTTTCAACCAAGCCATGTAAATTCTGGACGCAGACGAACCATAAGGACGGTGGAAATAGAAGAAGATTTTGGACGCTGTTGAAATAAATCCAAAGACCAGCACACGACGTGTATGATTGCAATTGGGAATTTCGAAATCATCAGTTTATAGAGTTTTTCAAGAACAATTATTGTACCCCTTTCACATTCGAAAAGTTCAAGACATACTTCCCATGGATCCCGATCAACGGTTGTTTTTCTGTCGATTTAATATTCATAGAAGAATCGAAAAACCAAATTTTAGTAAAAACATTTTGTTCACGGATGAAGCTACTTTTAATAGATGCTGTATTTTCAATGTTCGTAATGAACATGTTTATGCTGTTGAAAACTCTCATGAAACGAGAGTATCTCATTATCAGCATCGATTTTAAGTAAATATCTGGGCTGGAATTGTAGACACTTTTATTATTGGTCCCTTTGTACTGCCAAATCGACTGAATGTAAATAGGTACTTGAAGTTTTTAATACAAAATTTACCTATTTTATTGGAAGATTTGCCCGTACTCCTTCGTCGTGACCTCTAGTTTATGCATGATGGTGCACCTGATTATTTTACTTTAAATGTAAGACAACATTTAAATGAGGAATATTCACAGCGCTGGATTGAAAGAGGACGTGACGCACCTGTGAACCTGCCGGCTCGATCACCGGACTCGACACCCAGCGATTTTTTTTGTGGGGTGCCTTGAAATTAAAAGTTTATGCATCCCCAGTTAATACGCAAAAGAATTGTTGGCAAGAATAATTCATGAAGCCAATTTATTGAAGCATAGTCCTGAAGTATTGTCTAGAGTACAATGTAATTTTTTAAAAAGAATCAACTTGTGCATGCAGGAAAATGGTGGAAATTTTGAACATTTGTTAAATTAACAAATTAAATACCTTCCAGAAAAGTCCATCACTTGCACTTATTAAAACATTTACATAACATAATTTTATTTTGTAATTTTTATTTAGCTATTGGTTGATAATAATGCAATTTAATTGTTTAACTGTGTTCTTCATATTGTTAATTATTGTTTTTGTTTTTTCTTTAATAATTATTGTTCTTGGAAAACTTCATTCTTTTTTATTTTTACGTAAGTAATCTTCCTTTTTATGTAAATATATATATATATATATATATATATATATATATATATATATATATATATATATATATATATATATATCAACAATTTCCACACTTGTGTATGTTGAGATGACATGTTTTTGTACATTTAATCTAAGAGCAAATACGAGTAAGTTAAAAATATCCGTATCGCGACTGATTATCTATTTGCTAATTATATGTGGGCCAACTTTTATAGTTAAATATTAATATTTATGTATACTTATCAACACATACGTTACCCTTAACCCAAATCCTAACACCCTACACATTGTACCAATTTTTTTTGGATTTCGGCCGTGTATAAAGAATGACAGTTTTGCTAAATGTGACTACCACATAATTAGGATGTTGAGTTTCTCGACTTCGACATGATATACACATTTAGGTTATGATTTCTGCTGTTGCAGAAATTTGTAGTGTAATATGCATCCCAAGACACCAATTATTTAAATTGCCAGACCCTTTGGTTTTGTTGCAATTAACAAATTTAAGGTAAAAATCATGCAAATGCGTTTAATACCTATTAATTATTGTTAATAATATTATCAAGCATAAGGGTAAGTTTTATTGTGCGTATCTTAAGAGAAACGTTCAATAGATACATCGTTGCATTAAATAAAATCTTCGTAAGAATTCACGTATATGTAATAAGTAACTATAAAAGATTACCTAAAACGTGTTAAATGGAGCAGTTATAACCAATTTGCTTACTTATTCACTACATTATAAATGAAAGACATGTTTTCTTTTTCTGTAGTGGTATTCCCATTTATAAAAATAACAATAAGTCAATTTGACGTCCTGTCAAATCTAATCGTACTGTGTTGCCCACTTAAGTAAAGCATATGATGAAAAAGTCTCATTAAAATAATAATAATTTATTGAGAAAATGCCAAAAGTCATCGGATAAGCACCTTAAAAAATAGAGCAACGAGGAAAAATAAGGGGGAACTTATAGCAATGTTGTCGAATATATTTCAAGGACGTAGGAACTAAAATCACTTTTTGTGCACACATTAAGTATGTGATTAATTTTCACAGTGAAATGTCCAAGACATCATAACGGCAAGACCTCAGAATTTAAAAAGAACATATTATGATAAACGGGGAAAATCTGAGTTTTGGGATTTCACCTTTCGGAAAGATCTACGACTACTTTGGTAATTTAATTGGAAAAACGAATATTTTATTTTGGACAAATTTTATCATCACGTTAAGACAGGTTTCGATTTTCATGGAAGTCGAATTTTGAAATTAATGGGTTACAAATACAATATATCAATAAACAGAAAATTTTATGTGAAATGAAACACGTCGTTGTAGTCAAAGTTAAGCTTTGAAAAAGATTCTGCAATTACAAAATTCAAGTAAAGATGTCAGATGTGTGTATCTAGACGAAACGTAGTTTTAACAAAATGGGTGCATGATTATGACATCAACATTAATCCATCCAAAATTAAAAGCGAAGATAAAAGGCATCCCATGTTACACGCGGAGTGTAATTTAAGGTTTTTGGAAAACTGCGACTATTCAAGTTTTGGAAAATGAGTGTATAACCTTTAAGGTTCTATAAGTATACTTCTACACCCATGACTACAAATCTTAGCTACTTAACAGTTTGGGTAATAACTAGAAGGTTTTGTGCCTTATGCTCAGTCATAGATTAAAGTGGGCCAGGTTCATAAAATTATCGATTTGCCTTATCAACCAAAAAATGTTTACATGTACTTAGATATGTTCGCTTTAAAATCGGGGTTGCTTCTTGCTGAAACTAATAGTTAAATACTCGGACGGCAACTTGTTTTTAAATATGGAATAAATCAGTACCATTATACAATAAAGTTAAAAGAAATATTTACAATAGCAAATTTAATTACACAACCTATATTTAATTATAAACTGACATACCTTAATGCTAATGTTAGTAGCTTTAAAGCTAATAAATCATTAACATTATGAGTAATTAATGAAATCAGAATACCTTATTCTTGGTCACACTGTAGATAACGAAATGGCTGCATACTGGGTCAGGGTTCTGGAAATTGTTGCGTAATATTACTTGAGGGTTGAAATAAATCTGGATTTGAATTCTTTATAATTCCCAAATGAGTTAATCTCACTCTTGAATAATCGTACTAATACCGTAAATTGGATTAACGGTAACATGATTAATTGCGTAGATGTGTATATGTGTGAAAAGTAAAATTAAAGGTGAACTTAAAGTAAAAAATAAACAGTAAACGTGAAAGTAAAAGTGTCTGAAACTCACCATAGAATTTACAGCACTTTTAATAAAAAATATTTAACAGAGCAAAAATGGATGCTCTACTACCTTTCGGTATCGCACAAAAAACGCCGCCCCAAAAGGTGTTTGCGCATGAATATGTCTGAAACTAAATGTGCAAACGATATGCATGGAAGGCTCCACTTTAAATAAGTTAATTATGTTTTATGCAGCTATGATATGCAGCACATATGGCACGTAGTGCACGTTAGTTGCCTACAGAAAGGTGAATTATTAACAACACGTTAGAAGTTTGTTACATGAGGATCGGGATTATCATAAAACTATGAATGGGGACTAGTTTCAAAATTGGGTGATTAAACAGTTAATTTCGGCACTGTCCAAACTACCCGAAAATGATGTGGTTGTTATGGATAACTCTTTCTAGTAAAAAAAGATCAGCTGCTGGAAAGGTTTGTTTCGCAAGGGGTCGAAATTGAGGGCAAATTTACAAGAAACTAAATATGGAACAAAATTCAACCTTTTAAGTCTAGAGAAAGAAATTATGTAGTTATGGATAGGTTAAATTAAATGGTGACATATTGACGTTCTGGTTACCTATTGACTTTGCGACCGAAGAATGAAGTTTGCATATAAACATACCTCTACATCGTGCTTATTAGTCAAGAAAAAAAAGAGAAAAATTAAGTAACTAAATGTTTTATCACAACAGCAAGTCTTCACATTGGATTGCTAATGTAATTGCGCTTTGAATTTTTTGCATGTTTCTCACGAGTTTCTTATTTTGGAAGAGTGAATAAGGGAGAAGTCATTTTTACCAGTTTTAATGTAGATTTGATTAACAAAACATCGCTTTATAATAAAACCAATGTAAAGAATGTACAATTTCCGATTTATGTGAGTAACAGACGCTCAAGGTCTAAAAAATGAATTAACTTTTTTTTAAATAGGTTATTCGAGTTCCAATAATTTTCGTAAAAAACTATGCTGCAACGCTGCAAGAAAAAACGTGTTGCAGGTTATGGTGTGTGTCTGTGTACGTGTGTACCTCGGTATCTGTGTACCTGTGTATCTGTGTATCTGTGTATCTGTGTATCTGTGTATCTGTGTATCTGTGTATCTGTGTATCTGTGTATCTGTGTATCTGTGTATCTGTGTATCTGTGTATCTGTGTATCTGTGTATCTGTGTACCTGTGTACCTGTGTATCTGTGTATCTGTGTATCTGTGTATCTGTGTATCTGTGTATCTATGTATCTGTGTACCTCTGTATCTGTGGAAATGTGTGCCTGTGTATCTGTGTATCTCTGTATCTATGTATTTGTGTATCTGTGTATCTGTGTATCTGTGTATCTGTATCTGTGTATCTGTGTATCTGTGTACCTCTGTATCTGTATCTGTGGAAATGTGTGCCTGTGTATTGTATCTCTGTATCTGTGTATTTTTGTATCGGTGTATCTGTATCTATGTATTTGTGTACCTGTGTATCTGTGTACCTGTGTATCTGTGTATCTTACTATCTGTGTAACTGTGTATCTCTGTACCTGTGTGTCTGTATCTGTATCTGTGTATCTGTGTATCTGTGTATCTGTGCATTTGATTATCTGTGTATCTGTGTATCTGTGTATCTGTGTATCTGTGTATCTGTGTATCTGTGTATCTGTGTATCTGTGTATCTGTGTATCTGTGTATCTGTGTATCTGTGTATCTGTGTATCTGTGTATCTGTGTATCTGTGTATCTGTGTATCTGTGTATCTGTGTATCTGTGTATCTGTGTATCTGTGTATCTGTGTATCTGTGTATCTGTGTATTTTTTTTTTTCTTTTTGTGTATCTGTGTACGTATCTGTATCTGTATCGTATCTGTATCTGTATCTGTGTATCTGTATTGTATCTTGTATCTGTACTGTGTATCTGTGTACTGTGTATCTGTATCTGTGTATCTGTGTATCTGTGTATCTGTGTATTATCTGTATCTGTGTATCTGTATCTGTGTATCTGTATCGTGTATCGTATTGTGTATCTGTGATCTGTATCTGTATCTGTATCTGTATCTGTATCTGTGTACTGTATCGTGTATCTGTATCTGTATCTGTGTATCTGTATCTGTGTATCTGTGTATCTGTATCTGTGTATCGTTTTTTTTTTTTTATTTCGTATCTGTTCTGTATCGTGTATCTGTATCTGTGTATCTGTTATCTGTGTATCTGTGTATCTGTACTGTACTGTGTACTGTTATCTGTATATCTGTGATCTGTGTATCTGTGTATCTGTGTGTATCTGTGTATCTGTACTGTGTATCTGTGTATCTGTGTATCTGTGTATCTGTGTATCTGTGTATCTGTGTATCTGTGTATCTGTGTATCTGTATCTGTGTATCTGTATCGTGTTCTGTATTTATCTGTGTACTGTATCTGTATCTGTGTATCTGTGTATCTGTATCTGTGTATCTGTATCTGTGTATCTGTGTATCTGTATCTGTATCTGTATCTGTGATCTGTATCTGTATCTGTGTATCTGTATCTGTCTTGTATCTTGTATCTGTGTACTGTATCTGTATCTGTGTATCTGTGTATCTGTGTATCTGTGTATCTGTGTATCTGTGTATCTGTATCTGTGTATCTGTATCTGTGTATCTGTGTATCTGTATCTGTGTCTGTATCTGTCTTTTTTTTTCTTTTTTTTTTCTGTGTATCGTGTATCTGTGTATCTGTGTATCTGTGTATCTGTGTATCTGTGTATCTGTGTATCTGTGTATCTGTGTATCTGTATCTGTGTATCTGTGTATCTGTGTATCTGTGTATCTGTGTATCTGTGTATCTGTGTATCTGTTATCTGTGTATCTGTGTATCTGTGTATCTGTGTATCTTGTATCTGTGTATCTGTGTATCTGTGTATCGTGTATCTGTGTATCTGTATCTGTGTATCTGTGTATCTGTGTATCTGTGTATCTGTGTATCTGTGTATCTGTGTATCTGTATGTATCTGTATCTGTGTATCTGTGTATCTGTGTATCTGTGTATCTGTATCTGTGTATCTGTGTATCTGTGTATCTGTGTATCTGTGTATCTGTATCTGTGTATCTGTATCTGTGTATCTGTGTATCTGTGTATCTGTGTATCTGTGTATCTGTGTATCTGTATCTGTGTATCTGTATCTGTGTATCTGTGTATCTGTGTATCTGTGTATCTGTGTATCTGTGTATCTGTATCTGTGTATCTGAGTATCTGTGTATCTGTGTATCTGTGTATCTGTGTATCTGTGTATCTGTGTATCTGTGTATCTGTGTATCTGTGTATCTGTATCTGTGTATCTCTGTATCTGTGTATCTGTGTAGCTGTGTATCTGTGTATCTGTGTATCTGTGTATCTTGTATCTGTGTATCTGTGTATCTGTGTATCTGTGTATCTGTGTATCTGTATCTGTGTATCTGTGTATCTGTGTATCTTTGTATCTGTGTATCTGTATATCTGTGTATCTGAGTATCTGTGTATCTTTGTATCTGTGTATCTGTGTATCTGTGTATCTGTGTATCTGTGTATATGTGTATCTGTGTATCTGTGTTGTATCTGTATATCTGTGTATCTGTGTATCTGTGTATCTGTGTATCTGTGTATCTGTGTATCTGTGTATCTGTGTATCTGTGTATCTGTGTATCTGTGTATCTGTGTATCTGTGTATCTGTGTATCTGTGTATCTGTGTATCTGTGTATCTGTGTATCTGTGTATCTGTGTATCTGTGTATCTGTTTTTTTCTGTGTATCTGTGTATCGTGTATCTGTCTATGTGTACCTGTGTATATGTGGATCTGTGTATCTGTGTACGTGTGTATCTGTGTATCTGTAAATCTGTGTATCTGTGTATCTGTGTATCTGTGTATCTGTGTATCTGTGTATCTGTGTATCTGTGTATCTGTGTATCTGTGTATCTGTGTATCGTACCTGTGTATCTGTGTATCTGTATCTGTGTATCTGTGTATCTGTGTATCTGTGTATCTGTGTATCTGTGTATCTGTGTATCTGTGTATCTGTGTATCTGTGTATCTGTGTATCTGTGTATCTGTGTATCTGTGTATCTGTGTATCTGTGTATCTGTGTATCTGTGTATCTGTGTATCTGTGTATCTGTGTATCTGTGTATCTGTGTATCTGTGTATCTGTGTATCTGTGTATCTGTGTATCTTGTGTATCTGTATCTGTGTATCTGTGTATCTGTTATCTGTGTATCTGTGTATCTGTGTATCTGTGTATCTGTGTATCTGTGTATCTGTGATCTGTGTATCTGTGTATCTGTGTATCTGTGTATCTGTGTATCTGTGTATCTGTGTATCTGTGTATCTGTGTATCTGTGTATCTGTGTATCTGTGTATCTGTGTATCTGTGTATCTGTGTATCTGTGTATCTGTGTATCTGTGTATCTGTGTATCTGTGTATCTGTGTATCTGTGTATCTGTTATCTGTGTATCTGTGTATCTGTATCTGTGTATCTGTTATCTGTGTATCTGTGTATCTGTGTATCTGTGTATCTTGTGTATCTGTTATCTGTGTATCTGTGTATCTATCTGTGTATCTGTATCTGTGTATCTGTATCTGTGTATCTGTGTATCTGTGTATCTGTGTATCTGTATCTGTGTATCTGTGTATCTGTGTATCTGTGTATCTGTGTATCTGTGTATCTGTGTATCTGTATCTGTGTATCTGGTGTATCTGTGTATCTGTGTATCTGTGTATCTGTGTATCTGTGTATCTGTGTATCTGTGTATCTGTGTATCTGTGTATCTGTGATCTGTGTATCTGTGTATCTGTGTATCTGTGTATCTGTGTATCTGTGTATCTGTGTATCTGTGTATTCTGTGTATCTGTGTATCTGTGTATCTGTGTATCTGTGTATCTGTGTATCTGTATCTGTATCTGTGTATCTGTATCTGTATCTGTGTATCTGTGTATCTGTGTATCTGTGTATCTGTGTATCTGTGTATCTGTGTATCTGTGTATCTGTGTATCTGTGTATCTGTGTATCTGTGTATCTGTGTATCTGTATCTGTGTATCTGTGTATCTGTGTATCTGTGTATCTGTGTATCTGTGTATCTGTGTATCTGTGTATCTGTGTATCTGTGTATCTGTGTATCGTGTATCTGTGTATCTGTGTATCTGTGTATCTGTGTATCTGTGTATCTGTGTATCTGTGTATCTGTGTATCTGTGTATCTGTGTATCTGTGTATCTGTGTATCTGTGTATCTGTGTATCTGTGTATCTGTTATCTGTGTATCTGTGTATCTGTGTATCTGTGTATCTGTATCTGTATCTGTGTATCTGTGTATCTGTGTATCTGTGTATCTGTGTATCTGTGTATCTGTGTATCTGTGTATCTGTGTATCTGTGTATCTGTGTATCTGTGTATCTGTGTATCTGTGTATCTGTATGTGTATCTGTGTATCTGTATCGTGTATCTGTGTATCTGTGTATCTGTGTATCTGTGTATCTGTGTATCTGTGTATCTGTGTATCTGTGTATCTGTGTATCTGTGTATCTGTGTATCTGTGTATCTGTGTATCTGTGTATCTGTGTATCTGTGTATCTGTGTATCTGTGTATCTGTGTATCTGTGTATCTGTGTATCTGTGTATCTGTGTATCTGTGTATCTGTGTATCTGTGTATCTGTGTATCTGTGTATCTGTGTATCTGTGTATCTGTGTATCTGTGTATCTGTGTATCTGTGTATCTGTGTATCTGTGTATCTGTGTTTCTGTGTATCTGTGTATCTGTGTATCTGTGTATCTGTGTATCTGTGTATCTGTGTATCTGTGTATCTGTGTATCTTGCTCTGTGTTTATTATTATTAATATTTATTAGGGTTGTTTTGATTTTTATCAAGGATGTATAAACCTAGTCCTTAAACGATTATGTTCTATGCAATCTTTAAGACTGGATTTATGCGCTAGATCAAATTTTTTCAATATCTGAAGTTAGCATATTGCATTTATGGCTTAATTCATGTATTTCTGACGTTTAAATATCATTCTGCTCTAGATAACTGTTTTACAGCGTGATTTTCGTAGTAGAGTTTATTATGAAGGAGACTGCACAATTGTTATTAAAATTATTAGATTTGTTTAGAGTTCCATTTGAAGGTTGTGGTCTTTACCTATATGCGAATTCTATTACAACATGCTTATTTTGTCATGAGAAAGTCGCCTTCAACATTATTCATAATTAAATATGAGTAATTAAATTGCCATGCTTTAAATGATTTTCCACCTTGAGAACGTTAAATTATATGTACAAGGTTTAAGCAGAAATAAAATGCATTAATACGATAAATGGTTACACACATGCATTGTAGGCTGTTTTACGCTTCATTGTGCACTCCCTTTAATAGTGGCACCAATTATCAGTTAAAAGTAAAATATTGAATGTCGACTGCTAAATTATACGATCAAGGTTTAAGTGGAAAATAAGATTGCATTAATACGTTAGTTAATACACATATGTATTATAGGCTGCTCTACCTTTCACTGCGTGCTCCTTTTAATAGTGTCATTAATTAAAAAAAAATATTTAAAAGACAACAACAACAAACGAATAGGATTATTTTGAAGTTAAAGAGCACGCTAAAACAGGGTAGAATATACCTGTTATTGCAGATTTTTTCACCAAGTACTTAAGACAACTTAAGCATCCCTTTTCTGCTATAGTAGCGGGACCATCGGAGTGTGGGAAATCGTATTTTATCGTTGATTTTATAAAAGATATCGAAACAGTCTGCGATACAGCTTTTTAAAAAATTATCTGATTTTACGGCGAATGATAACCATTATTGAAAGATCTTCCAGGGGAACTTCATAAAGTATTACCTGATATGGAACAGTTTGGTGGTCTTAATAATAATTGACGACCTAATGCGCGAGACTAACGGTTCGTTGGTTGATATTTTTACAAAGGGTTGTCATCGTAGAAATCTAAGCGTGTTTTTCTTAACGCAAAGCACATTTCATCAACGACGTTGACAGCGAGGTATCTCTCTCAACGCTTATTACATAATCTTGTTTAAGAACGCACGTAAAGGGCACAGATACAGCATTTAGCAAGGCAGATTTCACCTGACAACCCGACATTTTTAGAGGCTGTGTACTAAAATGCTACTTTTAATCCGCACGGATATTTATTGTTCGATTTTGCATGTTCAATTACACACACACACACACATGTACTTCACGATATATTGGCTCTTACCAGCAGGGATTTAATAGCCATGCTAATTAAACACCTTTAAATGTTCTAATCCGAAATAAGAGTGATGTAATTAAGCTTATTTGAAATTTCATAAAGAGAGCGTTGCAATTATCACGATTTAAGATACATTTCATCTTATTTATCTCATCGTTTTTCAACTTGAACGATTATATTGTAATAGTTTATTGACAACCCGCAAAACATCTAATATCCCTGGTTCTGGTTCATAATAATAATAATAATGCTCATTCGGTGGTAATTATACTTTAAATACATGGAAAATAATATACAGCCTTTGTTTGCTACTATTATTATTACATAGACGTGTGATTATTCTTAAATTAGCCGTTTTCAGCACGACTTTGGAAATACTACACACGCTTTCAAACCTTCTTCCTCGTTCTCAGAAGCTGTACCGTATTAATCTTTTTGAATTGATCTTTACCCGATTTTGAGCCAGTAGTACGTTTTCTATTTTATTTTGAGATATTTTCTATTGTTACTAATTCAGCGAACCACTAATATTGGTACATATGTAAATTACAACGTATTTGAAATGACCCTGTATTATTGATATTTTATAGAAACGGTCGACCCTGGGATTTTTAAATGTTAATCAAGTGAGACAGATATAGGAACCTGTTCTCGAGTCTTCGCTCCTTTCCGTTATTCCCATAGCTGGTTAGAAATAGTATTCTAATAAGACGGCCCTAATTATACCTCATAAGGCAAGTATAGGAACTTGTGTTAGGGTCAGTACCCCTTGTCGCGGCCCCTTAACGATAAATAGTATTTTAATAAAGGGCTCTAGTGCTAACTTATAAAACAAGTATAGGAACCTGTGTTAGAGTCTGCTGTCATGCATTCATGATTTCATCAAGATTCGCGGATAAATTTCGTATTTCTAAATTATTTGTTAGTACCGAACAATTTGAATGGGGTATAGATTCTCGTAGTAGGACGTAATAACGCAGTAATGATGGGAGAAACTTTTCGATTGTAACGTTTTCTTTTGTCGTTTACGTAATTCAAAGTTTTAGAATTTTTTTTTTTGTATTTTCTAAGGCGAAAATGAAGTTTGTGCTGTAGATCGTAATAAAGCTTAAAAAGGAGAAGTGATTTATGTTTTGGCATTGATATTTAGGGAAGCCCTCTTACTAAAGTTTGAAAGGAAATATTCGTTAGCATATTTGTAAATGGGGATAGTTTTGTAGAAATAAGTTTCGTATTTTAATTTGGTTAAATCACGTTGGGATTGCATCATATAAAATTTATTGAAAGAACGTTCAAATAATACTTTGTAAGGTACATCTTTTGTAAAAGTTCTAGTTAGCCGCCAGGTAGGCACCATTCCGATTGATAAGAATTATGTTCCGAAAACAAAAGATTTGACTTAAGGTATATAGCATTAAGGGCTATTTTAAATAAAAATTCCAGTTCATTAGCTATCAAGTTTCTCAAATAAGATTTCGAGTAGAAACAGGCTTGCTGACAAAGCAACCTCTCCGACATTTTTCGTGTATGCTCGGAGTGATATATTTAAGTTTCATAGGCAAATTAGAGTGGAGGCGATTGGAAAACCATTGTGGCCGAAAGTAAAGTTTTTATGTCAGCAGTAGTAGTACAGGCGTACAAGCGTATTGTTTAAAGTGGCGTAGTTATCGCGAAACGACGTTGATCAAGGCTCGCATAGACCGAACTTTCGCAAAAGGGTGTTCTTCCCATAGTCCAAAATCCAAAAATTAATCATATAAGTGTTCAACCTTCACGAGACCCATTTATCGTTGTGTGTAGTGAATCCTTACGGTTAGTTATTCAGGACAGCGCTAAGTGTAAGTACCTAGTGCTCTCGCTTTCGTCTGGAGAAGATTTCGCTTGTTTTGCGGAAATATACAACGTTCGTTTCAAAATTACAAACATTAAGTAGTTCACAGTACGCCACTTATTCAAATGACCAAAAAAGTGCTTTTTTTGTAATTTAAAGTCATAAGAATTAATCAGAACTTGTACATTATAGTTTTGTGAAGATAACAATCAGCCGTTGTAAATAATTTCGCTTGAGCCGTATAGTTAAAGAAATTAAAACCAAGTGAACGAATTACGTGTCAATGTAAACATTTGCGTACACGATCCATTGAGAATCGTACAACAACGCGAAACAAAAGGCAGCCATCACCTGCTGTATGATATCACAAGCGTCCCCAGTATCAAACATCGTCGAGGTTATCGTCCGTACCAGATTCTGTGTAACAAAAATGGCTTCTTCTATGAAAGGTAATTTACGTGTTCTTTAATAGGGTGATTGATAAAATTTAAATAAATATTTGAGTGTATTTTATTATGATGTTATTTAGATATAAAAATGAAAGCATGAACGCACTGTAATTTTCTTTAAAGATCCACTTTCGATTATTTTATCGTTTACATTAGGACAGTGCTTTCGTCCGGAGAATCGTCCAAATTTATTTATTTATTTATTAATGTTATCCAAACTGACGAACGTCTATATCGAAATTACTATAGGTTTATTAGAAGGCAGTTTGCAAATTCTAGCTAAAATCGCCGCCAAATTTAGATAAGCTCTTTGACGTTTACTTTATAACCAACGTTGTTTCCGATTTCTTTGTTCCTGTATTATTATTATTTACTTTATGTACATTATATTTATTTAGGTTATTGGACATGTGTTTTTTTAGTATGTGAAGCCAGGATTACACAGCAGCTGAGGATAAGCAATTTTCGTATTTATTCCTTAATTTGCTCATTAAATTAACGTAATTATATCAAGTTTAGTTTGAATGAAACATTCACGGCTGAAAGTTTTCGAGGGATTAATTAATTATAACGTACATTTAGAGGCCGATGAATATTACATTTTTTTTCCTTGTTTTTCTTATGAATTGAGCATAATTAAACGTAGTTTGAGAAATTGGATTTCAAAGGATTGCGTACACAGTTAAAACTTTTTTTTTTATTATTAACATATTACCATATTTTTGTTTGGTTAGGTGGAAATTATTTTACATATTGAGTTTCGGGATTAACGTACCTTAACTAGAGATTAGTGTTTGTTTATCAAAGAAGTGATTGATTTTTGCGGCACGCTATTATTTTATTTAAGCGTGCAAATATTTGTTTTGAAGACTTTCAGGTTGGCGAAAGATCTGCTGGCCCTAGAGCCGCCTGTGGAGATTACGTACAGGTAAGTAAGTTATTTGGGTATTTTGAGCGAGCCGTGAGCTGTCGTAATTGGGCATTTCATCCCCTATTGTCACATTTCAAATATCCTGGCGCCCATTTCCAGTTTTATGATGATTTCAACACCTATTTTGACTTATGAATGGTATGTCATCCTATCGTGCATGACTCACACCCGACCGCTGTTTAGTCGTGCAAAAGCCAAGTGTATCTGTTATCTCGTTCTACTGCCAGTTTATACCGTTATACTACACCCTCCTGCCGTGGTCTCTTGGCGCAAAATTTTAATTTGTTTGTGTCGCGAATGCTTTCTTTAATAGAGGCTGTGCCGCCTAGCGGTATACTTCTAGGACTAATTAGGGTTTGTTTGTGGTGCCATCTAGTAGTGTAAAGACTAATGAGCGTTTTCTGTAATACGTCTCTCTCTCGTCTGCTTCTCAAACAAACAAATCAATTAAGCAAATTTCATCCTAAACAAATCACGTTCGATAAAATCAAACAATCAGATCAATCTCAATCAATCAACCAAATCAATCTCAATCAATCAATCATAACTTACAGCTGGTGAAAACCAGCTTACAGTTCAAAAATACTGATTGGACTAACTTAAACTTTGCTAAAACCAACCACAATTCAAAAATACCAAATTGTTTTAACTTAATCATAAAAAATCAGCTCTCAATTCAAAAAATAGCAGTCTTATTTAACTTATAGTGTGCAAAAGAAAGCTAGTCTTGTTTCTGTAACCATGCTCTAATATCTTCCCTAAAGGCATGTTTATAAATCTAAGCTCCTTTTTTGGCAGAGGTATTTCTGCTAAGATGGCAGTGAAGGCTGTTTCGGAGACCCCTCACTCCAAACTTCCCCGAAAATAACCAATCCTATCCGAACATTAACGAGTGCGTCCGAGCACAAGACCCAAGGACGGCAATGTTCTCGTTTCTCACGTGTCTCGCTTTTTAAAGTGTAACCGTCGTCGAGTGAGCATTATTATAATGTATTCTTCTGTTTATGAACCAATATCAGCGGAGATTAGAGATTTTATTGACTTGTTAATAAACTATTACAACATAACCGTTCAATATGATGATGGCAACCATGACGTGGATGAGATGAATGTATCTCAAATCCAAGATGATGGTGATGATTCACAGAAGAGGAAGAAGAGCGGTGAGATAGAGGAGGAGGACGAGTTTCAAGACAATGATGATGATGATAGAGGCAAGTCACGGTCGAGGAAGAAGAAGGAGACCGATAAAAATGTGATTAAATAAATATTGTTGTTTATAATGTATTTTCAAACGCTAAGATTTCATCAATTTTGATTAATAAATTTGTTTTTGTAACGGCGTTTGTACCTGCGCTAACAATGCTGTAGTTAATGCGAAAGAACGGTTAGATGGGAAATTACAATAAGTATGAGGCTAGTTTTCTTTTGCACACTAGAAGTTAAATCAGACTGCTATTTTTTGAATTGAGAGCTGATTTTGTATGAATAAGTTAAATCAATTTGGTATTTTTGAATTGTGTTGGGTTGGTTTTAATAAAATTTAAGTTAGTCCAATTAGTATTTTTGAACTGTAAGCTGGTTTTCGCCAGCAGTAAGTTATTATTGATTGACTGAGATTGATTTGGTTGATTGATTGATTGAGATTGATCTGATTGTTTGATTTGATCGAACGTGATTTGTTTGGGATTGATTTGACTAATTGATTTGTTTGTTTGAGAAAGAGACGAGGGAGAGACGAACATGGCCAACCTCTGTTACAGAAAGCATTCATTAGTTTTTACACCACTAGATGGCGCCACAAACAAACCCTAATTAGTCCTAGAAGTATACCACTAGGCGGTGCCGCCTCTATTACAGAGTACACTCGCTAGTTTAAAAACCTACCACTAGATGGTGCCACAAACAAAACCCTAATTGGTCCTAGAAATATAACACTAGGTGGTTCCACCTTTATTACAAAAATATTCATTAGTCCATACACAACTAGATGGCGACACAAACATATTAAAATTTTGCTCAAGAGACCACGACAGGAGGGCGCAGACTCTAACACAGGTTCCTATACTTGCCTTATAAGTTAGCAGTAGGGCCCCTTGTTAGAATACTATTTATCGTTAAGAGGCCGCGACAAGGGGTGCTGACCTTAACACAAGTTCCTTTACTTGCCTTATGAGATAGAATTAGGGCCCCCTTGTTAGAATACTATTTCCAGCCAGCCATGGGGGCCACGGAAAAGGCGAAGGCCCGAGAGCAAGTTCCTATATCTGTCTTATATGATTAACCTTTAAAAATTCCAAGGTCGACCGTTTCTATAAAATATCTATAATGCAGGGTCATTTCAAATAATTTATTTAACCTTAACCTTTACGCCATTTCCTTGCGGGGTAGGTAAAAGTATCCGTGCCTCTCGTTCATTTTTCATTCACAATATTTCTCCATGCTTTTCTATCTCCGCGTACCTTTCTAGCTTTCGGAAGGTTCATACATTCTTTCCTTCTTTCCTTTATCATACATTTTATTGCATTCAACCAGGTTTTACGCGGCCTACTAGACCCGACCTTTCCTCTAACCTCACCCACATATATTTGCTTCGTTAATATTGCGTTTTTCATTCTCTCAATGTGACCAACCAACATAATGTACTACTTTTATATCTATCCATCATCGTCTTTTCCTCGCCACACTCCGTCATTATGCATTCATTCTTTATCTTTTCCCTTTCGTTTTATTATATGCGCTTCTCAGGAATCTCATACCCACGGCATTTATTCTTCTTTCGTGGTTTTTTTGACATACTCACGTCTCACTTCCGTACAGTATTGATGGGACAAACACGCCATTATAGATTGCTCGTTTCGCAGCTATGCTCATGCTTTCGTTTCTCATTATCGTCTACATACTTCCAATCACTTTCCTTCCAGCATTGAACTTTCGTCCAATCTCACCTTCCATTGTACCATCTGCAGTAAACATTCTACCCAGATATACCAGCTCGTCGGCTTGCTTCACAATTTCATCTTGCAGGGTAAATACTCTACTCTCCTTTCCACCTTCGCGATTGAACACCACAATCTTAGTTTTGTTCCCGTTTACCTTTAGGTCCATGCTCTCACAGACTGTATTAAACTTCCTCAGAGCGGTTTATTGCTCATCCGCACTGTCACTTAATAAGACTGTGACATCTTCATACGCCAGAAATCGTACATTTACGTCACCAACCATTACACCATTTGTATCGATACATGCATGTCCAACACGTTTATCCATGTATACATTGAACAACCACGGTGACATCACACAGCCTTGTCCCACTTCTTGCTCAATATTAAAGTATTTATTCACTCCTCCTCTCACTCTAACACATGCCCGACTACCATTCCTTATTCACTCTGTTGTATGCTCTCTCCAGATCTACAAACGCACAGTACAGCTTCCTTTTTACCCTTCCAAATACTTTACCAGGCACGCTGAGCAAACTTATTCCTCTGTAGTTCTTGCAATCATTCTTGTTCCCCTTACCCTTATACAGTGGTACAAAGATCGCGCTCTTCTAATCCCTCGACACTTTTCGACACATAAGGCATACATTGAATAATTCACACAATCTTTGTATAAGCTTTGCACACCCATTCACCAGTGAATTCATCTACGCCTGCTGCCTTGCAGTTTTTCAACCTTCCTACCGTTTTCTCTATCTCATTTATCCCAATATCTTCAGTTTGATTCGCCATTCCTTCTACATTCTCCTTATTTAACCCTGCAGTCTTATTTTACACACTACTGTACAGCTTTCCGGAATATTCTTGCCAGCATTTCCTCACTTCACAATCGTTCCATACTATTTCGTTTCTCGTATTCATGACTCCTGCAGCGTTCTGTTTTCGGCCACGTTTTGTATTTCTATCCTATTTCCAGAAGAGTTTTTTGTTTCCCTCAAAATCATTCTGCATTTTCTCTCCTCCTACAGCCATCACTTCTTCTTTACTTATTCTCACTGCCTCCTTCGCTTCTTTGTTTATTAATCTGTACACCTCATACAATCGCTTTTTCTCAATCTCATTTTTTGCATCAATCATTGCCATGTACGCATCTCTTTTGTTACATAGTACCTTTTTTACCGACTCATTCCACCAAGCACATCTTTTCTGTCTACCTACAGTCGCCCTTCCACATATCCGCACGACACAATTGATAACACAGTTTTTCAAGCTTATTCATGCACTTTCAACGGTAGTGTCTTTTATTTGTTCGTTCCACACTGTTTCATTTACATTAAATTCTTTACTCACAGCATCTGCGTATTTCATTTTCGCACCATCATCCACTACTTTGTCTACCCTAATTCAGGACGTTCGCACTACGTTTGCTTTCCTTCCCCAAACCCACTTTTGCCCTAAACACACTCTCGATATAGCCAAAAAGTGGCCCGATTCACAATCCGATCCGCATACTACTTTTGTGTCTTTCACCAGGTTTCTAAGCCGTTCATCATACACTATCAAGTCTATCATACTTTTAGATTAACCTCTTTGCCATGTATACATATGCACATTTTTATGTTTAAACCGCGTACTGGATACAAACAGGTTTCTCTCCACACAGATGTTCACCAGGCATTCACCATTCTCATTAACTCTTTGGTCTCCAAACTTTTCTAGAACGCGTTCAGTATGTTCTCTTTCTACACCTACCCACCCGTTCATGTCCCCCACTATCATCACTCTTTCGTTTGACTTACATACGTTCAACACGTTCTCTATTTCATTCCAGGAGTTTTCACGCTCCTGGTCTCTTTCTCCATTCACCGGTGCATAACATGCAATAAGAAAAATTCTTGGAAACTCCACTTTCATTCTAACCCAAATTACCCGGGGAAATAATTCGTACACACCTTTTCGCTCTTTTACTTACGATCACCTCAACTTCTTTTGCGTCATGCACTTCAGTCTCAACTCCTGACTATCGTGCATTACATTCGCAATTTCAAATTCTTTACCATGCACACCTCCAACATTCCACGTACCTACTCGCCACTAATTCCTTGCACAGTCGTCAGCAACGGGGCCTGTCTGTTTCGATCTTGCCCGCCCCTTGTACCCTGGTCGATCCAAAGCAATTGTATATATATATATATATATATATATATATATATATATATATATATATATATATATTGACTTCCATAAAAATTGCAACACCTAGTATTTGTTGAACGATTTTATTGAAATTTTCGTCAACCATGTCTTTCATTAGAACCAACAAACGACTAAAATTTGAATAAAATCTAGCTAGTAGTTTTTTTTTTGTTTTTTCCTTTGCGCTTAGTAACAATAAATTTGAAGAAATAAACCAATCAGTGTGTAATTAACTGTCAATTTTGCAAATTGTTTGTTCACAATTTCGTTCTGAACTTGGGAACAATACCAAGAGTACAACATCAACATTTTTCCCAATTGACTGATTTTGAACGTGGCCGTATTATTGGCATGAGAGAGGCCGTATTTTCGGTAAGAGAAATTGCTCGTCGTGTAAACCGAAATGCTACAACGGTATCGAGATGTTGGTTCAAATGGTCCGAGGAAAGGGTGCAACAACGTCACCCTGGATCAGGACGTCCCCGCAGGACTACAGATCGCGTAGAACGTCGCTTAAGACTTTTGGCCACAAGAGATATTATCAACAACTCGATCGATTGCAGATGATTGTATGAGAGTTGTAGGGCCCAGAATGTCAATGTCATCTGTTTATACCCGGATAAGGTCTTATGGGCTGCGTTCATATCGTCCATTTTTATGTGTTCCTCTTACACCACTTCACCGTCTACGCAGGCTAGAATGGAGCAACGAAAGAGCGAATTGGCGCAGGGATGTCATCGAATTGTGTTTAGTGACGAGTACCGATTTTGCTTGTGGGCCCACGATGGTCGTAGGAGGGTCAGACGGATGCGTGGAGAACTTACAAATCCAACATTTTCTGTGGAACGCTACACAGGCCTCACACAAGGGGTGATTACATGGGTGCAATATGTTACGGTAGCAGAGCACCCTTTGTATTCATTGATGGCAACTTAATTGCCGCTGGTTATATTGCCAATGTGCCAGAACCCGTTGCGCTTCCATATCTTCTTCTTCTTCTTTCTTCTTTCGCAGCTTATTCCATCCATCGTCGGATGTAAGCCTCCCTTAGATTCTTCCATTCTTCTCTGTTCGTTGTTTTCCTCATCCAATCGTACCCTACCATTTTCTTTATGTCGTCCGTCCACCTGGTCTGTGGCCTTCCTCTACTCCTCTTATTTTCTCGGGGCCTCCATTCTACGATTCTTCGTGTCCATCTGTTGTTTTCCATCCTGCCTATGTGTCCTGCCCAATTCCATCTTAAGGTACATAGCCTTTCTATGACATCTGTGACTTTAGATCTTCTTCTTATTTCGATGTTCGGAATACGGTCCTGTAGTTTGACATTCAGCATCCTTCTTTCCATTGATCTTTGAGTGACTTGAAGTTTGTGAGTAATACTTTTATTAAGGGCCCATGTTTCTGTACCATATGTTAGAACTGGTAACACATATTGGTCGAAGGTCTCTGCTTTTAGAGTATTTGGTATATCCGAGAGAAATATATCTTGTAATTTTCCGAATGCTGACCAGGCCAATGATACTCTTCTATTCAGATCTGCTGTCAAGTTATTTTTGAAAGCTGGAATTTTGGCCTAAATATACAAATGTGTCTACTTTTTCTATCGTGTTGTCTTCTAGAATAATTTCTTGTTGGTCTTCTGTTTCATTTGTTAGGTATTTTGTTTTATGCATGTTTATTTTCATTCCTATTTGTTTTGATGTTTCATTTAATTCTTCCAACATTTCTTGCAGTTCTGTTCTATCTTTTGCTATCAATGTTATGTCATCGGCGAATCGCAAATGATTGAGCTTCGCCGTCTATTGTTATGCCTTTGTCTTCCCAATCTAGCATCCTGAACATATCCTCTAACGCTAATGTAAATAGTTTAGGGGATATTGAGTCACTCTGTCTTACACCACGATGTGTCTTAAATTTATTAGTTTGTGTATCTGTTGTTATCTGTATCGTTGCGTTTTTATATATGTATTTAATAAGAGCCGTGTATCTTTCGTCTATTCTGCAATTGCTTAAAGCATTTAGAATTGCCCATACCTCTATTGAATCAAAGGCCTTCTCATAATCTACCATTGCGACCCACAATGTTATATTATATTCGTTGGCTTTTTCAGTTAATATTCGCATTGTCTGTAGATGATCTATCGTGCTGTAGCCTCGCCTAAATCCTGCCTGCTCACGTGGCTGGTACTTGTCCAGTTTGTTTGTTAGTCTTTGTGTTATTATTCTTGTGAACAGTTTATACAGTACCGACAGAAGACTAATTGGTCTGTAATTTTCTAGTTTATATTTGTTTCCCTTTTTAAATATTAAGACTACTACGGCATTTAACCAGGCATTTGGTATTCGGGACTCCATTAAGCATTTATTGTAGATTCGTTTTAGTTGTTTTAAAACAGGTTCACCTCCATATTTAATCATCTCTATTTCTATTCTATCTTCTCCTGGTGCTCGGTTATTGGACATCTTTTTTAATGCGTTGCTTATCTCACCCTCTGTTATTTCTGGCATTTCCTCGGATCCTATATTTGTAACTTTCTTTCTGTCTTCTTC
The DNA here is from genome assembly GCA_036346205.1 of Vesta saturnalis. NCBI lineage: Eukaryota > Metazoa > Arthropoda > Insecta > Coleoptera > Lampyridae > Vesta > Vesta saturnalis. Next base: position 680,998 of record JARFJB010002108.1, on the reverse strand, counting down.
TTTTTTTCCTGGTGGTGGTGCTTTTTTCCTTTCATACAAATTTCGATAGAATGTTTCTATAGTGTCTGTTATTTCTTTCTTTCTGTTATTTCTTTGTTTTTGTTGTTTATTAGTTTGGTTATTTGGTGTTTTCCTCACTTAAATTTGATCGTAGATCTTTTAAACTTTCCTTTCTGTTATGGTTTCTTTTATTTTCATGTTTCTGTATTTCCTTAGATCTCCTCTTACTGTTTTCCTGATCTTTTTATTTATTTCAGTTAGCTGTATTCTATTGGTTGTTCTGTTTTTTAATAATTGTTTTCGTTCTTCAATTAGGTTTAGTGCTTCGTCACTTAGCTTTTGTTCTTTTTCCTTTTTTATGTCGTTTTGTATTTTTCCCGCTGCCTGTAGTAAGCCCTTTATTACTTCTTTGTTTAGAGTTTCCAAATCTAATTCTGTTTGTTGATCTATATGTTGTATAGATATATCTTCAGGGGCTGGAAAATTCCATTTTCTTACAGGATAATGCACGCCCTCATACGGCAAGGGCTACAACACGTTTTTTGGAAGAAGCTAACATTGTCGTCCTTCCATGACCTGCTCGGTCGCCTGATTTGTCGCCCATTGAACTTGTATAGGATGAGGTCGGTAGGCGACTGGGTAATTTACCACACCCTTCAGATAACTTACACGATCTCCGGCTACGGATTCAGGGTTGATATACCACATGCACCTATAGATCACTTGATTGATAGCATGCCACGCCGTCTAAATGAACGCATTACAAATCGTTGCGGAGCAACTCATTATTGAAAGAAACATTTTTAGTTTTTGTTCTTTTGTTTTTAAATTTTAATCGTTTGTTCTAATTAAAGACATCGTTGACGAAAATTTCAATAAACTCGTTCAAGGTGTTGCAATTTTTATGGAAGTCAGTATATATATATATATATATATATATATATATATATACAGGGTTATTACAAATGATGTTCCCGATTTCAATTATAAATATTACTGGATTAACCTATTTTAAGACCATTTCAGTTGGTACCACGGGAAAGAAAAACTCATAAAGTTTTGTTTACATTGATTTAAGTATGTATCAGCTGTTTGTTAAAGTCAATTGTTATCAATTGTGTAATGGCTGAATTTGAAGACAGGAAAGCATTTTATGTGTTGGATTATCACATCAACCAATCAGCTATTAGTGTGCAACGTCACTTTAGAACCAAATTTAATAAAGATCCTCATAGCAGTCACAAGTGGTACTTGAATTTTAAGAGAAATTGGTGCATTTGTAAAAAGAAATCAACTGGAAGGCCGTCAGTAAGCAATGACGCTCTAGAGCAGGTAAGGGAAAGTTTTACGCGTAGTCCACAGAAATCTACTGTTAAATGCAGCAGACAGCTTGATATACCACAGCCAACAGTTTGGAAAATTTTACGTAAACGTATAAATTTCAAGCCTTACAAACTTCAGCTTGTTCAAGCATGAAAAGCAAATGACAAAGTTCTAAGACTTTCTTTTTGTGAGAACGTGTAGGCCTTGATGGAAAATTAAAACTATGTAAAATGTTTAGTCTTTAGTGATGAAGCCACATCCCACTTGTGTGGTAACGTGAACAGACATAATGTCATAATATGGGGCTCAGAGAACCCACACACCTACATCGAGCACTTACACTCCGAATGTTAATCTGTCTTGTACTATCATTTACAACAAAGTGTACGGACCTTTTTTCTTTATTGGACAAACAATAAATAGAATAAATCTTGGACATGATGACCGAATGGCTTCTACCGAAATTAGAACAAGGATCGCTAAACTTCATTCTGGACTTCAAAATCGGCTGCCTGGTAGATGAAGCGGTCGTGCAGGTCCAAGTCATGGTGCACTCTTGAACTGGCCTCCAAGATCTCCGGACATCACCCCCTGTGATTTTTTCTTGTGAGGATGCATCAAACATAAAGTGTATACACCACCAGAAAGCATACCTGAGATCCCAACAACGGATTACCAGAGCCATCGAAAGTATGGCAAAAGCTTGATTACACGCTTAACATCTCTTGTATCACAAGGGGTTCCCATATAGAACATTTCTAATTCTTGGCATCTAGGATGAAACTTCTTGAGTTTTTCTTGAAATGTAACTATTTTATTTTTTTGTATGATAAATAAAACTAGATTTATGTACACTTGAAATCATGAACATCATTTGTAATAACCCTGTATATAAATAATAGAGTGTATACTTACTGTATGGATATCTAAATGTACATATATACATATACATTCTTCACTTACATACCTTCAATCACATCACATTTCAACCAGGTTACTCCCTACGCGATTCCTGGCTTTCGCGTCTATGACCGGTTGCTGCTATTTATTTGCGAGCAAATGCTTCGATTATTTTTAATTTAGCTTTCCGAGATATAATTATTTCTTTGTAATTTAATTTAATATTTATTTATCAAATCTGTTTTATTATTGTCGCGGACCGTGATAGCTTAAGCATTTCCATCCTCTAAGTTCCTTTTTTATTCAATTGAAGGGTAACAACAAATAACGGTAATGGTTCCGTTAGCTCTCCCGACATTAATTGTTTATTTTTAAGATTCATTAATTACAATTAAGATCAAACATAGTAACAAACCTTAAATTCTGAATTTGCAATCAAGGAAAAATATTGTATAAGACAATATGCAACACACTGTTATAATTAAACTGACAATCACATATAGTACCAAAAACAAAAATTGGATCAACCTTTAAATTTGAAAACAAAGAGAAAAGAAAATGTTCAAAAACTTACCACTTAATATGGATCTGCCCTGTATAGCCACATCCTTTCTATTTTTATTTCATAAAATTCTACTGTTTAGATTATTATTTTTGTTTATTAGTAATATTCAAACCGATAAAATCTATTCAGTACCTTTCTACTTGTATTTCGTTTAGATTGTTCCCTAACGCGACTTGTTATCATTTATTTGATAAAAGAAATTGTTTAATTACTTTCATTTAGAATTTCGATTACACATTAGAGCCAGTTATTTGTTTATTTTATTTATTTATTTGCTTTTTTTTACTTTAGATTACGAATTCGATCTAGTTATTTATTTTTATCATTTAAGCTAATAAAACAGTTCCTATGACAACGCTTACGTTTGGATTTGTTATAGAAAGGGGTTCATTACAAGGATAAATCACATCTGGTATTTTTCCTACAAATACGTATTTATGATTGCTTTCTTTACCCCGTGCTACTGTGGCATAAAATAAGTTATTTTTTACTAGTTCTCTATAATTCATTGTTATTGCAAAGATGTTTACCTGTTTCAGTTCAATCCTTAGACAAAAGACGCTTTAAGTTTACTTTACAATTTTACCGGTTTTAACAATCACATCTGGTATGGGTTTAAGAGTGCCATACTTCTTCGTAGAAATTCAACACTACAGCAATCCTAAATTTCATTTCGCGCGTATTTCAACTAAAGAGCCATTTACAGGTTACAGAACTTCTATTGGTTAGATTATTATTATCTTTGTTTATTATTAATATTCAAACCGCCGGGTATAAAAGTCTGTTCAAAAGCTTACCCTTATTTTATTGATTTAGAAGCTGTTATTTTAACACGTATTTGTTCCACTTCCGAAAGCTACAAGCGGAGCAACCTTAAACATGTTAATATTTGTGTTACGCTAAATTAGTAACAATAGAAAATATTTCAAGATAAAATAGAAAGCGTACTACTGTCTCGAAACCGGGTAAAGATAAATTCAAAAAAATGAATACGGTGCAGCTTCTGAGAACGAGGAAGAAGGTTTGAAAGCGTATGTAGTATTTCCAGAGTCGTGCTGAAAACAACTAATTTAAGAATAATCACAAATCTATGTAATAATAATAGTAGCAAATAAAGGCTGTGTATTATCCTTTTGCATGTATTTAAAATATAATTACCACCGAATGAGCATTATTATTATTATTATTTTTATGAACCAGCATCAGGGATATTAGATGTTTTGCGGATTGTTAATAAAGTATTACAGTATAATCGTTCAAGATGAAAAACGATGATATGAATGAGGTAAAATGTAACTTAAATCGTGATAATAGCAATGCTCATTCTTTGAAATTTCAAATAAGCTAAATTCTTATTTCCGATTAGAAAATTTAAGTGTTTAATTAGTATGGCTATTAAATCCCTGCTGGTAAAAGCCAATATATCGTGAAGTACATGTGTGTGTAATTGAACATGCAAAATCGAACAATAAATATCCGTGCGGATTAGAAGTAGCATCTTCGAACGCGTCCTCTAAAAATTTTGGGTTGTCAGGTGAAATCTGCCTTGCTAAATGCTGTATCTGTACCCTGTCACGTAATTTTTTCGAAAGCTGTATCGCAGACAGTTTCTATATTTTTTAGAAAATTAACGATAAAATACGATTTCCCACACCCCGATGGTCCCGCTACTATTGTAGAAAAGGGATGCTTAAGCTGACCTTCCATCTCGAAACACTAATGGATATTAAAGAGTATTCTATTATCATCACAACTTAAGTACTTGGTGAATAAATCTGCAGTCACAGCTATATTCTACCCTGTTTTATCATGCCTATCTTTTAACATTAAAATAATCCTATTTGTTTGTTGTTGTTGTGCTTTAGATATTTACTTTTAATTAATAACACTATTAAAAGGAGCACGTAGTGAAACGTAGAGCAGCCTATAATGCATATGTGTATTAACTAAAGTATTAATGCAACTTTATTTTCTATTTAAACCTTGAGCATATAATTTAGCAGTTGACCTTCAATATTTTACTTTTAATTGATAATTGGTGCCACTATTAAAGGGAGTACACAATGAAGCGCAAAACAGCCTATAATGCATATGTGTAGCCATTTATCGTATTAATGCATTTTATTTCTGCTTAAACCTTGTACATATAGTACAACGTTCTCAAGGTGGCAAATCGTTTAAAGCATGGCAACTTAATTATTTGTTTTTAATTATGTCTAATGTTTCAGGTGACTTTCTCATAAAAATCACGCTGTAAAATAGTTATCTAAATCAGAATTGTATGTACACCTAAAACAGAAATTAATTAATAGTCATAAATATGATAACCTTAGATATTGAAAAAATTTTAGCTAGCGCTTAAATGCAGTCTTAAAGATTGCATAGAACATAATTGTTTAAGGGCTAGGTTTTTATATCCTTGATAAAAATCAAAACAACCCTAATAAATATTAATAATGATAAACACACATTAAATAACATCTTTTTATTATGAAAACACTTGTCATCGTCCTCTTTACTTGTCTTATCTATTAATTCTTCCTCATTATTACAATACAATTTTTATGACAGGGGCGAAGCCGCGAACAGATTCCCGTCTTACAAGACTAGGATCCCTTATTAGAATTCAACCCCCATGTATAAATAAATGTTTCGTAAAAGGTCACAATCTGTAGATGGGATTAAAATAAATGTAATAATAATTTTAATAACAATTATGCAATCTCCTTTGATAAAAACAGACCCTAATAAATATTAATAATAGTAAACACAGAATGAATTAGATCTTTTTATTCCCAGGTGAAGAAAATACGATCCCCACGTGGGCATATGTAAAACGTGAAAGTTAAGGTGTTCTAAGTGACGCCACAAAAAACAATATGGCGGATGGTGCCGGGGTACTACTAATCGATTGCGGCTTCTATCTCGATAGCGCAGTTGGTTAGTGCAGTACTCTAACAAAGTACAGGTCATAGGTTATGTTTTTATTTATGTATTTAATAAAATTAATAATAATTTTTAAAGTTAATAATCTAAGCCAAATTAACTTATTGTAGTTTCTTCATCAAATTTAAAGCTGGACTATTTCAAAAAGCGAATCATGAATGATCGAGATCTAGAAAGAATTTGTATTGATTATATAGTGTTTTTTTTATGATTGTGGACCTGAACAGGCTAAATAAGGCCTATCGTGCTAAAGCACTCAGGAACACTTAGGAGGACGGATAGAGGGATAATGAATTGCCAATAGATGCCTATGAACAGCTACCTTAAATTTTCTCATATCATAAGTGAGAGGAAAACAGGAACTAGGGAGATCATTGCAGAGTTTAGAAGCCGTATAGAAAATGTGGATTGCGCCCGTTTGGTACGACAGGTGGAGATTTGTACTGCATACTGATGATGTGAATGAGCGAACCGAGTGTTTCTCGCAAAGATAGCCGGAGATGGTATCAAAGAATGTAATTCACCAGCACAATAGCCGTTGTAATAACGATAATACAAAGAAAGAGCTGAAACCATCCTTCTATGCTCAAGGGACTGTATGTGAGAAGTTAAGGACGGGTCATTTATAAGCCTAATCGCTCTCTTTTGAATACGATCAACGATATCGAGAGCGTATTGGGGAGCACTAACCCAAAGGTGAGAATTATATTCCAGATGAGGCCGAATTTGGGCCTTATACAGCAGAAGGAGTTGTCGAGAGGTAAAGTACTGCTTAGATCTGTACATACAGTGTGTCGTCGGATTTACTTCTCTATAGGTGCAGTTTACCAAATATTTTTGAATCTCGATTTGAAGTTTTGGAATACCTCCTGGCTTGGTCTGAAAAGAATTTCAGACACATTTTTAGTTTTTTTTATAATTCTAATCATTGCGGAAGCACAGTGCCATTTTGGTCGCTAATGCGGCAAAAGTTTACGTAATGCTGTGGATTATAATAGCATATCATAAAATTAGTTTATACATCAAGGGATTATGGCAGGAGTTTCCATAATCCCGCATTATACATGAATTTCACATGCTATTTTGTCGTCGAAATAGCCACTTTGAGACACAATTTAAATGAAATAATAATTTCAGATCGTTACAGAAAAAATGTCATTTCACAGGAGTTCATGAACGGTCTTATTATAGTTGCCATAGTTTTGCATTATAAGTGTCATTTATTTTTTTTAAATAAACAAATTTTGGAAAAATTGATTCAGACGTGGATGAAGAAATCTTTAAAAAAGCAGAAGAGGCTGAGTTGAGTCTTATACCTAAAAAGTCCGAAATCATTTATAAGAAAGAGTTCGATGATTTATTGGGTGGATGCGCAAGAATAATACGGAAACTGTTACAGAAAAGGTTTTGCTTGCGTATTTCCTTGATCAGGTAAGTTCATTACATCATTTATTAAAGGTGATCATTCTTTGTGTTTATTTTATTAGTCGAAAAACTACAAGTCGTCTTCATTGCGGTGCATGTACTCCAAATTAAAAGGTGTGTTACGTCTCAAAAAGGATGTGGACATCAGCAAGTTTTCAAAACTTTCGGCATTCTTGAAAAACTGTTCTGTTGAGTACATACTAGAGACGTCATTAGTGTTTTCAAAAGAGCATTTACTTAATTTTTTTCTTGAAGCATCCGACAAGTACTTACTTATGAAGGTGTGTTTGGCGGTTGCAGACGCACAGAATTGTACAATCTGTGTGTTGGGGATATTAAAGGAGAAGGTTTTGCCTTTGTGGTTTATATTTGTGATACCAAAGCACATAGACCCAGGGTTTTTTACCATATTATACGATGACAGTAAAGTAAATTATATCGACCTCGTTAAGAAGTAGGTACATGAGTTTAAGACCGAAGCATGTGAAGATTGAGAAGTTTTTTTTATTCTACAATGGGTGTAAATGTTCCTGTAATCCTATAGGCATTAACACATTTGGTCATATTCCTCGACAGATTGCCAAGTATTTAAACATTCCCTATGCCGATCAATACACAGGACATTCATTTCGTAGAACTTCTGCCACAATCTTGGCAGACAGTGGAGCTGACATTAGAACTTTAAAACGGCGTGGGATTGAAAAAACTATGCTGTTGCTGAACGGTACGTGGCAGACTCCATCGAAAACAGGAAGAAAATTGCCAAAACCTTAGGATCTAGTCGCGTACAACTAATGAGTAGCCGAGAAATATCTATATCAGCATCTTCAAGCAGTTCAAGCGAATGCCTTCTTGAAACATCTGGGGGAATTTCAATTACCGGAGATGCACCATTAATATTAACATTAGTAAACAATAATTTCTTTAATATTGCTTTAATTACAGTTCATATTCTAACTGTAGTATTAATATAAATAAATAATTTGTTTAATTTCGTTGTTTGTGTTTCGTGGCCAAGACGACTTTATGGCACAACATTACAGTACGCATGACATAAAGTGAGAAATTATTAACGATTTTGACATAAATAATCAAGGCATTCTAAGGATAGACGACAAAATTATGAATATACCTACGAAAAAGTTTACAAATACGGGATTTATTTGTATTCGTGTATTGTGAACTGCAGGAAAAAGTACAGTATTTTTGCAGAGTGATCCTATATTCCTCAAAGTTTGCATATAGTTATAATACATTCCCAACAGCTTTCCTTTTACATTCCGCCATATTAGTTACGGATATAGGACTTTGCTTCAACATAAAATAGTCTTTTCTCAACCGTCATGGCCGTCTAACATTATAAAAGCAAAAAATGTGTTTGACATTTAAAGTTTTTGTCAGTTATAGATGCAGCATGCATGCTTGTCACAAATATCGGATACAACATAAATTAATTAATTTTTACATAGCAGTAGGAGTAAATAACTACATGCGCTATTCAGCATCTGGCAGAACGCAGGAGCAGTGAAACTAATCTTACAATAAAAATACAAGTTTGTATTATTAACATTCTAGTAATATAATAATAATCAATCTAACCTAAAATAAGTAGTGTTAATATATTAATACAAGATTCCAAGTAAAATAAAGGGAAACTACTATAATTCTTTACACTGTTGCAATATCCAGTCCCGATAGTACTTCACATTTGCAAACACATCTGGTCTACCGGCACCACACGGCTTACCCCAAGAAACTATTCCAATTTGAGCACCATTAGCAACAAGTGGTCCTCCAGAGTCACCCATACATGTTCCCTCACCATTCTTTGTATACGTACACAAATGTTCATTAGTGTATGGAAAGTTCGCGGTTGTAAAGTTTGCAATGCACGCGTTTTGAGCTACTATCGTTAAACCCAGCTGCTGTAAATCATTAGGTACTTGACTATTAGAGGCTGAAGTTAACCCCCATCCAGAAATGACACATCGAGTTCCGGCTGGTTCAACGACAGTAGATAATGGTATTGGTTTCACTTTGTCACCATACGTAATGTTTTGAAATAACTTAATTACGGCAACATCGTTATAGTGAACAGTTGAACTATAGTTGAAATGATTTTTGTAAGTTCTCACGTCGTAATAAGTTCCATTGGCATTTAAAGTGTTTGTTCCGACAAGAATTCGCAAGGATCCTGCACTTTGACTAAAATAAATGTATATAAAAGTACTCCAAATAAAATCAATAACTTACCCATATGTACAGTGAGCAGCAGTAAGAAAGCAATTTTCTTGAATAATAGACCCACCACAACGATGTCCATTCAGTTTGGTTTGCAAAGAGATTTGATAAGGGTATGCACCATCCGGCGCTTTTGTACCACCAACAATCCTTCCACCATAAAACATGTTTCCAGCTTTAAGTGGATTACCTTAAAAATTTACTTTAACACTGGTTCATGTAGTTCTAAATATCCTTACAATAAACATTTGCAGTAAAAACGCAAAAATATAAAAATGTTATCATTTTACAAAACGCTCCTAGGAGTTAGTAGGCGCATAAACAACTAATTAAAATGCGAAACTAAACAACATTTGAAGTTTGCACCGCTCTATATTCTTACTGATAACGTGTTTAGGTAAATATATTTTATTTTATTAGTTATCTGAAAATAAATCTTTTTTAAGAACATGGTTCCGTTGCGTAAATGAGTCAATTTTAACGTTTACAGTTGTTAAGGAAAACAGGTGATTGTTCTAAAATTAACTTTAATAGATGTTAAGAGTTGCTTAGATTTCGGATTTATTTTCACACATAAACGCGAAAAATGCATATAGATATACATCAAGATTAAAGACAACGTGGGTAAACATATGCATAAAAAATACAAATATGAAACAGGAAGTATTTTAAGGAATTTTTGAAACATTTGTACCAGCGTTTAATATATTTTTCCCAAAACATAACAAATTTGTTGATTCATTAATTACGAAACAATTGATTATTCTTTCTTATATTTACAGGACAGCATTTGTATTTGTAAAATAAAAAGCAAATCCAATCTTAGAAATAAATCTGTTCACATAAAATATACAGAATATGCAAATTAACGTAACTAAAGTGTATCTCATTTGATAAGAGTAGCGACGAGTGCTTTTATAAGCAAAAGCTATGATCAAATGGGATTTATATACAAAACAGTACTTACATTTAGTACTTGCTGATTTCTTACTTTGCTTTACGACAATTGCGCTACAATTACTACTTCTCTGATTAGACCAATTTACAGTGGAACTTCCTCTTAAAATGCAATCCAAATTTATTACAGTATTACCAAACGAATACGACTTATGTTGGCATAAGAATGCGTTACTATGCACTTGCTGCATATAAGCTAAGTGACGACTAAAGGGGCCTAAATGCGAACGGTTTAAATATGTTGTAATACTGTGTAAGGTTACTATTTTAATTTTGCTAACATATTATTATAATTTATGGGTAAACTTTCTAAATCTATTTACTGTTACAAGAAATTTTGTTATTAATTTTTATATGTAAAACATAAAATAAATATCTAAAATTAAAAGTTTTTTTTAAATTCGATTCTATAATACATCTAAAATTTGCGTGTTGTTATATTGAAAGATGTGTCGTAAATCGTTAGAATGTTTAGCCAAAGCAGTACTTTTAGGTTTAACATGAACATCAGATTCATGTTGTGTTAATGTGTTCTTTAAAGGTTGTAAATATGCTCCTTTGCATACTTTATCACAAGAACCACAAGCAATTTTGTAAATAGTATTAGTTATGCTATTTTTCGAAATTTTTTATTTTAACGTAGACATTAAATTTATACATCTGTTATTAATTGAAAATACCAGCATTTTTTATTGTTATAAGGAAGGGGTACAAAGTAATTTTGTCATTTTCCTTAGGTTTCTTATGCGTAGAAAAATTATAACAGTAAAAATGGATTATTTACTATTTTAAATTTCCTGTAACAGTAAAAAAGATTTAAAAAGCTTACCCATAATTTACGATAAAATGTCATAATAACCTTATACACTATTTGTCATAGTGGTCAATTTTTAATATTAATTGTAGTTATTTTTATTGTTAAATTTATTTCCATTGATGATGACTAGAATCGCAGTTTTGAAACGCGTACCATAGTGAAGGAAGAAAAAGAGAAGGAAAGATTATATATATATATATATACAGGATGAGTCATTAGTACGCCGTCGGAAGATCCTGGCTTATTTTTATTAAAAATAAAAAAAATGTTATAGCGCCGATCTATATCAGACTTAGATGTGCATCGAATAAAAATAGTTTCATCCCTATAGGGTGTTCCATAATTGCAGGACCGGACTCAGCTTTATTTTGTTAAATGGAATATTTATTTAATTTTATTATTATTTGTCTTGTTGAATGCTAAAAAACGGTACTTCGTTTTTAAATTTATTTTGTTGCGTTGCCAGGTTAGAGCATTTTTTCTTTAAAAAAGTGAAAATTTATACCTTTACTTAAATTGTTCTGAAGACTTTAATATTAACAGTAGAACTGTAAGGTTTGGCAGACGGGTAAACAAGACCTTGCTCTATCTTTTTACCTTCATACTTCCTAATTATCCTATACTGGGTGTTTACAAAATATGGTCAATTTTTGAAAATTTGAAATGACCATAACTTTTATTTTTTAAATGGAACACTCTGTATTTTATCATGTCATCGTGTTCTGTTTTTAATTCTCTTACTTTTTTATTAAGCGTGTAATATACCTAACGTTACGCGTTCTCTAAATATTTAAGATTTGTTGCAAAATTAATAAAATAATCATGACTATTAGCTAAAATATTTAACTTTGGTTAAATGAACACATCCTTTCAAAATTCAGTTACCCGTTCTATGTTCATATATGTGTGCAGCTTGTATATAATAACTGTTGTCCATAGTGAACCACTGACAAAATAAAACAGTTACTCTTGAAATGCTTGTAACTATCTTGGTTGATATACTTTAGTTAAAATTATGCATAAAGAACTTTAATGTAAATTCTACTTTATTTGTATTTATCTTTGATATAGGATAGAAACTTTATGCCATGAGCATTTATTTTTTGTTGCTGGTAACTTTAAGTATAGACAGTTTCACCTGAAGATAGATTTGTTTACAGTAAAATTACTAACTCTTTAGTTACTCTAGTACATAAACCCTTGAGCTCAGCGGTCTACGTTTCTTTTAGTTTAGTTTTAGTTTTACTTATAATTATTACGTTTACTTTGATGTGTTGTTGCTTTCTGCAAAATTAAAATTACGGTAATCTAATTTTTGATAGTTTTAACCAAAATTATTTGGTTGAAATGTTTTGGTTTGAATACTATGAAAGACATTTGTGTTGAAAACGTTGAATTACCACGATCGATTACTTTATTACATTAATTACCATAGTGAATTAATCGCTATTTTAACTTCAAACAGAAATAACGTCACTTGGGTTTCATAGTGCTTATTTATGTTCTTTTTTTTAAAATTTAAATTGATTTATTACCAGCGCAAAGCAAGAATATACTTAAAATTTTGTATTTAAGCTTGTTTCCATTTCTCCTGGAGCCGATTAGATTTTGGAAGCAATTCAGCGCGGGGTGGGGGGGGGGGTTATTAGGAGCTATTTTTGATTTTTATCAAATAGTTCTGAAACAACAGTTTATTTCAATTATATAAAAATACCAATATGTTATATATAATTGTATAGATTAATTATCTTCCATGCAGCAATTTTTTGATACGACGCGTAATTCAGCGGCAGAAAATTCCTAAGGTAGAATTTAATTAATTAAAAAAAAATGCGTACACATATTTTTTAATGAAAATTTAATTTTAGATAACTTTTCTTCATAAAGTATCTGAATATAAAGCGAAATAAGTGTAAAAATTAAATAAACATGTATGACAATGCCTAAACTGTATTATCGATATTTTTATAGAAATGGGCGGCTTTCGAATTTTTTTAAGTAAAGTTAAACTCACTCTCACATGAAGTTTTAAACGTCTGTTTGACGTAGATTATTGTTTTGGTTTTTCAGTTCACGCAGATTGCGAGACAATAGCTTGATGGATTTCGATGATTTTTTTTGATATGAAGGTAATTTTGCGTAGAAGAAAATAACGAAGCGAGAATTTAAAATAAATGTAAAAATTAAATAAATGTGATTGAAAATGCTTAATATTATCGATATTTTTATAGAAGCGAGCGGCTTTGGAATTTTTTTTTTCGTTAACACATATTAATACTCTATCTGACATCTTACATAGATTATTGTTTTTGTTTCTACAATGTTGTAAATTTAATTTTTACCGTAATTTTTTTGGAATAATATTTTTTTAAAGTTAAGTGCTTCTGTTTTCCAAATGTAAGCGATACAATGCAGCCATCAATTTCGATAAAATGAAGTTCCAATGCTGCAGAATAATTACTACAATTGTAGCTGTTGAAGAATATGCAAAGCTACAGATCATTCATCGTGGGATTTATGTACTGGCATCCAAAGCAAAGCCAAGTTGGAAGTGGAACGCCGTCAAGGGGAAGCAGTCCAACTAAAATATTAACTACATATTTACCTTTGAACTTATTCGTTAATAACAAAAACTAATAATAATATAAATTGAGGTTAGTACGTTGAATAGTGACGTCATTTAATTTCACGTGTATTTGGATGTGAAGGATATAAAAGGGTATGTGTACAAGGCTGGATATAGTGCATCTGAATATTAAATTCAGAATTATTTGAATAGAAAAAACATACTTACCTTAAATTTAGCACTTGCATCATCTCTGTTGTTCATGTACAATTACAAAGGTTATCTATGGAACTCGCATGCGCGTAACTTACAAAATGGCTACTTATAATACTCAATATCTATACAACATTAATATCACACATATGTTGAATCATTAGTTATTTATAATTGAATTTATTTTGGAAGGAATTAAAGTATAAATATAGGTCACCGGATATCACCCCATTTGACTTTTTCTTATGGGGGTTTATCAAAGAACAAGTATACTGGAAAAAGTTTGACAATATTGCAGAATTCAGAGCAGATGAGAATGCAGCATTCAGGAAAATTACACCAAACATGCTGAAAAATGTAATGGACGAAATTGTGCAAGTTGCTATGTGTGTTTGAAATATGAAGGTGACATGTTTGAACATAGACTAGATTGTTTTGTAGGATAGTTATCTAATCTTATTTTATTTTGTTTATACTTTAATTTGTTTGTAGTACTTTAAAGTTACCTAATGTTTCTAATAATACTTTTATCCTTAAAAACCGTGTGTTCTCGATTTTGACGTTGAATATTAATTTTGTCGTTCGAAACGCATCCAAAATATAAAGTATGATGTATCGTTGAAATAATAATCAAAGAGAGAATTCAAACAGGTTAAAAACAATTTTTTGTTGTATTTAAAAAAAGAAAGTTGATGATGGTTGCTATGATACGAAACGTTAAATAAAATATTAATTGATACGATTTAAAAGAGTAGAAAAAGTGGCCATGAAAATGTGCTTTCGTTTTTTTTTGATAGCTCTATAAAGTTAGAAAAAAATAAAAACGAAACACGAAAATTTCAGTTTTTTTCAAATATCTCAAAAATGAAAAAAGATATCAGAGTTCTACAAACACCATAAATACGTTCCCTCGGATGCGCAACTTTTGTCCTATTTAATCGACTTTCGATCTCTTACCGTTTCGAGATCCTTATATATTTATATATATATATATATATATATATATATATATATATATATATATATATATATATATATATATATATATATATATATATATATATATATATATATACATACACAAATTAATTTCAATTTCAACAGTTTATTTTTTTAGATATTTACAATGATTTCATAATATAGTACCGAGTACAATACAATATATGATAGGAAACATAGAATATAAAATATACACAAAGTGTAATTAAAAATTAATATTAATTTTATTAAATACTTACGACCTGTACTTTGCTAGAAACCGCGCTAACTAACTGCGCCATTGAGATTCAAGCCCCAAACGACCTAAATTTTGTCTTATGTATGTAGAACTGGTGTAAATTCTAAATATAATGAGATTACAATCAAATTACTTATATTAATGGACTGTAAGCCTGCAATATTGCAAGGATTCACGCATACCAAAGCAACTTGACTAATATTAATTTATTATAAGTTTTGTTATGAACGATGGCGCAGTTGGTTAGCGCGGTACTCTAGCAAAGTACAGGTCGTAGGTTCAAATCCTACTCGAAGTAAACTTTTTATTTATGTATTTAATAAAATTAATAATAATTTTTAATTAAATATTTACCTTTGAAATTATTCGTTCATAACAAAACTTATAAAAATATATGTGTCTCCTTATCGTGCGCTGTTCAGGAGTATGCTTCCTCTTCAGCGTATGCGTTGTAGTATATTATGAAGTGTAGACCATGTCGACATCATGTTGTAATATTAGTGGTTCCAAAGAAAAAATTAAATCGATTCTGAATACTTATGCTAGACATCCCTTTCGTCTCCGTTCCGGAAAGTGCTTACCCAGAAAGGGCAGACACGCCCTGACCGTGCGTGAGGATCACTACCCAGAGATCAGTTGCAGTTTGAACCTTCGTTAGGGCACCTGATACCTTGCGGATGCAAGCAGGAGGATCGGTATTTTCACGTCAGCGGCTCTAGCCGCCTTCAGTACTTCTGCTCTATCGCTGCTGATCGCCGTTGTATTGGCGTAACTAACTCCGGGTCGGCGTTGGGAGGGTGCTGCTGTCGGCGGTGTCCTCTTCTGTTGGCGTGGTTGCGTCGGTCTTCTTCTGCTGAGCCTGCGGGAGACGTGGGAACATCGGACATCGCCTGGCACCGGTGACACTGCCCGATGGCGGATTTCCGCCTTAAGTCTTCGATGGAAATACGACATCGAACCACGTGCTCCACCATCCGGATCTTTATAAGGTCCTCTTCTGTTGGGAGTGTCAGAAGCGGGATCGGTCTTTCTTGCTTTCTAATACTGAAACACGAAGTGGTATTAATATCGTGCTCATGTAGCTCGGAGCAAACGTCATTCTCGGAGATTTCTACAGGAAAACCCCGCATAACCACCTTGAACGTAAGTTCACTCGTTACCTGTTAGGTTTAGTACGGCGTCCTTAGCTTTGGGAGGCTCTATCCTGTATCCCTCGGTGATTGCCTTCGTTTTAATAAAGGCAATCCCTCTTCGGTCCAATTCACGATAGAAGGAGACCCAGTTCTCCTTCTCGCGATGAATTATCGGCGCCACCCAATTTCTGGTAACGGCGGTTTCCATACCTTCCAGGTGGTCCGTGGTACCTGCAAGGGCTTGCTAAACGTTGTCGGTCGGTCAGGCGGTCCCTCGATGTCTTTTTTGCCTTTTTCTTCTGTAGCCGGAACGATGGGAACTCGTTGTCTGGTACGTTGGCTTAAGGTGGCAGGAAGATTACAGCGGGGGTGGTAGCCGGTGTAACTTCTGCTGTGTTGTCTTCGCTTTTCTTATCTTTTCTTTTTTTTTGTAAGGTCATTGCTGCTGGTGTAATTCTGCGACGTGTAGGTCGACGCAGAGATTCCTTGCGAGGCCGGCGAGTTATTGGTTATCGGTTCAAACATGGGGCAGTAGACCCAGGGGGATTGGTCATTTGTCCATGGCAGGTGGCGGCGCTCTCGTTGATGCTCTCTACCCGGCATCGTGACAACGATGCTGTAGAAGCAGGCCGATTTGTTCTTTTTTAAAAAGCGGTTAAGCGATTTCTTGATGTTCGCTGTTCGGAACGCAGACAGTGAATGACACATATCTTACTCGGTAAGTATTACTGCTTCTTGACCAAATAACTTCCTTACCAAGAGAAGGAATTCTGATGTATCTAATTTGTATTAATATAATTATACACAGGAACAAGGCTATATGTTTGCGTTAAACTAATTATTTTACTAATATGGGTGGCAATAATCAAGAGCTTGTCACATTGTGTGAAAATCGTGAGAGAAATTGAGTAATATATTTTTGTTTGTTTGTAGTATAGAAACTAGTTCCGTACATTGATGATGAGTTTTTTTAAGATTGTTAGTGAAAGGAATGTTTTTAATGAAGAAATTATGCAGAGATTTAAATTATTTTGGTACGAATGTACCGGGTGGCCAACTAAGAACGGCCGTCGGCCATATCTCAAGAATGGATTATAACACAGGTTCGGGAAAAAAAATTTTATAACGAAAGTGGCCTCGACAAAGGCCTGGAAATTATTTTCAGGATTGTAGGTCCACCGTTAGAGGGCGTATTTGACAGTTGAAATTTTAAAAAGCAAAATTTTTCAAAATTTGCTCAATGAAGGGGCATATTAAATATTATAATCAGATTCCTCAACAAATTCTGCATATTTTTTGTTTCACAAGTTTTAGTCTAATCTCTTCAAATAAGGGGTGGGGGAGAGTAGGAACCTTGTTACGAAAAAACGCCTTTAATTCAGGTTCTGCTTGACCGATTTTAATAAACTTGATGTTGTTTGAAAGAGCTTTTGTTAATCAATAGAAAATTTGTAAATTTGAAGCAATCTGATTAATAACATAAATGCTAGAGGACGCTGTTTAATATTTTTTTAATATTGTGTTTTCTCTTTACAATTTTAAATGGAAGCATAAAAATTTAAGCAAGTCTTTAAAAAGTAGACTAAATTAGTAATAAAACAGTAAAAACTGCAAGTCGATATCTTTTTCCTATCCTGAGATATCGTAAGAAACAGGTAAATGGCGGGAATTGTTCTTCCAACGTCTAGTAGGCTAGTTCGCGTTAACGGAAATTATTAAATTTAGCCTGGATGAATAGATCTTACATTGGTCTGCAGTAATTTAAACTGTTATCATACTAATGTTATGGTTGCCGCTATATTACCTAAATGTAATGTTGTCGCTACTAACAATGAGAACAAATTATAAAATAATAATGTGATAAATCTAACATTTTTTTAATTATATAAGAATGTTATATTTGTTTTCAAGTGATGTGTTAGTAAATCAAAAGCATAAAATATCAATAAAAACGGATATTTGTCCAGCAGCAATAAATACAGTTTAAAATATGAATTACGGTTTACTGATGACATTAGTAAAGAGGGCCATGTAAGATATAAAATAAATTTCCTGTTAAAAACAAGCAAGCTATGATTTTCACACATATGTCAAAAATTATTCATCGTGTTGCATTTAATAAACCTTCTTTATCTCTTCGTACCAAAGTGATTCTTACAAATGAAGAAGCATTTGATATGTTGGCAGTTTATTTTGAATGTATGAGAAATGCAGCTGTTGCTGCCAGAGTGTATGCACTGCAGTACCCTAACAGACGGCATCACAGCAGAACAGTTTTTCTCCGACTCGCACACCGTGTGTGTACTACTGGAAATGTGAATCATCCTGTGTACCGAAGACAACGCAGAGGTAGAACAGAGGAAAATGTTATTGATGTTTTAGCTTATTAACCCTGATTCAAGCACCAGAGCTATAGCTAGAGACTTGGGTATATGTCGAACCACCGTCCAAAATATTTTAAGAGAACACAGGTGACTACTTATTTATTAATGCATGTTTTATTCGGTATTATAATGATAAAAATGTTTTAATTTTTTTCGTTTGTCGTTATATGTTTATGTCCAGTTTCAATAAAACAACAAATTATTTAATGAAGTTATCTTATGCTGTGTGAATAAATTTTAACTAACAACATGATAATTAAGTGAGGCAAAGTAAAGTAAAAAGGTACCAACAATAAAAAATAATGAGAGGCCGGGCGAAAAAAATTCGTAATAACATTACGAGAGTTAATGCATTTAAAGTCCTTTTTCGTTTACTAACAACGAAGGACTTCAATGTGTCTTATTGATCTGATTACTTTATAATATATACTATTTTAGATTGCACCCATATCACACGCGAACTAGTGTACTAGACGTTGAAAGAACAATTCCCGCCATTTACCTGTTTCTTACGATATCTCAGGATAGGAAAAAAGATATCGACTTGCAGTTTTCACTGTTTTATTACTAATTTAGTCTACTTTTTAAAGACCTACTTAAATTTTTATGCTTCCATTTAAAATTGTAAAGAGAAAACACAATATTAAAAAAATATTAAACAGCATTCTCTAGCATTTGTTATTAATCAGATTGCTTCAAATTTACAAATTTTCTATTGTTTAACAAAAGCTCTTTCAAACAACATCAACTTTATTAAAATCGGTCAAGCAGAACCTGAATTAAAGGCGTTTTTTCGTAACAAGGTTACCACTCTCCTCCACCCCTTATTTGAAGAGATAGACTAAAACTTGTCAAATAAAAAAAATGCAGAATTTGTCGAGGAATCTGATTATAATATTTAATATGTCCCTTAATTGGGTAAATTTAAAAAAATTTTGCTTTTTAAAATTTTAACTGTCAAATACGCCCTCTAGTAGTGGACCTACAATTCTGAAAATAATTTCCAGGCGTTTCTCGAGGCCACTTTTGTTATAAAAATTTTTTCCCGAACCTGTGCTATAATCCATTTCTAAGATATGGCCAACAGCGGTTCTTAGTTGGCCACCCGGTACATACATAGACCGTTTAGCTTGTTAAATTTAATCATAGCCATTTTCACATCCTGTGACGCAATCATAATTATCGTTTGGAATTCTTATTCTATATCAATTCAGTTGCTTGCACCCATAAATCCAACAGAATTTTGCTTTTTTATCAGAATGGTTTGAGAAGCTGTTGCATGGACAAATTTATAACTCCTGTAATGGAATATATACTCTCTGCCACAGACGAAAGACTAATAACTGTACTAGTTTGTTAAACTTCTCAAAGGCATTTGACGCCATCCGGCACTGACTTTTTTGTAGTATTGTTAAATGTGATGGATTTACAGAATCTTCTAACTTTCTTGAATCTTCCTATCTTGCTGAGAGATGCCAACAAGTACGTGTTAATGGTGTTCTTCCTTCTAAGTGTAGAATTCTTTGGAATACCTCAAGGATCAGTCCTTGGATATCTCTTTTTTGTTATTTACACAATTGAAATTGTATAGGTTGACCATTTCTAACATTTAATTTTATACTGACATGCTATAATTTGGTGATACTTTGGTGCTAGTTTTCAACTTCAAAATGGTATCTGATGCTCGCATTTTTTATAAAATTGTTGAGCTAAAACGTTATTGAGATCACCAAATTTTTCAAAAAGTATCAGGATAACTATTTTTGGTGCTTTTAACTCCTAAATGAAATTTGATATTTGTATTTTTGTAATACATTTGGGCTAAGATGTAATGGAAATTACGAATCTTTTGCAACTATGAATGCCAGCTGGATGATTAGTATGGCATAAGGTGCTGTTAACTCTAAAATGAAATTTGTTGGCATTTTACGAAAAATTGTTGGGCTTAAATTATACGAATATCACAGTAATCTTGTAACCATACATGGTATATCGGGGTGATGCTTTACCCCAATGTGGTGCCGATTGGATACTAGTCTGTTACTCCAAAATGTGGATATCCTATTTGAGCTTAAAGATGCTATACTGGTTTTTGAAACTAATATTGTTACCAAAAATTATTAAATTATGGCCCATAATTAACAAAATATTAAATAATCGAATTAGCTCACTACTCTGGAAAATTGCAAACAATCGCCATAATTTTGGACTTTTTTATTTACAGTTCTATAATGAACGAAAAATTGTTGGGAAAAATTGCAGTATCACGGCGCAACAGATTTCGACGCCATCTTTTTCCTATGCTAATTCGTGTATGCTGAATCCAAATCTGCAAGAATTTTTCTCCGGAAATGACGGAAATAATTTTTTGTCGATTCGAGTATAGCCCACTTGCTTTGGCATGACACCTAAATTATAGAAAATAAGGGAATTAGTGTATTAGAAACCTAACCTAACCTAACCTAACCTAACCTAACCTAACCTAACCTAAACCTAACCTAACTTAACCTAACCCGATTACGCCAATTGAAAATCATGTCCAAATTAATTGACATAATAAATGTTTAAAAAAAAATTAAAACTACAGAAAATAATAGATCAGCGAAAGATATCACTGTTACGCACCCACACAACTGAAAATATCAATAAAAAATATTAAAATTATTAACACTCAGCATGGAAGAAAAATAGTAGTAGAAACTGAACTCAATAGTATATTTCTCCCGGAGCATAGATATTGGTAAAACCAAAATGATGGCTAAACTATCCTTTGTTAATAATACAATTATACAATTATTGCATATAGTTATATTATAGTAATAATACATAATTATTGCATCATGTTTATTATTAAGAAATGTATCTAATGTTATTTTCCATATTATTAGATAAGGTATTAATAACTTATATCACAACTTATACAAATACCATTGTTACTAAGAAATATTTTTATGTTATTTTCAACACTATCAAGACAGATAAAATGAAGTTATAAAACCACTTGATAATGGATAGATGTGTCAGTTCTCATATTAACTGTTAGTTAGTGACTACTCATTATAATTGTTTATTAATGTTTAATAAAATATTATACGATATTTTAAAATAAACATTTTAAACAGTAAAACATAATTGCGCGAACAGGATAGCCAACAACAGTGTATTTTAATACTTAATTGGCTACCTACGACAACCACCAACCGTCCGGAAGTTTTTGCATCTGAGTTCAACTGCTTTCCAAACTACGAAGGACTTCACCTTCAAGAAGGACTTCACTTCAGTAAAGAATTAGAACTAAATTACAACATTTACTAGAGCACATAAATATAACCGAAATTAAAGATGAATTAAAGAAATATAAAATAGACATGTTTAACAAAAAAGCATTAGACACTTATATAGTAGGTTTGATAGAACCATATAGGTCATTTATAATGTATAAAACAGTAACTTCATTAGATGATTGTTTACTGAAACTTAAAGATTATGATAATTATAAACAACAGACTAATTTCATGAATTTTATGCGACAAAAGACATTGAACCGACAAATCCCACAAAAACCAATTAACCAAAAACCACCATTATATAAAACACCTTTCCAACAATATTATCAATATCCGAACACATTACCTAATAACCCTAATCAAAAAATGATTTTACCTCAACAAAGTAATAACAATAATTCAAACGTAAATCAGTTTCCTCGTGGACCTATTAATTTTCAAACTAGACCAATACAGGCTAGATATCCCACTAATTCCGAAGTATTTGGAAGAAAACAAGATTATAAACCAACCCCTATGTCTACTTCTACTAGGAATACTACTAAACACTTCCAAAATAACACACGCAATAATTTCTTTAAACCCAATGGACCCAGAAATTTCATATCCGAAGAACTTTTTAATGTAGAATCTCCAAATGATGTAGATCCCCTTGATGATGATTCGTCAAACTTTTCCGAAAATAATGATGAATTCGAAGATTCCCTACCAGAATGTTCCACTCATGAAAATGAATTGAATGAAAATGTTTGTTTAACAGCCTCGGAACAACAAAACCTTGACTTAAATACCATAATCAGTAAACCCAAACTACCCTTTATTACTATTCCCGAATTTAACTTAAAACTTCTGATAGATAGTGGAGCCTCAAATTCGATCATGAATCCAAAATCAGCAAAAGAATTTTTTCAGAACTTTTATTTTAAAAAACCTTTTTCTGTAAAAAGTCTAAATAAAAGTATATCAAATGACATTAATGTAAAATATCCTTTATTAAAAGAATTTAATATAAATAAAGATATAGAGTTTCACGTACTAGAATGGCATGACAGATTCGATGCACTTCTAGGAAGTGAAGATCTCCGAAAATTAGGAACAAAAATTGATTACAATACTCAAATATTAGAGATAGGAAATGTTAAAATACCTTTTTTCTTTGAACTTAACCCTAAAAATTTTAAACCTTTTAAACAAACAGTTCAAAATTTTATTGACATACCTGTAAATATTGAAGAAGGTCACGTAATTATACCTGAAATTAAACTAAATAACTTATACCTTCCCGAATCGATAGCATGCGCACACAACGGTGTCTGTAGAATCCCATTAGGATCCGATACAACATTAGACATTAATTTTATTCAACAATTCGATGTCCAACCAATTGTTAATGTTGAAATAAAAGAAAAACCTCAAGAACATTTTACTCACGAACTATAAATAGTGCTGAACGTAACTATTCAACAATAGAAAAGGAATTATTAGCAATAGTAGAAAATACAAAACATTTTAGACCATACGTTTATGGAAAACAATTCACAATAGAAACCGATCATAAACCTTTAATTTGGCTTTTTTCATTAAAAACACCCAACTCTCGTTTAATCAAATGGCGACTTAAGCTTGAAGAATTTGATTACAAAATTCAATACAAAAAAGGTAAAGAGAATACGGTTGCAGACGCTCTTTCTAGAATAGAATTAAATGTAAAAGAATCAAATGACGAACTTTCTTCTTTGTTTAATAATATTGATGAAGATCCAGAAATACCGAATGAATGCGAATTTATAGAAACCCCAAAGATATTAACGCATAAAAATAAAGATTCAGATATCACTCAACACACTGCACAAGAGAATCCCATATTTACTATGCCTATTTCCGAAAAACCAGTAAATTACTTCATGAATAGAATTATCTTAAGATTAGGTGATCAATTTAATGTTAATCATAAAAACCTTTTCGAAAAATAATTATGACATAACAATCAGACAAGGATCAGAACTAGAAAATTTAACTCTAATGTTTAAACAAATAATTAATCCTCAAACATTGTATGGTATTTATTTCAAAGATAAAGAACTAGAGTCAAAATTTTTAACTATGACCCATCAATTATTTAATAATAACGTAAAATTTATCAAAAGTAATATTTTAGTTAAAGATGTA
Organism: Vesta saturnalis; assembly: GCA_036346205.1. NCBI lineage: Eukaryota > Metazoa > Arthropoda > Insecta > Coleoptera > Lampyridae > Vesta > Vesta saturnalis. Next base: position 656,835 of record JARFJB010002108.1, on the reverse strand, counting down.
GAAAATTCAGATACACAGAGTAAAATTATAGAAGACTACCATAATTTAAATCATAACGGAATAATAGAAACGTATAACCACCTTAAATTACATTATTATTTCCCTGATATGAAAATTAAAATCAATAAAATAATTAATGACTGCGAAAGTTGTTTAATTAATAAATATGATAGAAACCCTTATAAACTTCCACTCTCAGGTTGCTTGCTAAAAACCCTTTGATGTTGTACACATCGACACTTTTAGTTTTGAAGGAAATAAATTCTTAACGATAATCGACTTATTTTCGCGATATACTCAAGCTTATTTTATAACAGATACGACAGGTATAACAATCGTAAATAAATTAAGACATTATTTTTCTCACCACAGTTACCCTAAAAGATAGTATGTGATGAAGGTAAAGAATTTAAAACAAAGTATTTCAAGAATTCTGTAAACTTTTCGAATAGAATTACACTTTACAACCAATTATAACAGCAGCTCAAATTCGCCGATTGAAAGGGTACATTCCACGTTATTGGAAAAGATACGCATACTGAAAAATCAAAAGAAAAATAGTGATGATGTTAAAATATTATGATAACAGCAATAACTACATATAATCAATCAGTTCACTCCTCTACAGGTTACACTCCTTTACATTATTATATGGACCTTATGAAAATTTGAACGCACATGAAATAGACCTTGATAAAACTATTTATGAATTATACAACCAAACAAGAAAAGATGAAATATTACCATTTTATGAGCAATTATACAACAAACAATTAGAGAAAGGCTCTCAAAGATTAAAAGAGCCAATGAAAATGCAGAAGAACTATCGTTAATGAACCAGTAGCGTATTTCACCAGACAAAGAATACGAAAAACTGACCCGTATTATGACAAAGTCCATGTTACTTCTATAGATAACAATAAAGTTACCGGAATACGAGAACACTCTAATAGACAAGCTAATATACATCAAAGAAAAATCAAACGCACTAAAAAGAAAATTTTATTGCAGGATACTCCTGATTGGCCAGATCTTGGGCCTTCAAACCCAAATAGTTCAAGTAATGGATATTTCAATGAAAACCTATGTTTAGTAAGAACTTTAAATCATTACCATAAATTTTATTTTATCTTAATATTAGCAATTAGGAACAAGTTATTACCAAATTTTACAGAACATATTAATCCTAGAAACACAAAAAGATTTAAATTCAATAATACAAAATCAAATTGGTATGTTAAAAGAAAATTGTAGATTGATCGAAGATAAATTACAAAAATTCAAATATCGTCCTTACCAAAAGAGCCTTAATAAATGTTTTAGGTACAGCTATTAAATACATAACAGGTAACCCTGATAATAATGATTTAATAGAAATTAATAAAACTTAGACACCTTATTTAAAAATCAAGACAAAGTTATTAAACAAGTTAGTCAGTATACTCATTTGCTAATCATATAACCAAAAGATATTCTGATGATCAGAAAATACTTCAATATAATATTAATGCCTCAATAACAGCAATGAAAAATTTGAGCAACACTTTTGAAATACAAATGAATGTACAATATAATAATCTGTTATGCACAAACATTTTAAATATCCTCCAGAAGATAGAGAGAACATTAACTTTAGCGTTTTCAGAGATAACCAATATAGAAATAATTTCTCATAAAGAAATTCTCAAAATAATAAATCACTTAAAATTAATTTATAGTAAAATTGAATTGATTGAATTAGATACCGTACACATTTTTAAAATATTAGAATTTTCAAAGTTTCAAATTATATCTGTACACGATACGATCACATGTATTTTATACATACCTATCCTAAACCCACAATTTTACCAATATCACAGAATTTACCCTATACCTAATCTACAAAATAAAGTCATGTTACCACCGTACCAGTATAACCTAAGAAGTATAAATGAAGAATTATGGACCGATGAAAAATGCCAATCTATAGAACAACAAACACTGTGTCTTCAAAAAACCCAAGTGCGATTTAAACAACGCTAATCAATGTGCATACGCAATAGTGAATAATGACTATAAAATTTTTTCTCAATTAAAAAATGGAAATATTCTAATCTCATGTAAAAACAGTGTTCAAGTTGCAGAAGAATGCAATGGGAAGATAGACTATTTTGCTGTAATTAATAATGTCTTATTATCAACAGACAACGACTGCAAATTAATAATTGAAAAACAAACATTTGTTAATACTTATAGTAATTTTAGTGTCAAACCAAATATTGAAATTAATAACTACAAACCAAATAAAATTGTAAACATAAAACAAAAACATTTAGATAATATAAGAGATCTTACAGAGGAAGCAAAATCATTAGAAAACAATATTGAATTAAAACCTATACATGTAGCTCATTTGTCAACAACCTGTATCTTGTTTATAATTTTTATCATTATTAGTATTACCATATTTGTATTTAGACATAAGATATTAAATTACATCACTGTCAAACGACAAGCAATTCCAATTCCATTAGAGGACTTACTAAAGAAACATTCAATGAACGAGGACGTTCTTTCTTAAGAGAGGAGTTATATTATAGTAATAATACATAATTATTGCATCATGTTTATTATTAAGAAATGTATCTAATGTTATTTTCCATATTATTAGATAAGGTATTAATAACTTATATCACAACTTATACAAATACCATTGTTACTAAGAAATATTTTTATGTTATTTTCAACACTATCAAGACAGATAAAATGAAGTTATAAAACCACTTGATAATGGATAGATGTGTCAGTTCTCATATTAACTGTTAGTTAGTGACTACTCATTATAATTGTTTATTAATGTTTAATAAAATATTATACGATATTTTAAAAATAAACATTTTAAACAGTAAAAACATAATTATATTTTAATACCAAGTTGATTGTGTTAAATTCGGTTCATGCCCTGATAATGGTCTAATTACTTAATAAATCGAAATATATATATATATATATATATATATATATATATATATATATATATATATATATATATATAATATATATTATAATGCACTGTTGTTTATCCGGGCGTTGTCTCGCGTCTGACTCCTGCCAGTACAAAAGTTTTTGTACTGGCAGAAGTCAGAAACATCACCAGCAGACATTGGGCAATTTGAGATAAATTACATTATATTTACACTGCATTTTTTTAAAGTAATATAGTAAACGAGTGAAAGAAATTTATTTGATTTGACGAAACAGGCTTGGTAAAATTTGCACAAGTTTGTTTTATCATAAAAAGCATTGTGCTATGTAAGGAGCATGTCAGGAAGGTCAGATGAAGTAATATTTGTAAGTACGATTAAGTTCGTAGAATATATTTAATTAAATTTACAGTTTATATAAAGTATTTTGGAATTTTGGAAACCTTACAGATGTTTATCACACAGTTTAGTTTTATAATTATATTTAGAACATATTTCGAGTTAGATAAAATACAGGAAAGATTTAAAATTTTAAGAAAGAGTTACGGTGCGGACAGGGTTTACTTTTACTCACAAAATTAGTGTACAAAAAAGTGCAACAGAAGAAGTAGTGCATTGTAAACATTAGAGTCGATATAAACAACAATTTTACATATGGATATTTTACATACAAATACTTTTTGTGCAAAATTTTTGAAGAAGCGTGTTTAACAATATGGATTGTTGAGTTGACAAAGTTTTAAACGTTACAATAAAAGTGAACATTGGTGATGTTGAAGACATGTTTAACAAATTATTAGAGTAACATTTTAGGTAATTTGGACGTTAGATACGCAAATTATGTGAACATTTGTATAAAGTTAGGTTAAGTTTTAATTTTAAGGTTTTTGCAAATTTATAGTTTTTATAGAATAAGTTGAGCACAAAATAAATTATTAGTGTAATTAATAGGAGGTTTCCCTCATTTCCATGTAGAAATTTACTTTGTACAAGCTATTTAAACATAAAATTATGAAAATAGGGTTAACTACATAAATTTCCTATATGAAAAAGAATTTTCCTTTAAAATTAAGATATTTGAGTTTAAATAAATGTTTTCTAATTTAGTTTTTCGTGTAGTTCACGAATATTTATTTAGTTTAAGTGTAGAATTTAGTGTTTTTTAGATATACGTAAATTTAGATTAGAATATGTCAAATCGTACATTTTTGAACCAATATATGGCTCGTGAGGTATCATTTTGTGTGGAATTAGCACAGGTTCCAATTCTGTTTTCAAAATGTAAATCAGAAGTATATTAAGAATGTTATGGCATAATTTGTATTTTAGATAAGTTTTCAAACTTATTTAAACCAATCACAGGCTTAGTTACTTTGTTTGTATTGTAAGAAAAAAATTGAAATTTTTGTAGCTAACAGGATAGTATATAAGGAATTGATTCTGAATTGCTCTCTCTCTCTCTCTCTTCCAATTGTTCTTCAAAGTTTTAATTTTTATGACAAAAAATCAAAGTGTTGTGTTTTGTGTTAACACGTAAGTTTCAAGTTACGTTTACTATCGGAAATTTTGAAACGCAGTTAGTGAAGAGCCGAGAATTCAGAAACAATTATTCTTAACCTACGATCATATATAAAGTTAGGTTACCGATAATTTTCTATAATAATAAAGTTTTGTTTTCGATTCAAATTTGACGTTTTCAAAATTCGGTTGATGTTTTTGTTTTTGTTTACGTTTGTCGTAAATAAAATTATTCAGTTTTCTGAATTGATGTTTATTTTTCGGGTGCGGGGTGCGACATATAATAATAATAAACGATATTCCATACCGGTTCTAAAAACAAAAAGGGAATTAGAATTAAAGATTTACGAACTTAAAATATAATTCTTAAACCGTAAATTTTATAACCGTTTTAAAACAACATTTAAATAAAATATAATAAAAAAATACAGTGCTTGGTTGAAGTTATTTAAGCAAATTTAAGTAACGATTACCACAAAGAAAAGTCGCCATTTAACCAAGGTACGTTGGTTGAAGATTGAAAGTATATGCAGCAACGATTTGAACAACGAACCAGTAACGTCAACCACATACGGGAAGAAGCCTATCCAAGTTTTTATAAGGAACCAGCCAAATGAAAACATCTTCTGGAAATATGCCGATACACATGTGAGTCTATTTATAATAACCCTTAAATTTGTATCTATTATTTGTGTAATTTCCTGCATTTGTGTTTCATGTAAATGTGTATATGTTTATGCAATAACGGTGTAAACATCTGTAAAGTAATTAAACTGTTATTATTCTATTAACATTTCAATTTCAATTATAAATTTATTAAACTCATATTTTTAAGAATTTTCCATTTGACAATTTTGACAGTTTGCTATTTATTTCAGTTAAGATGCTATGCATGCTTTATTGTGCAAATTTTATTAAGGTCTATTTCACATACGATCTATTTATTATAATTTGGAATTTACATAATAAAGAACCATTCCATGATTTCACTTTTACCTTTAAATGCAATTAAATTCACACATAATTTTAATATTATAACAGAAGAACTACTGGAAATATAGAAGAGTAGGCCTACCGTAACAAAGCCGTCTTTTTTTCGCGCTATACAAGAACTGGATATCAAAAGATATCAATTTTATAGACAAGCACCACCAGAGCTTCCTCCTTGGGAAACAAATAATATCTGTTTCGTACTAGACTTGAGTGCGCGACGCAAGCAAGATACACCAAATGATACATACTGCTTTATGTATGCTGAAATTATGAACGAACTCAGGGAGTATCAAAGTATTTTTACGGACGGATCAAAAACATCTGATAGTACTGGCTGCGCCTTTTACACAAATGGACACTCTTATAAGTGGACATTAAGACCTTCAGCGTCAGTTTTCACTGCTGAGATTTATGCAGTATGGCATGCTACACTATACTGCCGATTCAGCGATCACAACAAATTTATAGTATGTACAGATTCCTTGAGTACAGTAGAGCACATAAAAAAACCTTGCATGAGCAATGTAGAACCTCTTGTGGATATGATTAGAACAAATGTACATATTTTAAACCAACAAAATATACACGTACTTTTTATGTGGGTACCTAGTCATATCGGAATTACAGGAAATGTTCGTGCCGATAAAGCCGCAAAAGAAGCAACCGAAGAAAGTGTATCTGAAAATATTCCAACAAGAGTCCACGATTACAAAGCATACCACGCAAAAATAATAAAAATGGAATGGCAGCAACAATGGAACAACAGTAACACTCATCTAAAAGCAATAAAAGGTACAATAGAACCATGGAAAAATATCAAATTACAAAGACGGGAAGAAGTGGTCCTGGCGAGGTTAAGAATTGGGAATACAAACCTTACTCATTCACACATACTAACCAACTCACCACCAAAGAAATGCATCGCGTGCAATAAAACGTTGACAGTAATCCACATTCTGATAGAATGTCAACAATATTAAAATATCCGAGAAAAATATCAGCTAAACGAAAACCTATCTATAGTACTATCAAATAATATAAGTTGTGTAAGAAGGTTAGTATCATATCTAGTTGAAACGAATTTGATAAAATGCTTATAACCAGAATAATGGCTAATAGCATAAGCAGCCGACGCCTACAAAAAAAAAAACAAGTAAATTTATATCAAAGTGTAAATTATATTTTTTTATTTTGCCAACAAATACAAATTGAACTCTATCCCCAATTACACTATATTTAAATTACAATTAGTATATAAAATATACAACCCAAATATATATATATATATATATATATATATATATATATGTATATAATATAATATTGATTATGTGTTCGATACATTTAACAATTTCCCATTAATAAAATAAATTAAAAACACTTAGTAAATTAAAGTATCGATTACAATAATCTATACTTATTTCTTGTCGGGTAATAATTCCAGAAGACACATCTACTCCCTAGAAGATTGATATAAAATTGTTGTTAAATCATAGTAAAATTTATACAACAATCTAAAAGATAAAATTTAGTACTCGATACAACATTGATTATGTGTTCAACACATTTAACAATTTCCCATTACAATAAAATATATTAAAAACGCATAGTATAATTAGAATATCGATTATAATAATCAATACTTATCTCTTATCACGTAATAATTCTAGAAGACACATCTAATCCATCAAGATCGGCTGTCTGACAATAATTTAGAAATGTTATTATATAACGCCTGATGCTTAAACAAATTAAGACGTATAATTAAAATTGCATCGATTACAATAATCAATTCATATTCATTAGAGGGTTGATGTAAATGATAGACGATAGAAGTGTTAGAGAATTGCGGTTGAATGACAGAACATAAACGATTAAGTATAGAAACATTGGAGGCTTGGTGTTGAATGATAGAACGTAAATGTTAGAGGATAGAAGGATTAGATGGTTTATATTGAATGGTGTAACGTAAATGATAGAAAAGCATTAGAGGATTACTGTTATATAACGGAACACGAATGCTAGGAGATGGAATCATTAAAGGAATGGTGTTGAATGATATAACGTAAACGATAGAGGAAAGAAGCACCAGAGGAGTGGTGTTGAATGATAGATGGTAGAAGTATAAGAGGATTGGTGTTGAAGGATAGAGGATAGAAGCATTAGAGGATTGGTGTTGAACATTGAATGTATGGATGATAGAAGCATCAGAGGATAAGTGTTGAACAATAGAATCGCTGATAAATGGTATAAACATTGGTATTGAAAATTGAATGGATCGATGATGGTCGCATTAGAGCATTAGAGGATTCGTGTTGAAAATTGAATCTATCAATGAAGAAAGCATTAGAGGAATGATGTTAAAAATTGAATGTATCGATGATGGAAGCATTAGAGGTATAGTGTTAAAAATTTAATGGGTCGATGTTAGAGGATAGAAACGTTAGAGAATTGGCGTAGAATGATAGAACGTAAATGAACGATAGAGGGCAGAAGCATGTTGTACGCTAAATGTAAATGAGAGAAGATAGAAGCATTAGAGGATTCGTGTTGAATAATATAGGATAGGAGCATATTGAATGGTACAACATAAATGATTGAGGATACACGCATTAGAGGAATGGCGTTGGAAATTTATTGGATCGATGATAAAAGCATTAGAGGATTTGTGTTAAATAATAAAACGTAATTAATAGAGGATAGAAGCATTAGAGACTTGGTGTTGAAAATTGATTGGATTGATGATGGAAGCATTAGAGCAATAATGGTGAATAATATAACGTAAATTATAGAGGATAGAAGCATTAGAGCATTGGTGTTAAATGATAGAATCGATGATAGGTGATAGAAGCATTAGAGGATTCATGTTGAAAATTGAATGTATCGATGATGGAAGCATTAGAGGAATGGTGTTGAAAATTAAATTTATGTATGATAGAAACTTTACAAAATCGTTGTTGAATGAAAGTAAATGATAGAAGTTTGAAGCATTAGAGGATCTGTGGTGAATGGTAGAGGACAGAACATGTATGGTAGAACGTAAATGAGAAGATAGAAGTAATAGATGATTGGTGCTGAATGGTAGAACATAAATGATAGATGTTAGAACCATTAGAGGATTGAACATTTTTAGATTAGGTCATGCTTGCGCCAACGCCAATGCGGTAATGTTTCTATCCTCTATCATTTACGTTCAACATCATTGCTGTAAAGATTCTATCAACGATCCAATCAATTTTCAACACTAATCCTCTAATGCTTCTATCCTTTATAATTTACGTTTTATCATTCAACACGAATTCTCTAATGCTTCTAACACCTATTATTTATGTTCTACTCAGCATCAATCATCTAATGCTTCTGTTTTCTTACATTTACGTTGTACCATACAACATGCTTCTGTCCTCTATCATTCAACACGAATCCTCTAATGCTTTAAACCTTTATTATCTACGATCTATCATACAACGCCAATTATCTAATGTTTCTACCCTCGATCCACTCAATTTTCAACACCATACCTCCAATGCTTCCATCATCGATCCATTCAATCTTCAACAGAAATCCTCTAATGCTTCTATCTTCTATCATCGATTCCATCAATCAGCACCAATGCTCTAATGCTTCTATCCTCTATCATTTACGTTATATCACTCAACATCACTGCTCTAATGCTTCCATTATCGATTCAATCAATTTTCAACACCAATCATGTAATGCTTCTATCCTCTATCATTTACGTTTTATCATTTATCACGAATCATCTAATGCTTCATCATGCATCTATTCAATTTCTAACACCAATCCTCTAATGCGTTTATCCTCAATCATTTACATTCTACCATTCAATGTGGATCTATTCACTTATCATTCAACAAGAATCCTCTAATGCTTCTAACATCTATGTTCGACCATTCAGCACCAACTATCCAATGCTTCTATCTTCTCAATCATTCAACACCTGATGTTTGTATCATCGATACTTTCAATTTCAACACCAATCCTCTAATACTTCAATCATCAATCATTTACGTTCTATCGTTCAACATCAAACCTCTGCAGCTTTTATTATCGATCCTATCAATTTCCAACAACAATCCTCTAATGCTTCTATCATCTATCATCGATTCTATCATTCACCGCTAATCCTATAATGCTTCTATCCTCTATCATTTGCGTTCCATCATTCAGAACCTATCCTCTGATGCTTCCGTCATCGATACATTCAATTTTAACACCAATCCTCTAATGCTTAATGCTTCATCGTTTGCGTTGTATGATCCAATACCACTCCTCTAATGCTTGTATCTTATATATTCAATCCATCCAAATTTCAATATCAATCCTCAATTGATTCTATCCTCTATCATTTACTTTTTATCATGCAACACAAGTTCCCTAATGCTTCTCTAACCGATCCATTCAATTTTCAACACCAATTCTCTAGTTCGTATATTCTCTATCATTTATGTTCTACCATTCAATATGCTTCTATCCTCTATCATTCAACACGACTGCTCTAATGATTCTATCATTCATTCAGCACCAATCCTTTAATGTTGCTATGTTCTCTCATTTACGTTCTACCATACAACATGCTTCTGTTCTCTATCATTCAGCACGAATCCTCTAATGCTTCTATCGTTTAATACCAATTTTCTAAGTTTTTATCCTCTACCCTCGATCCATTCAATCTTCAACTCCATTCCTCTACTGATTGTATCATCTATCATCGATTCTATCATTCAACACGGACCTTCTAATGCTTCTATCCGCTATCTGGAATAAATATTTTGGAATCTGTGCAACGAAGATTCTTAAAATTTTTAGCTTTTGAAGTAACCGGTAACTATCCTGAGAGAGGATATCCACATTACGAGCTACTTACTTGCTTTAGTATAAAATCACTTTGTAAAGAACCAGCGTCCTTTACGTATGTTTTTTAGAATAAATTATTTGCGGACCATCCTATATCTAAAATTTCAAAAGTTTACGCGATATTGCACAACGAATAATTTATTAATCACCGCTGACGTGTATTTCTAAAAACCCGTAAGTTTTTGTACGTCAGAACGATTACAACCAATCGCATAACGGCATCCCCCGCACGGTAGCCGCGAAGCCGCCCACAGATGCACCTTTATAAACCCGCGACGCGCGTGGAGAAAAGATATAATTAAATGAATCGAAGTAGATTCAAGTCAAGCCGTTCCAGAAACCAGTAGCCGCCGCCGCCCCGTTCGCTTCGTAGAAGCACCGACCTGCTAATAACCGTAATATATAAATGAATCGAAGTAGATTCAAGTCAAGCCGATATCCAGCCGCCGCCACCGTACCGATTGCTTCGTGTAAGCACTGACCTGCTAATAACCGTAATATATAAATGAATCGCAGTAGATTCAAGTCAAGCCGTTCCAGAAACCAGTAGCCGCCGCCACCGTACCGTTCGCTTCGTGTAAGCACCGACCTGCTATTCACCGTCGAAGAGTCCATCGCGATCGTGTGATAACGCGCACCACCTCGCACCGGGCAACCTAAAGTTTAATCCTGTACTGCCATTGATAGACACGTAAGTTGTAAAGTTATAGAAGCTGACAATTTACAATCAAACACTACAGACCGTAAATAACGCCGGGCTGAGTCTCCAGGAGTTATACCAAGTACACTAACACCTAGAGTGCCACGAAGGGTAGATCCCGTCGTCACTCGCCAATACAAAGTACACTAACACCTAGAGTGCCACGAAGGGTAGATCCCGTCGTCACTCGCCAATACAAAGTACACTAACACCTAGAGGGTCACGCAGGGGTAACCCCCTACGTCACCTCTCAAACACTTGAGAGTGAAGGGTTGTTACAGGGCTGTAAAGACCTACGACCTTTCTCTTAGTCTATCCAGTTAAGACAGGCCGTCGCCTAGGTCTTCTGAGTATTACTGAGATCCCGCTCGAAACTCACACCTACAATACATACAGACAAACACAATAAACGTACACGGTGTCTTTAATCGCAGGAGAGTACACCCGAAATTGGTTGTATAAATTTGTAGTCAATATAACCATCGCACACACCTGGTGTGATATCGTTTGTAAATAAATTAGATAGTACATAAATTATCCAATATTTACCTTAAACCTATTAAAGTCGTTTTAGAGTAGTTTTAATATCAAGTATTTTGTTCCCTTGATTGATTGTAGATAATTAGACTTAGTATAGAAATCCGTAATTAATTCTGTTAGATAAATAATCTAATTGCCTAATCAAACCGGTTATAATTAAAGAAAGACAGTCCCGAGATCTCGCATTTGCATACGCGCATTTCGCGTGTATTATTTCCCGGGAGTAGGACATACTCGCTTCAGCGCTCCAGAGTTACTAAAGTATAAGCACGATATTGATTTTCTTAGTCACTGCAACGATTCGAGTTCATTGCGCTGGCGCCTCCGACCAAAAACGGTATCAAGGATAACACTCTCGCTTCTGTAAATACAGGACCGTAACATAAATTTTACGTATTAGGTAAGGAGTAGATTAAAAAGAATATCTCTGTTCACAGAAGCGACTACGCACACAGTAACTAGCCGCCCACCAGGAGAACGAGAGTGAGGAGCCGCCAGGACCAAGAAGTCCCAATACATTTTGAGTTGATGTTAATTACAGTTTTTATTATATTGTTAACTTTATTTAATATACGTTATAAACCGCTTTAAGAAATTTATTTAAGGTGACAGTGTTAAGCCTATCCAGTACTTAATACGAACCACACCCCGTTTATACAATAAATTATAAACACGATTGAGCAAAGCCGAGGCAAAATAAAACCGCGTTGGGTTACCAAACCAGAGGGCGCAATACATATAGCACGTAAACGTAGGGCACATGTTACAACTTGAAGAAAGGGGGTTTCAAAATAGTATAATTTTTTTTTATAAGCTTATTCAAAACCAAATTGACTGCCCTGACCTATTATCACTAATTTACTTTAACATTCCTGCATACTTGTCAAGAAACTTTTTTACTTTTCATTACCCTACTCCTAGAACAAATTTTTTAAGAAAATCACCTGTATTTTCAGTGTGCCGCAATAACAACATTATGTCCCACAGGGTAGATATATTTAACTGTACGTTTAGCTCCTTAATTTCACAATGACAATACCGTTATATAAAAAAAAATCTTTTTCTGTATTATGGAACTGCAGATTTATATTTTTGATATTAGTTAATCGTTTTACTTACGTGTTAAATATATTTCTGTTTGTATTTAGTAAGTAGTGTACTGCGTGTGTAACTTAGTTTGGTTAAATTGTCCTGTTATTGAATATTTTTCTGTTGGACAATAAATCATATTATTATTACTTATTATTATTATTATTATTATTATTATTATTATTATTATTATTATTATTACTATTATTTTTTTTTTTTTTTGGGATGGCGTCAACTACGAGGTTATGGCCATTACTTACACAGTTTAATGTTTACAGGTCACTCTTCTACTGCTCAATTTTTATATTGCTTATATCTTTTCAGATAAGTTTAATGCATGCAGAAACTGGAATACTTTCTTTAACGTACATCTTTTAATAGATAATACCTCCGCTACTGTTTTTTGATAAGTTATATCTTTGTCTGTAATGTTTAAGTTCTTCGCATTCTACTAGCAAGTGTTTAACCGTAATCGGACAATTACACGAATTGCACATGTTGATAGGGGCATTTTTCAATACATAGGAATGGGTTAATTTGGTATGTCCGATTCTGAGACGTGTTAATACAACTCCTTCGTTTCGTGAAATTAAAGTGTAAGGCTTTCGAGCGTTTACTAATGGGACATGTTGTCTTAATTCTCTATTTTCATTATTCCACATGTCTTGTCACAACTCGTTAATTTTCGTGCTAATTTGGTAGAGATTTCCTAATTCGGTGTCGTTTATTTTTACCAGTTTACAACCGCTAGCTATCGCTGAATATATAGGTATATTCAGTTTTGTGTGTACTTGTTCTTTATACAGCAGCTGGTGATTAAAATGTGTATCAATCGATCGGATTTTGGATGTATACTTCAAAAGTAGCCACATTCTCCTTAACATTAAGGGCAGTACTCCTGCTTCGACGTAGATACTACTAATTGGGCTGGTTGGAAAGGCTCCGATAGCGTATCTTACTGAGAGGTTTTGTATAACATCCAATTTGTTTAGTCGTGTTTTACACGCCGATCTGTAAACTATGCTCCCATAATCTGTCCTGGAGAGGATTAATGTTTTATACAACCGGATTAAAACTTCTCTATTTGCACCCCATTTAGTGTTAGCTAAGCATTTTATTAAGTTAAGAGATTTTCTTGTATTAATTTCTAATTCCTCGGTACGGTACTTCCACGTAAGTGCTGGGTCTAACACGAGTCCTAGAAATTTTACTTTTTCTGCGCATAGCAACGGCTTACCTTTAAGAAACAGGTTTAGTGGATAGTGTGGAATTCGTAGCTTACAAAAGTGCATGTATACGGATTTCTCTGCAGAAATGTGAAAACCTACGTCTTCTGCTTGTCGCACATTTTCGTTAATACCCTCTTGGATTAGAGAATTTGCTGGGTATTCTCTTTTAGATGACAAATATATATATATATATATATATATATATATATATATATATATATATATATTATATATATATATATATATATATATATATATATATATGTCGTCAACATATAAGCAGCGGCCGATTTCTGGATATAGCGATTGTGTTATATTGTTCACCGCAATAATAAATAGGGTAACACTAATTGGTGAACCCTGAGGAATCCCGTTTTCTAAGCTGTGTGTAGATGACAAGCTACTCCCTATCCTGACTTTAAAGTATCTATCACTTAAAAAGGACTTAATGAAGTACGCCATATTTCCCATAATTCCCCAGTCGTGTATCCTTTTTAACACAGAGTACCTCCAAACCGTATCACACGCCTTCACTACATCAAAAAATACTGCGGTGACGTGTTCTCTATTATTGAAGCTTTCTTGGACTGTTGCAGCAAGGTTTACCAGGTTATCGTTTGTGGAGTAATTTTTCCGAAATCCGGCTTGAAAATGGTTTATCCACTTGTTTTCTTCTATTAGATTGACTAATCTTTTATTAACTATCCTTTCCAGAATCTTGCCTACACAGCTTGTTAATGATATTGGTCTGTAATTGGCCGGTTCTAAGGAATCTGTATTTTTCTTAGGAAGTGGGACAATTACAGCAGTTTTCCACTTTTGAGGATAGTTACCTTCTCTCCATATTTTATTAAAAATAAACAGAAGGTCGTGTAGACCTGTTTCTGGTAAATTCTTTAACAGTGCACTACAGATGTTATCTATACCTGCTACTGTATTTTTAAGTTCTTTTATTTCATTTTTTAGTTCTGTCATTGTTATTTTCCTATTGTATGTTTGCCCGTGTTTTACAGAAGAATCGAGGGGTTCTTCACTTTGTTCTGTATTTTTGATAAATTCTTGGGAGTAGTTGTTTGTGCAGCTTACTTGTGCGTAGTGTTTGGCAAGCAATTTTGCAACATCAAAGGGTTCGGTTACTAATTCATCACCTTTTCGTAACTTCGGTAAATTTTCCGGAGATAGCTTTTATCTTTTTCCATATTATCGAAGGTGATGTATTTGACGTGATAGTATTTACAAAGATTCGCCAGGTCCTTCTCTGTGCCTCTTTTATTTTCTTCCGCGCCAAAGCACGTAGCCTTTTAAACTCCAACATATTTTCTATAATTGGGTTTGACATACACTTTTTCAATGATCTTTTCCTGTTTTTGATGGCTGCCTCAATGCTGGGGTTCCACCAAGGAACAGTAACTTTGTGAATTTTACTTGATTTGGGTATAGTTTCTGAAGCAGAATTTAGGATTGAATTACCAAATTCTTCAACCATAGATTCCAAATTTAACTCTCGGTTGATTGGCGTAATTCTTTGCTTATATGCATCCCAATTTGCTCGTTCTAAGTGCCATTTAGTAAAACGTAGTGGAGGTATGTTCTGCTTTAGTGTCTGTATAAGTACTGGATAATGGTCGCTTCCGTGAAGATCCATGATAGTAGTCCACGTATAGTTTAAAGCTATTCTTGTTATACATATAGATAAATCAATCGCGGTAAGCTCATTGGATCTAGAATTAAAATACGTAGGTCTACCATCATTTAACAAAGTGAGTCCTTCCTGATCAAGGCACTGCTCCACTATTTTCCCTTCAACGTCACGTTTTGTTGAACCCCACAACGGACTGTGTGCGTTAAAGTCCCCGATCAATAAGAACGGTCCTCGAAGTTGAGCGGTAAGATCGTCAATATCTGGTCGCAACCAATTACCGTCAGGTAAGTATACGTTGCATATAGTGACGTTAATAGGAAATTCAACTCTCATAGCAACCGCTTGTAATCGAGTATTTAGACTTATTTGCTTAAATACACAATCTTGGTGAACAAAAATTGCTACTCCGCCACTAGCTCGACTGGTATGTTCTGCACCATAACGATAGCAACTATATCGATGCAA
This sequence comes from Vesta saturnalis, assembly GCA_036346205.1. Lineage (NCBI taxonomy): Eukaryota > Metazoa > Arthropoda > Insecta > Coleoptera > Lampyridae > Vesta > Vesta saturnalis. The sequence continues at coordinate 640,815 of JARFJB010002108.1, read as the reverse complement.
TACAAATTCGTGATTTATTCTAAAATGCGTTTCTTGTGAGGCTATTACTAATGGAGAGAATTCTTTCAGCATTAACTTTATTTCTGCAGAACTTTTTCGGCACACGTTGTAATTCCATTGAATTATAGTATGCATGGATGATTTGATTTTAGTTATAATAAAATAAGAATACATAAAACTATAAATAAATAAGGGTAATAAATTAGATTAATAAATAAATTCAAAAGGACAAACTTTATACACGAAAAGACCAACAATATCACATAAATATATCACAGAAGTGTATCAGAAAAATATCACAGAAATCTATCACGTTTACGTCAAGTTGCCAAATTCTCGTTTGAGGATTGACTATGCTGATGTGGCTTCCTAGGCTTTCCAACCTTTCTTTTTTTGTGCCCTCTGAGAGGGGTGTATGAACAAAGGCTCTGGATCTTCACCTATTGGTGGAGTAACTGACAACTCCCTTTTTTTAGACTTAGTATTGGGCCCTGGTTCTAAATTGACTGTACTGGCGTGGCTTCCTAGATCTTCCTAGTTTCCAACCTTTCTTTTTTTGTGCCCTGTGAGAGGGGTGTATGAACAAAGGCGCTGGATCTTCACCTATTGGTGGAGTAACTGACAACTCCCTTTTTTTAGACTTAGTATTGGGCCCTTGTTCTAAATTTTGTGCATCGGCATTTGTTGAATGTACATTTTTCGGAATAAATAATTTAAATTCTTGTTTTACCGTTTCTGAAATGAGAGTTTTTAGTTCAGGAATAATTTCCCGTATTAAACTTTTTGCTTGGAATTCCATGCTTGCTGTTACTTGTGCGAATGATTTACGCGTAGTTACTAGCGAAAGCTTGAGTTCATCTTTTGCTTCAAAGTACGATATTTTCTTTATGACTCTAAGCTCTTGTATTGCCATTTCTCTTTGATATATAGTGCAGTTTTTAGATCGTGCTAGATGAGGTCCTTCATAGTTTATACATTAGATTGGTTCCCCACATGGACTGTCTCCGTGCGGACTTTTACCACATGCACAAATTTGTTCCGCTGTACATGACATTGCAGTGTGACCAAACTTTTGACAACGGAAACAACGCACCGGAGGAGGAATGTATGCTCTCACTCGAAGCGGGTATATTGCACCTATAATTCTCTGAGACAGTACAGGTGTATCAAATGTTAAGATATGATTTGGTGTGTCTACCAATTGTTCATATTTACGGGTTCTTATACGCTTAACCGCGATTACTTTCTCATTCTGCAGTCCTTCTACTATTTGTTCGATACTACAATTTAAAAAGTCGGGACAATAAACGACACCTTTAGAATAGTTTAGCGTCTGGTGTGGTTACACTGTTACTTCTATATCAGCGAATTGTGTAATAGATAGTAGCCTTTGGACTAAGGGTTCGATATTGTCTCTACTAACAAACCTTCTCTTACTTTTTTTATACTCTTCGTATTTCCAATTATTCCAAACATGGTTTTAGCGATTAAAAATGGAGAAACTTTAAAGAAATCTCCTTCACCTTTCTTAACAAGAAGGAACCGAGGTAAATCTACTGCCTTTTCCTTTCTTGTGGGGAAGACCTCGGTTAACGAGGTCTTATTGGCTGGTTTTATAGGTGGACCCTCCGACACCTCCATATTTAAAGAGCTGACACTCTGTACGTTTTGGTTTTTATGGCTCATGTTGTTCCCACGAGTAGGGCAGAAAAATACTGTCAGCTGAGGCAGTGCTCCCTTACCCCAGTAAGCCTAAATACAATCGGATGTCGGCTGTTATCCGAAGGACATCGTTAGCGGTTGACTTTCGCACAACCATTCATCTCTAGGCACGATAGATTTACATCTCAGATTGCGGCTTTGGTAATGCTGTGTGCTCAGCACAAAGAACAAAAGACGGGACAAAGAATGACGTAGGACCTAAGCTCACACACAGTTGAAGAGTGGAAAGATACGAATACGACGAGGATTGACGGTCTGGGATAGCCACCAGGTGGTTCCTTTTACGGAAAGATTCCTGAACAGCGTGTTCCAGAAGGACTAAGTTGTCTGTGGTTGATCTGTGCCTTCTGAATCCGGCTTGGTGTGGTACTAGAAGATTATATTTTCGAGGTGCCATTGCAGTCTATTATTTATCATCCTCTCCCACATCTTTCCCATACAGCATGTGAGACTGATTGGGCGGTAGCTGGCTGGACTCAAAGGATTTTTTCCAGGTTTTAGGACAGGTATAACTACTGCCTCCTTCCACTCATCCGGGTAAGTACCTTCATCCCACAGTTTATTGTATAGTTGTAGCAGGTACATTTTCATTTCAATTGTGAGATTGAGTAGCATTTCATTGCAAATTAGGTCATTTTCTGGCGCTGTCTTTTTGCTGCGTTTTAAAGCGAACTCAAGTTCTTCGATGGTGAAGGGTACATTATATTCTAGGTCCCGAGTTGTATTAAAAGGAAGTTCTATTTCTCTTTCATTTTTAGTTTAAAAAAATTGGATGGATAGTTTGCAGAGCTACTAGTATTTTCAAATTGTCTGGCCAACATGTTTGCAATCTCAGTCGGATCTTCCGTGATTATATTTTGATGGGTTTGAATAGCGTAAATTGATTGACATTTGTATCTCCCGTTATTTGCTTTAATCTTTTTCCAGGTGCCGTTAATGTCTGAACTTGCCGAAATGGTTGTTGTATATAGGATCCAGCTCTTTCGTTTCTTTCGAGCACAATGCGCCTACTAATAGCTCTGGCTCTCTTGAACGCAATGTGGTTTTCAATCGTTGGTTGCCTTTGATACCTTCTGAATGTTGCCTTCTTATTATTGACGGCTACCTTGACATCATAATTCCACCACGGCCGAGGTCTCTTTACCGGCTTATTTCCCGATTTTGGTATGCTGTTTCCCGCCGCTCTCCATATACTATCAGTTATTGTTTCGACGGTAATGTTTGGAGATATTTCAAGGCTTTGACGGAATAGTGACCAATTAGCATTCGCAGATATGAATTGTGCAGTTACTGCCATATCTGTAACGGCGGTGTCAGTCTCTATATTTATCGGAAAGTGGTCGCTGTTATGTAAGTAATTAATGACGTTCCACGTGAATCGGGATGCTAGTGTTGGCGAAACGAAGGTCAGATCAAGAGCGTCAAAAGAATTTGAACGAGCATCATGGAATGTTGGTGACCCGTTGTTGAGGAGGACAATGTTGTTCCTAGTTATCCAATCTTCAATGGTGCGTCCTTTAACGTCGATTTTTGAGGAAACCCATAATGTATTGTGAGAATTAAAATCTCCCGCCACTAGAAATGGTGTGGGGAGTTGTTCCAGAATGTACTCAAGGTCTCAAATCTCCCAGTTGTCATTAGGTAGGTAGATATTACAGATAGACATTTTTATCGGTGTACTTATATTAACGGCAATTGCTTGGATGTGTGTGTTTAAAGTTATCTGTTCGAAATACACACCATTTCTGATAATCATAGCTACACCACCCGCTGCTCTTTGCCTATTCGCAAAGTCGTTACGAACAATGTTATATCCTCGGAGATAATATGGCTGATAAATTTCAGGTGAGTTTCTTAAATACACACAGGGTTCAATTCATGGAGGAGCATTTTTATGTCTGTATATCGTATCGCAAGACCTCTTCAGTTCCATTGAATAATACAATTATTCGATGCGAATGTTATAGTGAGTTAAAAACAACATACAATAGTATAACGGATTAAAATGCTCACGAAAAAATATCAAATTTTAAATAAATAAATAAATATAATACTAGGTAAAAAGCAATCACAAAGGACATACAAACTTGAATAAACAGGTAAAAAATATCACAGTTCTTAATCACAGATGAGTATATGACTAGTTTTCAGCCACATATTGGCCCCGTTGACCGCTAGACCCTGTGGGTTTACCTTTAGGCCAGCCCTTCTTTTTTTTTGGATTTTTTGCTTGTTCTAATGTTGCCTCATCAATTGATGCAACGCTAGAGCTCGTTGATTGAGATCGTGTTAGTTCCGCGCATTGGTTGTGGAATATAAAGTCGCACTTTAAGGATATAGAAGGCCGCATTAATTATGTTGGGGAGTTGTGGAGAGTTGAAGGTAAGTATAAGATTGGGAGTGTCTACGAGATTACCTCCAACCTTAGTTTTAATTCTTCTAACCGCTACAACATTTTTTTCAGATAATCCCTCCAAAATCTCTTCCTCACTACAGTTCATAAAATCTCGGCAATATATCACCCCTTTAGATATATTCAACGTACCGTGAGGTTTCACTTGGACCTCAAAGTCACATAATCTCTTAACTTGCAAGAGTCTATTAGATTGCTTGTTTGACACAGTTTTAATGAGGAGTAAACCTTTAATTTTCTTTATCTCATCTACCTTTCCAATTAACCCAAATAATGCCTTATGTATGACAAACGGACTTACTTTGGAGAAATCTCCTTCTAATCTTTCGATAATCAGAAACCGGGGATACATCTCCTTTTCTCTGTTTATCTCGGGGAGCGAGGGGAAATTTCCACTCTCTCTAGCGATGGATTTATGACGCTGCCCACCTTCAGCACCCATTTCAGAGGTTGGGTCCTCTCTGTCGTCCATTATTTCAGAGTTGGACAACTCTAAATTGTTTATGTTTTTAGATCCCATACAATTTCCACGCGATCACTCGGTAATAAATGTCACTTGCAGCAGAGCCGGTATACTGCAAGAGGGCATTTATACTGTGGAGGGCGCCTCTTCCCCCACAGGCGTTTCAAAGCTAGGGACCAGGCTTCCTTCTGGCCACGCTCGGGTATCCCCTCGCGTAATCCCTTCAGCACCTAAAACTGCCAAACTACCTTGGGATTGGGGGATTTTTTATAGAGGTTACCTTCCTCGTAGCCCGGGCGGTAAAGCCAAGACCACCGACCGCTACCTGTACGACGTTCCCTAGCCACGCCCTGCTAAAGTCTCTGAAGTACTGTTTGCGGTTGCGGTATTAGGAAACGGCTAGCGCTCAGCCGCCCCCAGCTAGGACATCCCGCGCTAGCCACACCCGTATACGCTTTTGAAGGCGCATGTCCTGGGAAGAGTAGAGAAATAAAGCAAAGGGTCTCTTAGTTTTCGCTGGGAACCTGAAGAGAGCAAGAGTTGGAGCTAGGGTGCTCCGATAGAAAAGTGTTAAAGCGAGGGAAGCCACTCAAGACTAGTATAAGGAAAGTGTGCTTCCAGCTCGTTAGATACGAGGCCCCACGTGGACTGGTCCGCGACACCTTATTCTCTAGAGCTAACAGTGGCGGCTTAACGCCACGAGCTCATATTCGGTGTTGGCCTTGCATCACTTACGATTATTTGCAAGGTCATTCCCCTATCCGCCACCTGGGGACGCGCCTAGTAGGTAGTCCAACCCCTAGAATTATTATTATTATTTTTTTTTTTTTTTTATTATTATTATTAATATCAATATCACGAATCCTCTATTACTTTTATCCTTTACCATTCAACTTGAAACCCCTACTGTTTCTATCCTTCACCATTCAACACCAATCCACTGATGCTTTCTCTTTTATTTACGGCTCTAATGCTTCTATCATCGATCCACCCAATTTTCAACACCAACTCTGAAGCTTATTTCTCTATCATTTACGTTCTATCATTCGATACCATTCCTCTAATGCTTCTACGTTCGATCCATTCAAATTTCAACATCAATCCTTAATCATCTCATTTACGTTATGCTATTCAATATACTTCTATCATTCATCATTCAACACGAATCCTCTAATGCGTCTATCCCTTAATTACTATGTGTTTTTGATTGTTAAATGTTTCGACCACATAATCAATATTGTATCGAGTACTAAATTTTGTGTTTTTATTGTTTTATAAATTTTACTTCAATTTAATTTGTGTCAATGTTCTAGAACTCTCGATTGTGACGTATTATAAAACTAATAAACAATCTTTTCCTAAAAAGCGAAATATATTGCATGAATTTATGTTGGTAAGTGTATATATTTTCTTAGACTTTATTTACTTTAAGATATTGTATAAAGAGATTGTGTTTAGCAATATTTTTACTTTTACAATTTTACAATTTTATTACAGAGTTTGTGATGCTGCATTTTAACGATATATTCGTTACTTGCTTTAAAATGATTGGGATGAGGTGGATATTAATTCCTATTTCAATGTTTTAATAATTCTATCGGTAACTTTGATATAATTAGATCTTTATGCAGTATTTAGTAATATTTTTATTACAAAGATTTACCATGTTAAGTACGTTCATTTTTCATTATCACCTTAAACGTTTTATTTTTAGATATTATTGAGTTTGTGATGCTGCATTTTAGCGATATGGTAGTTTTATTGCAATAATGATCTGAATGGAACCGGATATCAGTTTCCTGTCACAAAACAACATCTTAATAAAGTGCTATATTTGTTGAACGTAATAATTCTATTAATTTTATTACCAGGGTAAGTGAAATTCCTATTTTCTGGTCAGCATAAAAACTTTATTTTAAGATATTACAGATTGTGCTGCTGCATTTTAGTGATATGGTAGTTGCATTGCAAAAATGATCTGAATGGAAACGGATATCAGTTTCCTATCACAAAACAACATTTTAATAAAGTGTTATATTTGTTAAACGTAATCATTTTATTAATTTTACTACCAGGGTATGTGAAATTTCTATTGTCAAGTCATCTTAAACTTTTTTAGGTATTACGGAGATTGTGATGCTGCATTCTAGAAATATAGTATTCGTTGTTGCATCAACTTTCATGTACTCACATTGTAATTATCAGTAAAGATCGGATATCAGTTTCTCAAATTAATTCAAATGGTGCTTGGTAAATAAACGTCCCTTTATTCCTTATAACGTCATATATTTTTTAGATTTAAGAAAATAAGTGTACAAGCTTCAATATATGATGTTCTTTCTTTAGAATGTATTTTGTATCAATAAACTACTATTATTGTGTGTTTATTTACCCTGCTTGCCATAACCCCCCTGTTGTGTTAACTCCTATGCACACATCCCTATACAACCATCCCCTGCTTACTGCTTATGCAGCATGCAATCAATCACACTTAGTCACTCTGATCAGCAAATGCGACCATCTACATGCTGCCGATTAACCCTATATACCCATCCGTAAGCAACCATCCCCTGCTTGCCGCTTATGCAACATGCAACCAATCACAATTAGTTACCCTCCTGAGCTAATGCGACCACCTGCACTACATGCTACCGCTTAACCCTATGCACACATCTCTATGCAACTATTCCCTGCTTACCCCTATGCATCCTCTGCTTACCCCTTATGCAGTATGCAACCATACGCACACATCCCTTATGCTATCATGCCTATTGCGCATGCCCATGCTTGGTCACGTGACCGAATGGAGGCTTCTTATTGGTTGCGGGGACCAAAAATGACCATAACGAATCTTGGAAAACTCCCATAAGAAATACATACTACATACAAATACTAACCTATCCTTCTCGGCTGTGGGGTGATAAGTCATAAGCTGAATTATATGATTAATTACCGTAATTATTCGGTTTATGAAGGTTTCGCAAATTAAGTAGCAGCTAATCTATATAATGAAGATCTGAGCGACGAAGAAGATATATTATCTAGTGGCGAATTTTGTTGTCAAAATCTGAGATTACTTTCAGCATTAATAGGTTACAGTTATAATGTAAAAGATAGATTTCTAACTGAAATTGTGTTGTTTCCACAAAAATGTATAAAAAAAAAAATAAAACGGATATTATGTAACACGGCATTTTAATACGGATTGATCACGACTCCACCCAGTAGTATATTTTTTAATGTAAATTTAGGTACCTGTAATTATTGAAGAGGTAAAACTCGAAATTTAAACTAGATTCTAATAAGAGGGTCTCGTTGGCGGGAATTGATGTTTCCAGACGTGTAGCTTCTGGTTCCAGACGCCTAACTTCCGGTTTCAGACGCCCGGTTTACGGTATGTAGATTTTCCCATAAAAAAAGGCTCAAGAAACTAGTTTATAAAAAAATAACCTTTATTCATATAACATATTACATTTTATGTACAATGCTAGTAAATGTTTCATACTCGATTAATACATCATGCAAAATAACGCATATGCCGAAATATCGGCAGTAAAGGCGGATTATGCTTCAACTTCCAATTTCAAAACAATAACTATATTATGAATACTCTCATTTTGACGAATACAGTTAATTACAAATATATCCTGGCTCTTAAATTGTTCGTAAATAAGCATAGAATCCTGCGGCGAATTATAATATTGATTTCGAAAGCTTAAATATTCTTCGTAAGCATCCACGTACTAGTTATAAGCTAAAACGAGATTTTGCCGCTCGTTTGGATATCTTCTATTATTAATATTTGCTTTTATATTCAAGATATTTAAGTGATCGAATTTTGCCGCACCCTTCTCTGTTATTACGCTTCTTGATGTGGTAAGCAACCAGTAGCTATTGAGGTCGTTGGTGGCCCGTAATGCTCTTCATGGCCCAAACCATCGACGTTGATGAGGGTAAGTATGGATATATGTATAAATGACGAGCGTGAAACAGAACTTGTATCAGCGATAGATACATAACTTTATAGCATCATTTGGAATCACATACAGAACTTTCCATGTAACTTTCGTCAAGCCTATCGTAACATCGGTTTTGCTGCTGTAGCAGTCAACGTCGGCTTTGGAGCGAACCAATACCAGCTCTTTACGTGTATTAACTAGAGGCTTCGCACAACCCTCTGCAAATCCTAACATTTGCTTGAGCAGTATGGAAATGCAGAAGGCGGCACCATTCAAATTCAATCATACTTCAAATTAAATTGATCTAAAAGCTTAAGAAAATTCTGAAACAAACGAGTCGTCGTAAACTTATTCAACATCCTGTACAAATGAAAATTTCCAAATCGTAAAACGTTAACTTGAATACTTTCTAAGTATCCCTCGTACACCTATAAATTTACACTTCTGACTGTTATAAAACTTTGAACTAAATAAATATTCCCAATTTAGAACATTCTAAATAAAATAAACGAAATCGGTTTAATAATAAATTGTTATCTCAACAAAATGTTCGTTGATTGCTGAATAATTCAAACATTGAGCGGTTAATGTTTGTATCATCAATAAAATCTTTATATCTTATTACAACTTTATCTTTAAAATCATATTTAGACATTCATTAATAGGTTTAAACTTTAATACTTCAAAACTGACATTTATGCTCAATACAAAAAAATAATATGTGCTTTTTTAGTAGTGTTCTGCATAAATATTTCAAAGCTAAAATGAAATTTTGTGATCGATATGGCTCATTACGCTATTTTCAATCGATCCTTAAATTCGAAAATATGCAAAGACTAATTTCATTTATCAGAAGGTGTAACCAGTTAGGCACATAATTGACAAAATAAATTAAACAGTGGATATATATTGACAAATTCGAACATCAGTACATTAAGACTAAAATTCCCCAATTCCTAACACTAAAAAGAACAAAATAACTAAAGTTTGGTTACCTTTTTCTTTGAATGAACCGTAATTAATGCAACAACAACAATAAAAAGTGCACTTAAAGAATAATCTCAATAAAATTTAAATCTATCTTATTATTACATTAATTAATCCTTTTTTGAAGCGGTAGTTTTAGTACATATGATTTGCTTTCGGTAATCCTTTTTAAATTCTTAGATGCGCTATTCACAAAACACAAAAGGTAGCCGTATTCGCCCTACGCGTCGGCTGTCGTACTCACTAACGCTGTGTCGATGGTTTGTTCACTCGAATACCCGGTACAGCGGCTCTTTAGCATAACATCACATCACCTTATACTGTGACATTTGCTCTTCGAAACGTTTACCACAATGGAAAAATGGCATTATTGCACCACATTACAAAATTTCTACAAAAATATGCACAGATATTCCTTACTGCACACTAATAAAATATCAATATATCATAAGCTCACTCACTCATACGTCTAAAACCATTTCTTTAATCCATATTCCTTCATACACAGTAGCAAAAAGACCAGTAGTTTTACCAGTGCCGTATCAATAAAAATTTACTCAAAACATTATTTCTCAACCAAATTTAACGCTTCCAGCGCGAAAATCTTTCTACAGCATTCAAATATTCCTTTACACGGTAACCAATGCCTCACTAAATTCCAGTGCCGCATCAATTACACCAACTTACATTACGCATACTCAAAACAATTTTTTTCATGCAAACTCACTTTAGCTACGTTCAAAACACGTTACATACGTTATCAAAATACTACACATCCACGATGGGTCAAAATAACCTTATAGTATATGAGCAAAATATATATACGACGTGTAAGTACAGGTAAATAAATAACTGTAGACGGCTCTTTGATTAATTTATAATCTGGCTCAACTTGTATATCAAACTCGAATGTTGTGTGCTACTCACTGTTTCTGTATGCGCCTTCAGTTAAATTACACTCCACATGTATACTTGTAGCATGAATGGAATTCGCTTGTCTGAAGTCCACGTTATGTATAGATTAAATTTCACATTTTAGCGTATTATTGTTTGCTCTTAAGATAAAGTCGATAGGAATTAATCTTACGCTGTAGAAATCTGTTAATCTCCACAATTTCATTCACACCACTTCGAATCGTAATCTCTTTATGCTCGCCAGTTCGCGTACTAATGTTTTGAAGGGTTGATGAAGAGTTATGCAATACATCATTACTCAACGTGTTGTGTGAAAAAGGCGACTATTGTTGAAAGGGTTATAAGAACGTTGACAAAAGCATTATCCAAACGATTTAGCTTTAAAGGAAATATAAGTGGCCAGATGTGTTGCAGGAAGTTACTTCCGAATATAATAATAAAGTGCATTCTATGATTAGAATGAAGCTTAAAGATGTAACGGCATCAATATACTTACCGATGTTTCTTAATATTAAGGTAATGTGGATAGCAAAATTTAAAATTTGTAATTACGTCCGGGTTTCCAAATATAAATCAGTACTAGCGAAAGGCTACACTCCTAACTTTTCCGCTGAAGTATTTAAGATTGCCAAGGGGAAGGTTGATAATCCCGTTACGTATTTATTGGAGTATCTGCAAACTAAACCAATACTAGGTCAATTTTACGCGGCAGAACTACAGAAACGAGCTCATCGGGATGCATTTCTCTTTGAGAAAGTGTTACGGCGTGAGGGGGACCGACTATATGTTCGATGGCTTGGTATGGGTAAATCACATGATTTGTGCATTAATAAAACAGATTTTTGTATTTATTTTCATATAATAAATTATTTGTCACATAACATGTGTATATTTTCATATATGTATAATAATAGTATAAATAAATTCTTAATTTATGGTATTATAATAAATTTCTAAACCTATAACATAATAATAATAATAATGATTATAATAGCTAATTTCTTAACCTAAATCCATAGTAGCGGGAATATTGCAATGTCCCCAAGGCAGCGTATCAATACCATTAGGCAGCAAATACCTCTTATCATCTCGCTTGTTAAAAGCGACTTTACGCTGTTCTACACTATAAACATGGTGGTTTTACGATATGATGCTACTTTGTGTAACGCTTGTAATATCCACGCTTCTTAAACATTTTAAATAATCATTAAAATTAATCCTACCTTTAACAACGTAATGCCTAACACCTTTTAACTTTCTTACCTCATAATCCTTAAGTCTAAAGCTATACATCTTAGATGCCGGAGCCATCCATTCATTAATTATTCTTCTACTCATTTCATCCTTTATCAAACCAATTACTTTACTATTGTATCTCGGAATGTTATATGCGTTGCTTGTGGGATAATCAGAAGTGTCGAAACGCGAAATATTACTGCGTATAATATCGTACGCGTCCTCACAATGCATCTCGTACACAAAGCTATCGGTATCCATATATAATAAGTTCATACAGTCATCGTTAATTTATGCTGCATAAAATTATAGGGGAAATCGTACATTAATATTTTAGATATGTCTGAAATAGCCATTCTCACATATAGTGGCTTATTATAGTAACGGGTGTTTCAAAAAGGAAGCAACCCTGAGTTTAAGAAGTTTGAAAAATATGATTTCTCTCTACTCGTTAGTTGGCAACACTGCACTCATTGTTAACTGTAATTTGAATATTGTATAATTATTATTTAATTACTTAATGTTATAGTATGTTTTAATTCAATAAATCCACGTCATCAAACATACGGTTGCGTCCTTTTTGAAACATCCGTTATATTGAGTATCAAGAACAGTAAGGGTCGTTTACCGGTCAACGGTCATGGCCGGAGACCGATACAAGCCTTAATGCTCGTGATGCCCACACAATTAATATAATTTTACGTTGGGAAGTAAAAGACGTCGGTAAGTAAAATACTTACCGACCAGTTGGGTGTCGCAACCAAAAAACATATCTTACTGCCTTGGAAACAGATATGGTAAATAAACGAAAAAGCTCAATCGTGCAAAAAGGTAGATTTCTACCTTAGATAACCCGATATTTATCAATTCCTCATCAAATATTTCTCTGCTGTGGTAATTCTGCTGGGAAATGTAATAATTGGCTCCATACTTACCACTCCCCCTGGTAACAAGTTTAATGATTGGGCGGTTTCTCACATTCGCTATAGTTTTGCCAAAATTTGGGTAATTTAAGAGTTTGTATACATTTTTCTTGAATGGGTTAGTGGATTCTGCTTGCAACCTTGTATTAAAGTCTATATATATATATTTGAACCAACGTGATTGGTTGAAGCTAATCGCGCGATGGTAATTTCTCAAACACAAGACCTGCTTGAAGGCATTGTTTCAAATTACGGTAACGAATGACATACTTAGTCTTGGAATGCAGCGTTGCGAGTAGTCTCCTATTTTTACTACCAGGTGGAGTTCCATCAATCAGTAAATTTAATATTGATTCAGGTGTTAATAAATTTAATTGCGCCTCGCTAAGCCACTTCACGCGGCAAACATTGTCCTTGAGCCCATGCATATAAATTAACAATATCTGTATAAAGGATACAAGAGGATGGTTTCCTAGGATCGTAATCATCCATATACTTATAATTAGCCTTGCCATATATAGTACAGCATTGTGTTATTCCACCTCGTATACCCTTTTCCACGAAAAATTACATATCTACATCTGTGAGCATCTCCAGTGTAATTTTAGTGTAATTTAACATACACTACCAGGTGTATCCGGGGACGGTGTAAAAGAATGCCGGATCTAACTTATACATTGTTATGCACTTTTTTTTAATTTGAAACTTCTGCGCTTAATCAATAACTGTAACTTGCTGTAAAGTCTCTCTTAATCTGGAAGACAAGTTTCGTGAAATTTAGTCAACGTATCTACATACTCATACGGATACAGCCCTTTTTTAGTTAAAACCGCAGCATCAATCAAATGACTTTAGCGTGCTACTAAAAAAATTGACATCGTTAAATGATAAATAAGAAGATAATTTATCCAGGGACTCATTCATGAAACCATATGAATCTACAAATCGAAATTTAACTCTTGTCTACATGTCTTTTGTGAATGATATATAACATTCTTTAGTCTTAGGTCTTACCGGGGATGACTTGAGCAATATCTTTTATTAGCAAGTGTGTCATAACCTAAAAAATTATGGAAAAAACTGGTTTTATTCACGTAGCCTTATACCGGATGTTCCATGCTTGATAAGCAACTGAGCTAGTAGCGTAGTGGTGACATGACCTGCTTAGCATTCGAGAGGGTGTGAGTTCGATTCCCGTTACCGTCTACCTTGTATGAGATTTTTCAGGGGGTTTCCTCATACACATGTAGCGGCATGGTTACTGCGTATTTGCACACCATATACTGCTATTTAGGCGAATGCTGGGGAAGTATTTATCCCCTCAAAGCCCTAACACCGTTCCTTCCGATCATATCATGACCACACCCATCCTTAATCCCACCATGCATGTATTCGTAATGTATGTATGTATGCTGGGAATCCATGATTGTGGCTGAATGAGCTCGGAAAGCTTGAGCGTCTCGCCTTCCCGCTTGGGGGAGAGAATGAAATACGTGGCCTTTTCCTTCTCCTCCTTGGTGAGCACTACCTCTAAACCGACTGGTGGAATGACAGTGATCTCTCACTTTAACATCATGATCTCAGAAGGGCTGCTCGAAGATATAACAGAAGGGGGAGCATTATATTCAAACATTTGCATGTCTCTTACCATCGGTAATAGATTATCTAAGTACTGTTGCAGATTACCCGAAATATCTAGGAGCTCATTGGTGAACCAAATAATTCACTACTCGCCCCACCGCAACGGAAATTTTGATAAGGAATGGTTAAAATTGTAGTGGAGATAATATGCGATACTGCATATGTTATACTTCTTATACTTCAAGGTATTCCACTTTTCGTCATCTTTAAAATCCTGCACTAAACATTCAAAGTCGCAATATAAAATAAAAGGCGCAATCTGTTTAAACTCATAGTTCCTAAAATAAACATTCAATCCTGGCTTAGGCATCTCTATCGTACACTTGTTAGTTGTGCCATAAATAGTGCCACGCGATAGAAGACACTAAAATAAGAAAAAAGTTCCTATGAACTTAGGTCCGCAACGCCTTCGTTTAAAAGATATAGGGTATTGAAGTTTTAATATTTTTTTGTTTTTTTTAATATCTTTTTACAGTGATGTAATAAGCGGATTAAATTTTGTATACAGGGGCTTTTTATCACGTAGAATTCAAATATTACCTTAGTTCTTTTATTACTGATAGAGGGCGCCACATACAGGTTTCCATCTTGTTTGCATCGGTCCTAACTTTTTTGCCTTACACTTTATGTCATTTTCGACTGAATAAAATTATTTTCCCATCTTTTCTGCTTCAGAAAGGTATACCTTATTGAAGTCGCTAGGACCCAAAAGCGTCAAAGTAACTTATTTGCAAAAACGATGCCATAACACTTCAACAATTAACTTTTAATAGCAACAATGAAGGGCAGTGATTAAAAAAAACATTAAATTTTTAGATGATTTTCAAATTGTTGCCCTTGTACTTGAATACATTTTTCAATTCTTATTCCTTAGGATTGACGGCATCTTTGAAATATTCCTGGGTTATTACGGAATCTATCTGCGGATTCCATAATTCTTATCCATAGTTGCTCTTCATTATGTATTTCTACAGAATAAACATCATTTTTCATGAATCCCCAAAATGAAAAATCGAGGGGATTAAGGTCGGGACTACGAGCTGGCCAGGGTACAGGCCCCCCTCGACCAATCCACGTATTTCCTAAAATTCCCTTGCCAATCGAGAAAAGTGAGCTCATGCATGTAACGCATCCTACCAATAATAGCCAATGGAACATCCTCTAATAACGTATTTAGTTCATTCTCCAAGACATTTCTATACAGTTCACCTGTCAATCGATTGGGAAATTGAAATGGGCCAATTAAGTAATTGTCAATTATACCTGCCCACACATTAATAGAAAACCCATATTGGTGACTTCTAATTACGGTTTGATGAGGATTTTCGTCACTCCAATGGTGCATATTATGTAGGTTCAGAAGATCATGTGGTGGTGGTGGAAATGGAGGGATGGGAGAAACAGAAGATTATGGCAGAAAAGAGAAAACTGAGGGGTACAGGAATTTACATAGACCACGATCTAACAAGGGAAGAAAGTAGTGTACAAAAACAAATACGGAACAGGGCGGCGGAAAAAAGAGCGGAGGGAAGAAAAGTATAGGCAGGATATAGAAAAATGGAGGTAGATGGGGAAAGATACGTATGGAATGAGAGAGCGAAGGAGCTAAGCAGAGAAAGAGGAGATAGAAGGGATGTACAAAGTCCAAAAACTAAAAGAAGCCTGAGGGGGAGGGGAAAGGAGGGTGACGAAGCGGCAGCGAAATGGACAAAGGAGCAAAGGAAAGGGAATAGAACAACAAAGGGAACAAAGGGAAAGTAAGGGAAACTACTGGAAGGGATGGAGGAATTAAAGATACTATTCTGGAATGTGGCGGGCATAAAGAATAAATATCAAGAGTTTTAGGAGTATGTCAGGGAGCAGGACGTGGTGGGATTACAAGAGAAAAATAACGGGCGTGGTGGAAACGGGAAATACCAAGTAAATTCTCATGGGTGGTTCAGTGCGCGGAAGGGAACAAAACAAAAGGAAGAGCAAAGGGGGTGATAGTAGTGGGAATAAAAAGAAAATAGTTAGTAGAAGAAGATAAAGTGCAACAAAGAAGAGGTATCATATAAAGAAACAAACAGTGGGATAAAGAAAAAAATAAAAATAGTGACGGTCTACAGTAGAAAGATGAGACTAGAGAAAATTTAGAGGAGATGATAGAAGAGGGGGGGAAGGTATGACAATAATAAAAGGAGATTTTAACGCGATAATAGGGGAAGAGGGGGATTGCAAGAAAAGAGAGGGACGGGAAAAAGTCAAACAAGGACAAAGTGTTGAATACGGAAAGAAAAGAATTGTTAGAAATATGCAACGAGAGGGGGTGGGAAATAATGAATGAAAATTGAGAAGAAATAGAGGGAGCAAGAGGAGAATCAATAATAGATTATGTAATTACGAATGCTGAGGCTAAAGAAAAGATGAAGATATTTAGGGTAGGGGAAAGGGTTGAATCGGACCACCAACCCCTGAAAATGATAATGGAAGGGGGAGAAAGAGAAGAGTGCAGAGAAGAAGAAAAATATATAATTAAGAAGATCTGGACAGAATAAAGAGGTACAAAGAAGTAATGGGAAAAATAAGATGGGAGGGTAATGGAGTGCAAGGAAGTGTGGAAGAAATGAGAGAGAAAATGGAGGAAGCAACGAAAAAGTCAAGCTTGGAAAGTGGAAAAGGGAGAAAATGAGGTGGAAAAGATGGTGGGATAGAGAATGTAAGGAGGCGAAGAGGAAGGCAAGAAGAACACTAAGACGGTGGAGAACGGGGAAAGCGGAAAAAGAAGAATATAAAGAAGCAGTAAAGATACACAGGAAAACACGCAAAAGTAAAAAGGAAGAAAGCAAACAGAAACAGGAAGAGCAGATTAAGGAGATAAAAACAGAAGAAGGCGTATGGAAATTTTTAAAGAAAGAAAAGCGGAGAAGAAGGACATAAACGGAAATACAAATAAAAGAATGGGAGAGGTATTTCAGAGACGCGCTGGTGGGAAAGCAAATACAGGACAGAGAAGAAGAACAAAGTAACAAAAGACACGAGATTTGCCCAGTGTACAAAAAAGGAGACAAGAATCAGATGACAAATTACAGGGGAGTTACAGTGGTAAACACTGCCTACAAAATATACGCGAACGTTCTGGAAGAAAAGTTAAAGATGGAGGTGGAGGGAAAGAAGCTGTTAGCAGATAAACAGGCAGGATTCAGGAAAGGAAGAAGAACGACGGATAATGTATACATATTGAAGCACATGGCAAACAAGGAATTAGGAAAGAAAAGAAGTAACATGGTAGCGGTATTCCGAAACATAACAGCGGCATTCGATAGGGTGAACAGGCAAAAGCTGTGGGAGTTCATGAGAAAAAAAAGATAAGCGAAAAGATAATAGAAAGGATAGAAGAAATATACGAAGAAACAAGGAACAGGGTGAGAGTAAATGGTGAACTGAGTGAAGGATTTGTAACGAGGAAGGGATTGAGACAAGGATGCCCACTGAGCCCAAGACTGTTCGCGTTATATACTGGAGGCCTGGAGGAGACATTAAGGGGACAACAAGAAGGAGGCCTGGTGTTGGAGAACGTGAAAGTGTGGACGCTGGCATACGCGAATGATATATTGTTATTAGCAAGGGAGGGAAAAGAAATGAAGGGAATGTTAAAAGCGTTGGACAGATATTTGAAAAGAGAGGTTCTGGAAGTCAATGGGAGTAAAACTAAGGTTATGGTATGGAGAAAGGGGAGCGGAAAAGGGAAAATGGAGGAATGGAAATGAAAGGATGAGGAGATACAGCAAGTAAAGGAATTCACTTACCTGCGATAATCAATGGGCCAAGACAATAAAGATGGGGAACATATAAAAGAGCGACTGAGAAAAGGGAATAAGCTAATAGAGCAAGTGTGGAGTGTAGGGGAAAGACTGTTCGGAATGGACATAAGGAAAAGGAAATTATCACTTGAAAAACTGATAAAAAGTGTGATACTGTACGGGGCGGAAGTGGGGGGTGAAAAGAATACAAGAAAAATACTGGAGGTGGATACTGGGAGTGGAAAGAGAAACACCAGGATACATCATTAGAGAGGAGGTGAAAGTAGGGCAAATAAGGGTGGAGGCGGGAAAGCAGTAAAGTACGAAGAGGAAATGAGTAGAAGAACGGAGTGTAAAATTCTACAAGAGTGAAAGAATATTACGAAAGAAACGGATATGCAAAAAAGAAGAAGAAAGACTAGGAAGGGAAGGAGTGAGCGTAAGAGAGGACATAATTATAAGGGATAGAGATGTGCAAAAGCAAGAAAGACGGGCGAAGGTAAAAGAAGGGAAATACAATGTAAACTATAGGAACTTTAAGGGAGAAGGGATACCGAGATATTTGATTGGGGAAGGGAGGAGAGAAAGGAAGAAAATGATAGCGCGATTTAGATCTGGAAACGAAGATAGGGGAAACAGG
Source organism: Vesta saturnalis (assembly GCA_036346205.1). Classification (NCBI taxonomy): domain Eukaryota; kingdom Metazoa; phylum Arthropoda; class Insecta; order Coleoptera; family Lampyridae; genus Vesta; species Vesta saturnalis. Next base: position 622,134 of record JARFJB010002108.1, on the reverse strand, counting down.
TACTGGAGAAAGGATGAAGAGAGAAAATGTTGGCTGTGCTGAGAAGAGATAGAGGTGATTAGGCATATGTTGCAAGAATGCAGGGAATTAAAGGAGGAGGAGAGGACGGTGGAAGAAATACTAGATAAAGGAGGAAGGACAGCGGGGTGGATGCAAGAAACATGGAACAGAAGAAGGCAGTTAATGGGAGAAGAGAAAAGAGAAAAGAAGTTATTGTAAGTGAAGTAAGGAAAGGAGAGACTGTAAAGAGTGTTAATAGAGAAGGCAAATGTAAATAGTAAAACGCAAGCAAATTTCTGTAAATTAAGCAAATAAAGTATATTAGTAGTAATAAAGCTTATGAGCAAACAACTTTTTTTAGTTTACCGTGTTAAAGCACTTAGGAACACGTAGGAGGATGGATAGGGGGATACTGAATTGCATTCGTGTCATAAGTCCGAGGAAAACAGGAACTAGGGGGATCATTTTAGGGTTTAGAAGCCGTGTAGAAGAATGTGGATTGCATCCGTTTGATATGACAAGCGGAGATTTGTACTGCATATTGATGATGTAAATGAGCGAATCTAGATCTATAAGTTATTATAAGTTTTTGTTATGAACGAATAAGTTCAAAAGTAAATATGTAATTAAAAATTATTATTCATTGTATTAAATATATAAATAAAGTTATGAGGATTTGAACCTACGACCTATATTTGTAGAGTACCGCAAATTGCATCAGGTTCAATCGATGTAAATTTTGTCTTTATGTATGTAGACAAAATTTACATCGATTGGGGCTTGAACCTTGATGGCGCAGTTGGTTCGCGCGGTACTCTAGCCAAGTATAGATCGTAGGTTCAAATCCTACTCGAGGTAAACTTTTTATTTATGTATTTAATAAAATTAATAATTATTTTTAATTAGATCTATAACATCTATACTATAATCCGGTGCGTAAAAATAAACACATACAAAATGTGCAGAACGGTTATTTTCAGTTACACTAATTTAATCACTTGTTTTCAACATGGTTTATGAAGGTTAAACTAATGAACAAACGTGTGTTTGCTTAGAAGTTGATGCTGAAAGTAAAATCTTAAAAATATTTGTAGAAAAGATTAGATTATTTTTGTTCATATTTATGAATTTAAAAACACATGGTACGTAAACAATTGGTCTGAGCCAATATGTGTTTACCTTCGTTAGATTAGTTTCAAGTACGAAATTTGGCTTTTTCAAACATTCTCGTCACACTTCTCTTCAGTATAAAGATAGCGAAAACCTTAACCATTTAATTCAATAACTTTGAAAAAGTAACAGATTTCAAGATTTAAATATCTGATATGAAACAAACACACGATCATCCACTAAGTTGAAATTAAAAGAAATTAGATAATACATAATTTTTTCTACAACCGAGCGAAATGTACAAATTTGCGCTTCCAAAAGAAAGCGCAACGTTGCACTTTTCCGAAGAGCAAGCTTTTGTCGCTCGCTCGCTGTAAGCTTAATACATCTAAAATTATTTTTAAAAACTTGTTACGCATGCTCAAACTATAGTGTCATTATCTTCCAGCCTATTATCACAGTATACCATACAATTATGCAACCGCTTTCGAAATACGTTCATAATGAAAATTGACAACATTGCAAGAACAACAATAATAATTTAAGTTAAGTTTAAACCTGCTTATATTATTCCTATTTTTCTTACTTTTAACGCTTCTTCGGATTTGTATTAACCCAAGCATACTTAATAAAATATCGGCACTTACATAATCCGGCTGCGGACCAAAAATATCAATAAATCTTTTTAGGCACTGGCGGGCACTACACCGTAGGTTAGGGCTAGTAGATCTTCTCTGCATATGTGGTATCACCAGTTTCTTCGCTAAATTTTTCAAAAACAATCTGCGTTTGTGAGTAACTCCTATGTTGTAGCTTGGATATTCCTTCATAAAGACTAAACATGCCTTAAGTGCTGCAACATTAATGATGTCGAAGAAAAATGTCATAGGCCATCGTTTACTTTGCCTCTTGCACTTATATATCGACACCTTGATCCATAACGTCAACACCGTCCTTTCTTTTATTGTAATGAGTGATGATTTCAGGTTTGCTCTTAGGGTCACCATTGATAGATGCGTCGTGGTGCATGGTGCTTAGTAAATTAGGCGTTTGTTCTTTTTGCATGCGTAACTTACCATGGATACGTTACTTCGAAAGCAAAACAATAAAGAGCAGACTACACGATCTTTTGAAGCTTTCATTTCTTTCGGAATGTCACGGTTATTCTGACGTAGTGTACCCACAACAGTAATATTTTTATCCAACAGTTAAATTGCTAGCGGGACACTAGTGAAGAAGTTGTCTATCGTGAAATTGAGACTAGAATTATAAATGCCACGCACAGGAATTTGTACTACTTCAATCCCCAGGTTTTTATGAGGGGGTTCTCCCAGCTGTCGACTAACATAAATTAAACCATCCAGAGCATAACCAGACTTAGATTCACACATCCAATATTTTAGGTCCATATTTTGCAGGTTTACTTGGCATACATTGAACAAATCTGCATCTATCTCTAACCCAACAAGTTATTCATCAATAGTTACATTAGTATCCATTATGACGCAGGTTTTGCATTGCTGAATGAATAAATCTCAAACTTAGGACACCATTGCTAACTTATCGGTTTCCAAACGCGCATTCCTGGTTCTCTTGCCAGATCTAACGAATGATCGTCTTTCTTCAAAGCGAAATATGGACATTGTGGCTCGGTATACAGGATTGGCAAATTCGCTACAGAAATAGTTCCCTCGCAGGAACATCCCAGCTTCTGTTAACTCTCGCATGAAAAAGTAAACCGCAGAATGCAAGAAAATCATCAACATTTACATCTTTCTACGGTTTTCCTTTTGCTCCGAAACACGTCACCCCTCTAAATTAGTACAGTTCACAATTTCTTGTACAATTGCAGTTACAAATAACTGAAACCCTTCGTTTGGTGTTGCAGCCATATGTTTTCCTGCTGGTCCTGGCGCACGCCGAATAATGTCGCGTGGTTGAATTTTATTTTTTATTGGAGGATCCAAACTCCAATCCAGACCACTTGGAGCAATGTAACCACTCGTTGAAGAATTACCAGTATCGTCAACATCATCAGAAGTGGATCCAGAATACTCGTCAGAAACCAATTCGAAATTTGTGTCTTCTGTGTCATCATTTTCTGCTCCTGAATCATTACTTTCTTCAGAAGGCAGATCATCACTTTCGGCTGCCCACTGCGACACTGATCCTTCATAGGCACGGTTACCAAATCTCATGCGTTTCACATTCTTTTTTGACGTCATTATCGTATGTCTTTCACAAGTGCACTCAATGCAACTTTTACTACAACTGAATGAAAATCACGCTGTGTCTACCTTTAAACATCCAGCAGCAATGCAGGTTTCAACTTGCACAGACACGTACAATTCCACGCAGCAATGCTTGAAAAATTATAATAACTATCAGCCTTGAAACTGGTTTTATAGGAACCAGTTGTACACGGGCTTCGGAGGCCCGGTTTATGTAAATACGAGGTACTAATGGAAAAGAGTTATTTTTAGATTTCTAAATACACTTGAATATTTTTTTAATCAAGTGTGTGCCGAATGAAGATGTGTTTAGAGCATATCTAAATGCTCAAGGCGATTGCAGTTCTTTTAAGCAAATTATGAACTAAAACCTTTCCGGGCCTGAGAGGCCTGGTTTATGCATCCTAGTTTTAAACTTTATAAAGAAAAGTTTTGTAAAATTGAATAATCTTTAAAAAATATGCCTACACTTTTTTTATAAATTTGAACGATATGCACATATTGAAAAAAAAATAAAGGAGTACTTAAATTCAACTTTAGAAATATTTTGCTGCCAAATCACGCGACGTGTCAAAGAAAAGCATCATTAATTTTTAAAAAAATCTTTATGATAGCATCTTTATTTCTTTGAAACATGCAGTTGTTTCAGAAATACTTGATAACAACCAAAAACAGCTCGCCATAAATCTCCCTTACCGCCCACTGCATAACCCTCAAACTCTAATCAGCCCCTGGAGAAATGCAAGCAAACTCAAATAAAAATTGTATGGTTGGTCGTTCTACTACCGTGAATACTAACATACACCTACATATGCACACACGTAAACGCAAACAAAGACGCACACGCAGCCGCAGCCGTACATTGTAAACATTGAACAAATCCACGTACGCACGCATCACATTTAAATTGCAGGCACACACGTACACACGCACGCCCGCGCGTTCTCACACGGGTATCCTCACGCACGTGTACATACACACACGGGTATACGCATGCACACACACGCTCACGCAGGCACCCATACACTCGTCACTTACACACACATCTACGTACGTACACGACACATTTTAAGCATTCATCTTAACAAAAACATTACTGCATACTTACGCACACGGATCCACGAACGCACACACTCACAAACGCATGCGCGCATTACTCATACACACAAACATTTTAAACATTGAAGTTGGTCAAAAATTATAGTGCTTGTACGTACACACGCGCTCACCAGCGCACGCGCACACAAATGTACAAGTACACGTTCACACGCACGCCCACAAATACGTTTTAAATATTTAACTTTAAACAGCTTCTATTATTAAGCGGTTTTACTCTTTCCATTTTAATTTTAGCTATTTGCTTTGCCGGTCGATAGCTTAATCAGAGGTTCGTATAAGAATATATGACAACTACCTGTTCGTGACAAACACACTATTTTACTTCCTATAAATCTTACAATAAAACACTGAACACTATTTTCTATTTCGATTAAACAATATAAACTCAACGAACACAAATTAAACACAAAATATAATGATATGACGTAATGTGCGGGTTGACCCAGGTAGCCCTTACCAGGATTGACCGGAACGGCTACAGACGGCCTAAGATCTCCTGGTGTAGGATTTATATCTGCTGTTCACGAACGCAAGCGCGCACGAACAAATGAACGCGCGCACGCACACGCCCACTACGACGCAGGCGCATGTACGCACAGACGAATGCAAGCACACACTCACACACATTTCAAACGTTTAAGAAAAAAATGACTATGCTTGCACGCGCACGCACGAACATACATGCACACACGCGCGCTTTAACACAGATACACACACGGTACTCATACACACGTGAACACCCATGCACGCACACAACGCTCACACACACAAAATACACGATTGTACGCACACACGCACTGACCCACACACACACGTTCGCACACTCATTCAAACACGCTTGCTCCCACGCACACACAAGCGTAGGTAAGCACATGCACATGCACACTTACACGCACACATCCACGTACGCATGCAATACATTTTGAACATTAACTTAACAACAAAATTTATTGCGCCCCTGCGCACACACGCGTCCACAAACGCACGCGCGTACGAACCCACAAACGTACACACACGCACGCACTACTCATGCATCATGCGCACACACACATTTTAAACATTGGACTTGGTAAAAAAATACTATCCTTTCACGAATACACGCCCTCACCAACCACACGAGCATTGATACATGCACGCACGCGCGTACACGCACACACACACACACACACACACACACGCACACGCACACGCCCGTTCCACCATTCCTGCTCAAGTATTGCTCTACCTTTTCGCAGGTGGGGTATACCACTGAGGTGTGTCCTATCCGCTCCATCCGTTCTCCTAGCTGTGGCGGAAATCACAGATCCTCCACTTGCCAGTCTTCAGCTAATCCAAAATGTAATAACTGCGATGAAGCTTGTCCTACCAACTACTTTAAGTGGTGGAAGCGGCAGGAACCTCCCAGTTCCTCGCGAACCCTAGAACGCATCCTATCTTCCGAAGAGGCCGACTGGGTAGATATCGCTTACCTTAAACATACTCCTGACGCCAAATCGCTATCCATCAAACACTTCCTCCAAGTCAAGCACCTTATTTCACATTTTTTCCTACCCGGCGACAAAGGATCATTCGTATCCTAGACTCGCTATCCTGCTTCTACTTCCAACGGGGCCTGAGTAACAGGCACGCGGACGACGGCTCCCGTAATACGAGAACCAAGTCTTTAAATCCATTCAAAACGGATATCGTAGCAGGGACTGTTAATGCCAGGGGCGTTCATCGGAAACGCTTCTTACTTAAAACTTACTTCACGAACACAATACACAAATTCTGTCAATTACCAAAACAAAACTAACAAACAGATGTACACCAGGTGAAAGCGTATTTCCGAAAAGGACTTAATTCAGCCCCAAGTCATGACGGCTTGAAAAGCAAAATTCTTTTACACCTGCCCGACCCAGCTTTCAGATTACTCTCCGTCATTTATAACAAATGCTTAACTCTATCCTACTTCCCGATGGACTGGGTTTCGGCTTCCACCGTCATGGCACCCAAACCGCACTCCAAACTCACCACTCCCTCCGCCTACAGACCCATCTCCTTCCTAAGTTGCCTCGGAAAAGATTCTATCTAGGCGACTTAGAGATCAACTGTAATTCAATAAATTCCTTCCTAACAGCCAACTCGGCTTTTGTCCTAACCGTACGTGTTACGATCCCTTGTTGAAGCTGCTTACGGAGACCACCAGAGCACTCAATCATAAGCAATAGAATCTGGCTTTCTGGACATTATGCAAGCATCTAACAGGGTCTGGCACACTGGTCTCCTTCATAAGATCGGTAACTTTATCATACCCGACCCCCTTCTCCAAACTCCTACTCTCGTACCTTACTAATCGGTCAGTTCCACTCAAAGTAGGCAATACCCTCTTCGATCCATTTTAACCCACAGCAGACGTGCCGCAAGAGTAGCATAGCCACTGCACTTCTAAACCACTTTACAGTATTGAAACGTCTCAAAAAGTGAGGTTAAATTACCCCACTTCAAGGTAATGTGTAATAAATGTATATATTAGGCTTCAGACCTCCGTTCCAAGGGCATGTGTATATAAATGTATGTATCAGCCTTTTGACCTCCGTTCGTGGAAGTAGGTCTATGTCACGAGCGTTATACTGGTCATGCGACATTGCCATGCCTTATGGTCACCGTTGCAGTTCATAGACTTTTTCAAGGTCAGGCGGGTTTAAGGTCACTCAAAGGTCATTAGCCTCTGTCTCAAGGTCATGCGGCGGCGCCAGTTCATTGAACTTTTATATGGTCGCATATTCTTCAAGGTCACGAGCGTTATTTGTGTCGCTTCATGCATCAAAGTATATTCCTCAAGGTCATTGAAGACACTAGGTTTGAAAAGTCACTAGAAAAGTTACTAGGTTGGTTTTTCAAGGTCACTAAAGTTCTTGCGCAGATTATTCAGACCGAAGGTTTCAAGGTGATCACATGCGCTGCGTCCAAGTACACGGTCACATTACCTATGTCAAGGTTTTAAAAGGGCCCACTGCAAATGCTGTCTGCGTATATTCTTTAAAGTATGGGGACTCACATTGCCTATGTCAAGGTACAAGGTTTTTTAAGGTCATGTTCCCTACATCAGTATTCAAGACCACGTGACAGTAAGTATTCAAGTTCACCAATCAATTCTTTGGCTAAGTCAAAAAATTTTCAAGGGTACCAGGCAATTCTTAGAATTTGGCCGAGGTATGTTTGTGTGTTAATTACAATTCTCATATATATGGGAGATTCTACTTTTTAGGATCAAGTTTTGAAGGTCACCAATTCTTACCTTAGCCACGTTACTAATGTAGTTATTACAATTCTTCTCACATGCTGGGGTATCATATTACAGATTATTGTCTATGCTAGTAGTTTCAAGGTCATCGGTTCCAAGGTCACGCCCCCAGAAAAGTTCATTGACCTCAACTGGTTCCGTTTCCCAAATACACATATACGTTTCCCAAAGGCAGATAGCCGTTTCCCAAAACGGGATCTGTTTCGCAACACAGGTAGCCGTTTCCCCCAATTTCAAGGTCATACCTCTGAGAAAAGAACAAAGACGATCCATTGTTCTGGACGAGTTAGGGTCATAATTCATAAAAATAGATTGTTATTTAGATTCCTTCACCATTACATGCTCAATTCTGAGAAATCAATTTTCAAGAACGAAGGCAAACCATTGTTCAAGCCGACGCTTCAAGGTCTATGCTTACAATGTTCAAGATCACACCTCTGAGAAAAAAGCAAAGGCGATCGATTGTTCTGGCCGTGTTAGGGTCATAATTCCTAATAATAGATTGTTATCTAGATACCCAAAGTTGTTTCGCTCAAGACCATCATACACATTGCCTACGTATATTCCTCAAGGTCACACAGCAATTTTGGCTGAGCTGAGGTGTTAATTCTAATAAATCAATTCTCAGGGGTATTTGACTTTTCAAGGCCTTTCAGGGTCACCCAAGTAATTCTTGGCTGAGTCACGACGTTAATTTTAAAGGTCGGGGTTATCATAGAGGTTGTCGTTGTCTGTGCTAAAATGTTGGTCAAAGTTCTTGTATTGGCTAAATTGTAATAAAAAGAGTATGCTTACAGTATGTGGATTCATAATACTACCGTCCTAAACCACCAGGATGAAGTAGTTTCCCAAGAACTGGATCCGTTTCCCAAAGACAGATAACCGTTTCACAAAACAGGGAAGCCGTTTCCCAAAACAGATAGCCGTTTCTCAGCCGATTGGACGCTGCATGTTGGTGATCAAGCTTAGGATTGGCTGAGTTATGTGCCTGCGATTTTCAAGGTCATTAGATCGATTCTGCATCACTCTGAAGTTAGTTAAGGTCAAAGGACAGCAGCATCATGGTCAAAGAAGTTCGCACCACTCTGAAGTTAGTCTAGGTCAAAAGGCAGCAGCACCAAGGTCAAGGAAGTCTGGAGCACTTTGAAGTTAGTCAAAGTCAAATCTAAAAATAGAAATTAGAAGGGTAGTAGCATCAACCCCAAAGAAGTCATAGCTCGACTCTGGACCACATTATACGAAGTTAGGTTAGGCTGTTCAAACAATTTGCCAGAGTCAAGGTGTTAGTTCTTAGAAATCAACCTGCAGCTCATAGGTCGATTCTGAAAAAAAATTATTCCTGGTATGTGTTGTCTCAAAACACAATTACATGTATTAGATTTAAGGAACCTAAAGTGCTGTGAAGAGCAATGAGATATTAGTTAAAGTTATAAATAGATGTCTGACACTTGCGTAAAGGGAAGCTTATGCTTCGAATTGTGCGGTTTAATTAAATTACACACATGCGATTTTGAAAATTGTGCATATGTTTTGCGAGTACTCATAAGTAGTTAAAAGGTAGGTACGGGGTCACGCTACAGAGACGATGTTTGTAATAGTTGATGTACAGGGATTCAAAACGGCAAAACATTTATTTACACCCAAAGAGCTAGCAATATATAATGGAAATCAAGCTGCCCATTTTGTGTTCAAAACACCATTTCCGTGGCACGTCTTAGATGTGGATTTTCAACGACAAGCCATCTGGTTAATCAACAATCATCACTGCATCAAATGGGGATCTGGATATACCTCTGCAGATCTCTTTCCACATATAATTGGTGAACTAATATCGGTAACAGATGATGTGTACGTTAAAGGGCGATAAAAAGCCGATTACATTCGAAAAATATTGAGACAGTCAGTTATAAAAATTGAAGAGCAACCAGCTTAACCCAAAATGAAAACAACTTGTTTTTTCATACACAAATCACTTGTAATATTTACAATAAAATGCAATTATATGTGATTTTAAATGTATTGTTTCATGTAAAGCTACATCCTCTGATGCAAACTATTTCTTTGGTTATACCCCACCCTCTCTATCTAGGGAAATAATGTTAAAGAATCAAGTCAAATTTTAGCATTCCTTGGAGGTAAAATTCTTGGAAATAGTAAATAAGCGTTCCTATTACTCAATTCTAACAAGAGAATCAGTTCGTGGAAACAAGAGGGTTGTTGTCTATGCTAAACGTATATCAAGGTTCCTGTATTGGCTAATTATTATGCTTACAGTATCTTACTATCCTAACCACCAGCAGGAGGTAGTTTCTCTAGGACAGATAACCGTTTCGCAAATACAAATAGTCGTTTCCCAACACAGTTAATCAAGAAGCAGTAGTCGTTTCCGCCCACAGAAAACAAATTTAATTAGGCCGTGCAGGGGTAAATTTTATTGATCTGAGGGGGTTAAAAAGTTTATTGGTTCGAACGTTGGCACATTCTTAAAAATCAACTTATAGTGTATGTAGTAAAGGTCAAGAAGTGCGGGGAACGTATAGTGTTGGAAACGGAACTGTATAATTAAAAAAATTTGTGTGCTGTTTTTGCATATGAGTTAAAGAGGCGTAGACAGTAAAATAACTTTAAAAAAGCTTATGGTTTTTCGTGGTATTCTGTCCAGTTCTATATTGGTTTGCAACGTTTAGGTGTGGCGTGTCTAGTGATTAATCAGTTTTTCCGAGTTTCAGGTGGGGTCAGTGTGCCCCCATTAAGTTTATTATTATTCAAATTATCCTCAGAAACATTTAACGTTTTTGGGGAATTAGTGCAGTGTAACAGTTGTAGAAAGAATGAGACTTGTAGTAAATTTTGTCTACTTTAATTTCTACAAAGCATTGAAAAATGCAGAGATTTAGCCAACGTTGTGATTAAGACTGTACCTAAAATTTCAGCCCTTTTTATTCCTAAATTGACGACCCTCGAATGCAGAAAATTAAAGGTAATATTAAGCCCGCAAACTGTAGGAAATTGGAACAGTTATCTGAATTAGGTATTAAACAGATTAGCTATAGCAATAAATTGTGTTATATATATATATATATATATATATATATATATATATAAACTTATTGCAATTAGAAAATATAGACTTGTTGCACATATCTAATTATTGGTTAGAAAAAATAGTTAAAGATGTATTAATGACCCCTAAATTAACAAAAAATTCGATTTAGTTACAGATTTATTAGTTTTAATACAGACCGCTAGACAAAGAAATGTACTTGTTTTTATATTAATAAATGGTTTCATTGTTAGTAGGCGTTTGAATGGGTTTTCATTGTTCGTGTAAGTGATGTAATTTTTAAGAAAATGTACCTTAACGATTAAGCTTTTTAAATTCGCATTCCCCATTCGCATTTTGATCCGTGTTGGTTATCATATACAATGTATAGATTTAAAATAGACGTAATAATTGTAATGTTGCTTAAATCACATTTATAAAAAATGTTTTAATGATTACTAAAGTAGTGGAAATTTCCACCATAAAGTAGGTTGCAGATTTGTTAGTTTTAATGCAGATCCCTAGACAAAGAAATGTGTTTGTTTTTATATCAATAAATGGCTTTCCATTATTAGTAAGCATTATAAGAGGTTTTCTTTGTTTTAAAGGGGATACAATAGGCTTGCATTCATACAGGTGATGTACTTGGTAGTGATTTTCTGTTAACGTTACCAGAATTATGTGTATATAATGTTATGTTTAATGCGAATGCTCATTCATTACGTGTTGCACATAATGGCGCCACCTAGTAAACGATTCCGATTATCACTGCGGAATAAGAAAGTAACGATATTGGAAAATATCTTGGTGCAACCCCCCACAACAGCACCAGCACCATCCACACTACCTCCAGTGATTACTATCAAAGATAGCGATCCGGAAGATTGTGAGGTTGACTTTGCTTAATATTTTGAGAAGTGAGTATTTACTGATTTCTTACCTTACACATTATTAATGTATTTTATTACTCTTTTCTAGTATTACACCCCTTGCAAACACATCAAACGCACAACCACAATTGCAACATGTGGGAGGGAAAAATCTCTCCCTACTAGAGGAGCAACGGGATCATGTACCTCAGCCACCTATTACACAAGGTCCTACCTCACTGAACAATTTTAAAACTAAGAGTGTGCAGTGGTTAAAAACTATTCTTGTGGACTGTAAATAATGAGGTGTTGGTTGAGGGCAAGCTTGAGCGTTTAACTGCTGCTTGAGCTGAAGCTAAGCAGCAGTTAGACATTAGACTGAGCAAGCAAAAAACTCAGCAACTGCTGGGCATACTAGAAAACTAGAAGTGTACCATATATATATATATATATATATATATATATATATATATATATATATATATATATATATATATATATACCTTTAAATTGCTGTACATATATAAACATATTCCCTTTTAAACTGCTGTGTACAATATAGTTTAGAAATTTCTACTTATAAAGGTATTTTATTTCTGATCTAATTACGTTCTCTACTTTTAACTAGGAGAGTGAATATTTTCAAAGTGATTAGAATTATTATTACATCTCATTTAATCTCCAGTTTATAAGTTAGAAGGTCATGCAGTTACACATAAATTTTATTTATGGTCAAGAGATATGTATGTAGTTAGGAGGTATAATAAATAATATAGAATAAACTTTTCCAAGGTGATATTTTTTATTAATATGAACGTATTTTGTTATACACATAAATTACATTCCTTTACTAAAACACAAAATACAGCTCTTTATCTACCTTAACTCTAATTGATTGTAACTGCTTTTCTTTGACCTTATGTTGATATCACCTTACTATATCAACAGTAGACACTTAGCGTGATCTGTGTGACACTTGCTTAGGTAGAACCGTTGATTTTTTCCTGTTTTATTTGCATGAACTGCTACTTAAAACTGGTAAATTAAATGTTCAAACTCTTACTTTTAATTTTATGTTAAGATCCCACCTACTGTATCTATCTACTCTTTACAAATTTTTGCACGTAGCAGATGTGATAAATAAAAGTTTCGTATTTCAGGAGTAGTTCAAGTTATTTTATTTCAATAACAAGTAAAATTCTGTACACTATCTTATCGGTATGTAACTAAGGCACCAAAGGCACACCAGGACAGTAACTAATAATTCACTTCAAACATATTATTATCATGAAAATTGCACTTATAAAATTAAAAGTAAGATTTTGAAACTGAATTTACTAGTTTTAGTTGTTTACTATGAATGGGGCGGTTTAAGGTATTTCATTAAACCTTTTCCTATAATAACTACTATCGACTTCAACATCCTGTTCAGCACTTTGAACACATGTTCCGAAACAATTTCATGCTTATATATTGTTCATTTATCCTAATCTTGCTCCCGCAAAAACGAACACTAGTTAAAAATAGATACACTTATAAACGTGTTAGCACATTTTGTGTATTTATTTTGACGCACCCTGGCCAAAGCATCCGCCACACTTGTATCATCCAGGCTACCTTACTCATATCCATTCCACCTCACAACTGTTTTTGCCGCACATAAAAAAACGTATATCGCCATTAAATAAAAAATATCTACACTTAAACGTCATAGCACGTTTTGATGCACCCTCGCCAACCACTACACCTGACACGTTAGCGGTCCTCGCTTGACCTTCATCCAAATTTGGGGGTGGTAATGCTAAGAAACAAAAATCAAATTAAAAGTATATTTACCTGAATTTTCCAGAACTCGAGCTCTCAGCGCTGTAGTTGTAATTACACCTAACGGGCTACACTTTTTGTGTTTAAACCACCATTTTCCGCGGTAGATTTTAACACCTGGTTAATCAAATGACACATCTCCTTCCAAATATAATTCGTTTATCTCGGTAATAAGCGGATCATCACGCACAACATCTTGCATCACGATATGCACTGATAATAAAATTTTACAGAATTGCTGTAGAATGAAAAAGCAGGCACATGAAGGCACCGCGTTGTTCTTGGGGAAATTTATTCCTATACATACAAGGCCAGCCATAGAAAAAAAAACGTTGATTAAACATGCACAGTAAAGGTATTTCTACATTTCTCTTTTAATGTATATAAAAACTTTCTGTAAGCTTTAAAGGAAGTTATATTATATAAAGTTAAGAATTAGATTTGATATTTACATATAATTGAAAGGGTTTTAAGTCTCCAAATGTTATTTAAGCAACCTTACAATTCTTATGTCTATTTTAAATCTATACATTGTATATGATAACCAGCACGTTATCAAAATGCGAATGGGGAATGTCAATTTAAAAACTTAAGGTACATTTTTTTAAAAATTACATCACATATACGAACAATAAAAACCCATTCAAACGCTATATATATATATATATATATATATATATATATATATATATATATATATATATATATATTGAGATGTTTACGTAATGGCTATACGTGGAAATTGAAAATATTTAATTAAATTATTATTAATGTTAGGGGATAGGGTTCAAATTAAAATTGGAAAATAAAGTAAAAATATTTTTTAACTTTTAATTATTATTATAAATTTAAATCTTTTCAAATCTTTTTCGTGAAATCAAAAAAAATTCATTTCACACATGGAAATATTCTTGTCAATTATTACATTGTAATTTGTAATTAATAGTTTCAATGTGAAACAGACTTAGAATTTGCATAAATTACGCATGCGTTGCGTCCTTACAAATTTAATTAAATGCAGCCTGTTAAAAATTTCACCAAAGGATCTAAAATTAATGAGTACAATTTTGATTTTCTTCAAAGTAAAATTATTATTTTTATAATTACACCGGTTCATTGACTTTTCAGATATTGATACATGTTGTCGCACAAACAATTATACACAATCAAACATAAATACAGGACATCGAAAAAATAATCAATGCAATAGTGGGTTATGAAATTTAACTCACATGTGTTGTTGCAATTTCCAAAGAATGGTCACATTTGGCTTATTCCATATTGACATCGGACGTAGACTTCTTTCCATGTATCGATGATACTGCCTTGCTGTTGAAATTGGTACTGTTTATATTCTATAACTTCACCCAAATTCATTAACTGGTGATAAATCTTCCTCGTGGTAAATACGATGTACTTATATACTTTCAGAAAAGCACTTTTATTTTATTTGTACATTTAAATGTTGGTTTAAATATTTTAATCATTTTTCGGATTAAACTTGTATTTTATTCTTGTATAAATTTTTATATTTACTTGCGCTTTTATTTTAGGTCAAATCCAAAATAACTGAAGGATTTTATTGACA
Organism: Vesta saturnalis; assembly: GCA_036346205.1. Taxonomy (NCBI): domain Eukaryota; kingdom Metazoa; phylum Arthropoda; class Insecta; order Coleoptera; family Lampyridae; genus Vesta; species Vesta saturnalis. Next base: position 607,064 of record JARFJB010002108.1, on the reverse strand, counting down.
TAAAAAAATGCACATCACGAGATGTTTAAACACGATTTCGAAATGAAATAATTACAATATTATCGGCAATTATAATCGGTAACCTTAGTTTTAAATTTTGTTATAGGTTAACACAATTGTTTCTGAAATCTCAACTCTACGTTGATCGCGTTTCAAATCCGATAATGTTAACGAAAATTTTAACTTACATATTAACAAAAACATTACTAGCACTACGACTTATTAGTCACAAAAAAATTACAAAAGCAAGAAAGCGAGAAATCAGGAGCAATTCCTTTGGATACCAAATTTTCAATTTTTTTTCTACATAACACACAAAAGATCCTAGCATCTGATTGGTCTAAACAAAAATATTAAATTAACTAAAACACAAATTATACCATAACTTCCTCAAATCAAATCGGATTTGCTTTTTGAATACATTTTTTGGAATCACGGCAACTTTCTGCATAAAGACACCTCACTATACTTCGCTTCAAAAATTTACGTTTTGACAAACTAATATCTAAATTTACTAATATCTAACAAATTTTATATTTTACAACTAAACTAATTACATATTTAAAATGTACATAAAAAAACTGTATCAGAATACACCTATTTCAACCCATTTTACCTAGTTTTAACAAAATTTCCACTTTCATACCTTAATTTTAGGTAATTAACCCAACTTTTCTAATTTTATGTCTAGATTACATATTTACTGTTAATTTCTTTGTGAAAATTTGGGAAACCTACTATTATATGCTTTTATAATTTATTCTAAACTTATCCTATAAAAACTATAAATTTGTAAAATTCTTAAATATAGTACTTAACCTAACTTTATAAAATTTACTTTTAACTTGCGTTTTAAACGTCTATATCACTTAAAATATGCATCTAATATATTCTTATATATGTCTCTAACACAATTACTGTTTATTTGTATTCCATAGTTCATAATTTTGTCTTTTCATATTTTCATATTGTTAACACATTTTGTAAATTTTTGTATACAAATTGTAATTATATATTAAATATCACATGGCACAAATGTTGTTCATGTTCTTAGCTATGTTTCTAAGTCACTACCACTTCTTATGCACTTATTAAACACTTTGTCTGTGAATTACCAATATACTGTGTTCGTACCATAACCCTTTTTTAAAGTTCGTAGAGTTTATGCATTGTACCTATTACTATACATGGTCTACACATTAGAATTATTGTACTTCATGTAATCAATATCTGTCACGTGTTTAAATTGCTTAAATAAATTGATTAAAATGCGAAATAACTTAAATATGTTACATGAAACTAATCGTACACACTAATGTGAATCGTGTTGACCTTTCTCACATGTAACTGGTATAGTTCATTGCTTTTATGAATATCACAACCTTGTGCATACACCACAAGGCCTGTTTTGTTACATCAAAAGCATATTTTTAGACTCGTATACCATTTTTTTCTCATAACGAACTGTATACTTCTTCAATTTTATTTAAACCTGCATACTATGTAGAATTTAAGCTCAATAAACTCTAACCATCTCAAATATATATATATATATATATATATATATATATATATATATATATATATAACACAATTTATTGCGATGGCTAATCTGTTTAATACCTAATTCTGTTAAATACTTCTGAGGATAATTTGAATGATAATAAACTTAATGGGGGCACACTGACCCCACCTGAAACTCGGAAAAACTGATTAATTACTAGACACGCCACAACTAAACGTTGTAAACCAATAAAGAACTGGATAGAATACCCCGAAAAACAGAAGCCTTTTAAAGTTATTTTACTGTCTACGCCTCTTTAACTTATATGCAAAAACAGCACACAAATCTTTTTAATTATACAGTTCCATTTCCGACACTATACGTTCCTCGCACTTCTTGACCTTTACTACATACACTATTTTTACATATTCCTCTTTGCATTCCTCATTTTCTGTTTTCATTATATAACAGTCCAAATCGAGTTTTACTTGCTTTATTAACGTCTCCAATCGCTCACTCCTCCGCACTTACAGATTTCTGTCCAGCTTTTTTAGACACAGAGAGTCATTCTCATCGAAGACGGTTCAGAAATTGCTAAAAACTACCCCTGGACGATCACCTTGTTGACTTATTTCAGCATCTATTGGAAAAGCCACCTCTAAAAGTAGGTGATTTAAGCGGATTATTCAGCTTTTCTATAAAAAACTGTCCTCTATCTGTACCTTGACCTATTTCCAAATTTCTAAAAATTCCGGCAAAAGTTGACTCAATTTAGCTACCACTTAATCTTTTTAGCATAAACAACAACCTTCCCATGAGTTTATTTTTAAGAATGTGACATCCTTCGAACCAATAAACTTTTTAACCCCCTCAGATCAATAAACTTTACATCTGTACGGCCTGGTTCAATTTCTTTTCTGTGGGGGGAAACGACTACTGCTTCTTGGTTAGCTGTGTTGGGAAACGACTATTTGTAATTGCGAAACGGTCATCTGTCCTAGAGAAACTACCTCCTGCTGGTGGTTAGAATAGTAAGATAATGTAAGCATAATAATTAGCCAATACAGGAACCTTGATATACGTTTAGCATAGACAACAACCCTCTTGTCTCCACTAACTGATTCTATTGTTAGAATTGAGTAATAGGAACGCTTATTTGTTACTTCCAAGAATGTTACCTCCAAGGAATGCTAAAATTTGACTTGATTCCTTAACATTGTTTCCCTAGATGGATAGAGTGGGGTACAACCATAGAAATAGTTTTCATTAGATGATATAGCTTTACATGAAATAATACACTTAAAATAATATATAATTGCATTTTAGTGTAAATACTACAAACTTTTCCCCTTTACTTGTAACCCCTATCAGCACACAATTTCATAAACCTTTTACTGATATTGTCTTACATAGTTATTATACAAAAAGTGTACATTAATCAAAGCACAATTACAAGTGCTTTGTGCATGAAAGAAACAAATCGTTTTCATTTTGGGTAAAGCTGGTTGCTCTTCAATTTCTATTACTGACTGTCTCAATGTTTTTCGAATGTAATCGGCTTTAACGTACACATCATCTGTTACCAATATTAGTTCACTAATTACATGTGGAAAGAGATGTGTAGAGGTTTACCCAGATGCCCATTTGGTACAGTGATGATTATTGATTAACCAGATGGCTTGTCGTTGAATTCCACATCTAAGACGTGCCACGGAAATGGTGGTTTGAACACAAAATAGGCAGCTTGATTTCCATTATATATTGCTAGCTCTTTGGGTGTAAATACATGTTTTGCCGTTTTGAATCCCTGTACATCAACTATTACAATCATCGTCTCTGTAGCGTGACCCGGTACCTAACTTTTAACTGCTTATGAGTGCTCGCAATACATATGAATAATTTTCAAAATCGCTTGGAACACAATTTCAGAATTTTAAATGCACAAGAACACATATGTAGTTTAGTTAAACCACACAATTCGAAGCATAAGTTTATACAAGTGTCAGACATCTATTTATAACTTTAACTAACATCTCATTGCTCTTCACAGCACTTTAGCTTTACCGTAAAATTATTCATCATTATTGCACTCTCCTTATTTAAATGCATCAGTTGCATTCGGGGTTAAAATATGGATAAGATCGGATAGGATCGGAAAGGTTGGGACCTTGAAAACTATTATTTTTTAGATTTCTCTGAATTGTAATGTGGCGTGACCTTAAAATTTAAAGCAAATGGTGGGGTAGCCGGTGAAATCTACGTCTGTTTAACTTATATGAAAAAGAACACCATATTCACAACACTTACAGTTTTTATTTTTTAATTATGCAATAGAGTTCCTTAAATCTAATACATATAATTGTGTTTTGAGACAACATTTACCAGCAATACATTTTTTTTTCAGAATCGACCTATGAGCTGCCGGTTGATTTCTAAGAACTAACACCTTGACTCTGCCAAATTGCTTGAACAGCCTAACCTAACTTCAACACAAAAATTCGTATAATGTGGTCCAGAATCGAGCTATGACCTCTTTGGAGTTGACGCTGCTACCCTTCTAATTTCTATTTTTAGATTTGACCTTGATTAACTTTAAAGTGCTCCAGACTTACTTGACCTTGATGCTGCTGCCCTTTGGCCTAAACTAACTTCAGAGTGGTGCAAACTTCTTTGACCATGATGCTGCTGTCCTTTGACTTTAACTAACTTCAGAGTGGTCCAGAATCGGTCTAATGACCTTGAAAATCGCAGGCACATGACTCAGCCAATCCTAAGCTTGATCACCAACATGCAGCGTCCAATCAGCTGGGAAACGCCTACTTGTGTTGCGAAACAGCTATCTGTTTTGGGAAACGGCTCCTCTGTTTTGGGCCTTTGTTCTTGAAAATTGACATCTCCGAGTTGAGCCTGAAATAGTGGGGGTATCTAGATGCAAACCAATTTTTAGAAATTATGACCCTAACTCGTCCAGAAAAATAGATCGTCTTTGTTATTTTCTTAGAGGTGTGACCTTGAAATTGGCGAAAATGACTACCTGTGTTGCGATACAGATCCCCTGTTTTGGGAAACGGCTCCCCTGTTTTGGGAAACGGCTCTGTCTTTGGGAAACGTATATCTGTGTTTGGGAAACGAAACCACTTGAGGTCAATTAACTTTTATGGGAGAGTGACCTTGAAACCGATGACCTTGAAACTACTAGCATAGACAATAATCTGTAATATGATACCATTTTCAATTTTTTTACTACAAAGATCCTAGCATCTGATTGGTCTAAACAAAATATAAATTAACTAAAATACAATTATGCCATAACTTCCTCAAATCAAATCAATTTGCTTTTGAATACATTGGAATCACGGCAACTTTCTGCATAAAGACACATACTTCGCTTCAAAATTTACGTTTTGACAAACTAATATCTAAATTTACTAATATCTAACAAATTTTATATTACTAAACTAATTACATATTTAAAATGTCATAAACTGTATCAGAATACACTATTTCAACCCATTTTACCTAGTTTTAACAAAATTTCCACTTTCATACCTTAATTTTAGGTAATTAACAACTTTTCTAATTTTATGTCTAGATTACATATTTACTTTAATTTCTTTGTGAAAATTTGAAACCTACTATTATGCTTTTATAATTTATTCTAAACTTATCTTATACTATAAAACTATAAATTTGTAAAATTCTTAAATAGTATTACCTAACTTAACGGCTCTGTTTTGGGAAACGGCTCTGTCTTTGAAACGTATATCTGTGTTTACGAAACCACTTGAGGTCAATTAACTTTTCTGGGAGTGACCTTGAAACCGATGACTTTGAAACTACTAGCATAGACAATAATCTGTAATATGATACCCCAGCAGGTGAAAGTAATAACTAAACTAACAACGGCAGGCAATGGTGACCTTCAAGACTTGATTCTAAAAGTAGAACCCTACCTGAAAGTCTATTTAATATGACCTTGATTCTAATTAACACACGCACTTTTGCAAATTCTATGAATTGCCTGGTACACTTGAAAATATCTTGTCAAATTAACACTTAACTCAGCCAAAAAATTGATTGGTGACCTTGAACGCTTCCTGTTACGTGATCCTGCACACTGATGTAGGGACCGTGACCTTGAAAAACCTTGTACTTTTACATAGGCAATATGAGTCCCCATACCTTGAAGAATATACGCAGGCAGCGTGTACAGTGGCTCTTTGAAAACCTTGACATAGGTAATGTGATCGTGTACTTGGACGCAGCGAATTTGATGACCTTGAAACCTTCGATATGAATAATCTGTACAAGAACTTCAGTGACCTTGAAAAACCAATCTAGTAACTTTTCTAGTGACTTTTTAAATCTAGTCTCCTCAATGACCTTGAAGAATATACTTTGATGCATGGAGCGTGTGACCTTCAAGCGGAGGGCGCGTACGTGCACAGATGACCTTGAAGAATATGCAGACAGTATGAGCTACCTTGGCCTTGAAAACTTGAAAATGGATCCCTATGGTATACGTGGCCTTGAAGAGCATCCTCCTATTATCTGAACACAAACAACGCTCGTGACCTTGAAAATATACGAGCAGATGAACTCAATGAAACTGCACCGCATAGATCTTGAGACTGGACCGATGTCCTTTGGTAACCTATGATACCTGCCGAGCAGGTGAAAAGGTTAATTGTAACGTGACCTGGACAATTCAACAACGTATGGCTAATAACGCGCAGACGTTGACCTTCAACTTGATCGGAAAAGTCAGAAGGCATACCTATGATATATCTATTTATATATGACCTATGAGATTCTATAGTAACACACGCACTATAGCAACATTACCTATGAAGTGTGGATACATCTAAGCTCATCTTGTCAAATTGAGACGTTGCAACGCTGCCAAAATTGATTGGTGACCTTAGAACGCTTGTAGCTATACGTGACTCTGCAAGGTTCTGACTGTAGCCACGATGACCTTGAAAAACCTGTACTTCGCTTACATAGGACAATATGAGTACCCATAACCTTGAAGAATAGTCGTTGCGCAGCGTGTACATGCTCTTGAATAACACTCTGATCAGTACTAAATGTGATCGTGTACTTGGACAGAATTTGATGACCTTAAACCTTCGATATGAATAATCTGCAAGAACTTGAGTAAGCAAAAACCAATCTAGTAACTTTTACTAAGTGAACTTTAGGACATTTAGTCTCCTCAATGACCTTGAAGAATATACTTTGATGCATGGAGTGATTCCCATTCAAGCGGTAGCGCGTCACAGATGACCTTGAAGAATATGCAGACATTTTGAGTACCTATTTGTCTTGAAAACTTGTAAGATGGATCAAACTATGGTATACGTGGCCTTGAAGAGCATCCTCCTATTATCTGAATCAAACGCTGCAAGTACCTTAAAACATTATGCTGAAGAATATAAAAGTCAATTAAACTGCACCGCAAGCATGGTACTTGAGACTGAGACCGATTGTCCTTGAGTCAACCAATTGAATCTGCCGACCTTGACAAAGGTCTAATCGCACTGCAACATACTGGACACATGGCAACGTCGTATTAACTAGTATAACGCGCCTGACGTGACCTACTTCACGATATGTCAGAAGTAATTTAATATCTAGCTATATATATATGCATAGTATATATATATAGATATATATATATATATATGCACGTGAGACAATTACCTTGGAGTTAATTTATAGCTCAGCTATTTGTAGACGTTGCAACACTGTAAATGGTTTAGAAGTGAGTAGTATACTTCGCAAGGTTCTATAGCACGATCTATACACCATCTTCGCTTACATGCAGTAATATGTGACCTGAGTCGTTGCGCGTTTGTAAATAACTTTCTGATCAGTGTCATACGCTTAATATATAACTTCAGAATTATGTTACTTCATGAGTTACTAAGTGAATGGAGTAAGCAAAAACAATCGTTTGTTACAAAGTAAAGAATTAGGACATTTATTCTGTATTTAATTTATGAGAGAGTGATTACCATTAAGGCTGTGTTCACAAAGATGTATTTCAGTGTAATTTGTGATACCTATGTGTGTCTAAATTGTGTGTGTAACTATGATAAAGTAAGTGCAGTGATGTATATGTAATCAAATGTGTGTGTGTGTGTAAACATGTCTGGAATGTGAATGTGTATGTCATGTGTCGAACAAGATGTATGTAACTGAAAAATGTGTGCATGTACATACATAAACAATTAATCTCAACACATCTAATCGCATGCAAATACTGGACAAAACATTATAAACTTTAAACTTGTATGTCTATCTCTGTCAGTGTGCCTGAATTTAATTCGTAGCTTGAAACGTATGCAGTAAATTTAGAATATTTGTTAGCCGTGTATCAATGTGTGTGTCTGTTTAATTTATAGTGTGTGTGTGATAAGTAAATGTCAGACTTAGATCTGTGTGTAGTGTACATGTGCTGATGCAAATTTGACATGATCTTGAGGCTTGGGTATAAATAATTGTCATCCTTATCTGTCTTATATCTGTACACTGAAATTAATGTAAACTGTCATAATTATGTACTGTCTGTCATAAACATGTTGACATCTAGTCGGTCAGTCATGAAGGCTGGTGGTCGAGTCGGTGCGTGTCATGTGTATTGTCGTGTCGTGTGTCGTGTCGTGTCGTGTCGTGTCAGTCGTCGTCGGTTCGGTCGGTCGTGTCGGTCGTTTGGTCGGTCGTTGTCGTGTCGTGTCGTGTCGTGTCGTGTCGTCGGTCGTCGTGTGTGTCTGTGTCTGTGTGTCTGTGTGTCTGTGTGTCTGTGTCGTTGTCTGTGTGTCCGTGTGTGTCCGTCCGTGTCTGTGTGTCTGTGTCTGTCTGTGTCCGTCCGTGTGTCTGTCCGTGTCTGTGTGTGTGTGTGTCTGTGTGTGTGTCTGTGTGTCTGTGTGTCTGTGTGTCGTGTGTGTCGTGTGTGTCGTGTGTGTCGTGTGTCGTGTGTGTCTGTGTGTCTGTGGTGTCTGTGTGTCGTGTGTGCGTGTGTGTCTGTGTGGTCTGTGTAGATATCTGCCTGTCAATGTGTCCAGTATGTCTGCCTGTGTCTGTACGTGTCTGTGTGTCTGTGTGTCTGTGGTCTGTGTGTCTGTGTTGCTGTGTGTCGTGTGTGTCTGTGTGTCTTTCTGTCTGTGTGTCTGAATGTCTGTGTGTCTGGTGTGTCTGTGTGTCTGTGTGTCTGTGTGTCTGTGTGTCTTGTGTCTTGTTGTGCTTGTGTTCATGTGTGTGTCTCTGTGTGTCTGTGTGAGTGTGTGTCTGTGTGTCGTGTCTGTGTGTCTGTGTGTCTGTGTGTCTTGTGTCTGTGTGTCTGTGTGTCTGTGTATGTATGTGTGTCTGTATCTGGTGTCTGTGTGTCTGTATGTGTGGGTGTCTGTGTATCTGCGTGTATGGGTTTCGGTGTGTCTGCATCTAATTTGCAATTAGTAACCTTTTTTGCAGCTTTGTTATTGGTATAAATGTTTGCTTGTCAACACTTTAGTTATTGGTGTAAGCCATGTTTGCTTACAGTAGTTACAAATTATTTAAGTTGCCTCGGTCTAGTTCAGTCGGTTCTCGTACTAGCACGGAAAAATGGTTTTGCTTACAGCTAGTTTTGACTCAACACTGTTACATGATTAGAAGTATAAAACTTCGGTAATAGTTCAGTATTGCCCTTTTCTCTACTAGACTAAAGGGATTGGTCATTCATATTCATAATAAAACTATATGAACTTAACACTGTTCTAACACCGAAAATAAATAGATAAAATATGTACAATAAATAAAATGTGCAATTCTTCTCTGGGACGCGCGGTCTGGATGGATTGCCCTATGTGGTTGGCTACTGGCTAACTAAGACGTTTCATTCATATTATATGAATGCTAAATTACCTATATGAACCTGTAAATAAACGGTACTCAAATAAATAGATAAAATATCGTACAATAAGATGACCGTTTAAAATTCTTCTAAGAGACCGGTCTGGATGGACCGCCCTAGGTGGCAGGTGGTTGGCTACTGGCTCCTAAGACGTTTCTGTAGAACTAGAAGGTTACTTATAGTGCTAACGAGACCGCACGATTACGTAACACGAAATCGGGCCAACGTTCGCGCTTGCGTCTGTGAGAAGGTCAGTTTCGAAAAATCAATACTTTAAAGTAACATTGGTGTGCATGACTATTCTCATATACGAGTTGACTTTCAAACAAACTAAATGTCTTCTTTTACCTAGAATTTCTACTAAATGAATTTTTATATTTGTACGATATAAAAATGTTAACTATTACCGTTTATGATGATTTAAATAAACAAATTACAAAAGTAGCGGGTTCTGGTTGATCAAACCACAGGAATATTTACTCTAATTATTAGGGGACAATAAATTTAATATTGGATGTTAACTAAAGTACGACAGGAAAATGTTTTCTGCATTAATTCGGTTTCGCGTTTAATACATAAATTTTTCTATTCACACGATATTTATGCTAATTGTTTAAAAGAAAGTAACATATTACTATTTACACGATATTTTACCACTACAGTACCGGAAGTAAACGATTATTTCAATTGTGTGGAATTAAATAAACTAATGTTTATTACTTACGCGATTATACTCCGTATTAAAATGAAAGAATGTATACGTACAACGTTCGTAATTGATGAAGAGGTTGGTATGGTGCTCAAACCTTCGGGAACGAATTAGTTTGTTGTGTGGAGGTGCGTAAAAACTAAGGCGATACAGGGACGTTCTTTTCACCGGATTTCTTTAATACAATTAAATATGTGAACACGCAACGGTTTCTTCTTTCTATAGCTGGAGGATCAACCAGGTGATCTCTAAACGGCAATTGGTATTGATGTTATCTGCAGGTTGCGGGCGCTGCTTGTTTTTATTGTATGTTTTGCCTCGTGTTAGGCGTATTTGTTTTAGTAAGTGTAATATATGTTTGGTGATGGACCTTTTGCAAGAATCTGGGGCCAACCCGTTGTGTGCGGTAAAAATAGGCCTTCCGGATGATGATAGAATTAAGGCGACGACCTTTATTTCCAACGAAGTAAGTGAAAGATGACTACGGGCGTTAAATCTCGGTGTAACATCATCATTTCTGCGTATTGTGTAATGTGGGGGAATAAAGCTTTTCGTGTTTTTATGAATGAGCAGCTCGGTGATATGGAGGTGATTCTCAGGCGGTGTTATCAAGGTAGCTCGACAAAAGATGCACGACGTCAAAAGATCAATATTCCGACAAACGCGGCGGTCTACAGATTGGCGGAACTAGGTAACGCGATTAAGAGGCGTGCAGGCGCGCGGTCAGACCTTCTGTTGATTCTAACGCGGTTAAGCGATCATGTTATCTGGTACAGGATTCTATCAGGATTGATCGACTGGACCATGCAAACGACAGTAATCTAGGCCAGCTTATAATGTTCCGTGTAGAATTACCACATTCATCTAGATTCCCTGTACCATTTTTAATGTTGAATTGTAACGTAACATTCACTAAATAGGATACGTAAATAAACTTGTAAGTTATACAGCTGTAACAGAGTTAATATATTAGTTGAATCAAAATTGAATCTCAATGTTGCATCTTTTTAGACTAATGCTGAATTATAGTAAAATTAGCAATTTAACGTTAATTTACCTATTTCCAGCTCTTTTCATTATAATCTTTCGCATACAGGTAAACGTCGTAAAATATATACCTGACCCAGTAAATTTCTATTCACACGACATGTTATGCTAATTGTTAAAACATATGCACTATTGATAACGATATTATACCCTTGTTACCGGAAGTTAAACTGGATTTATTTCAATTGTGTGAATGTAAAACTAATGTTTATTACTTTGTCGAATGCTATACTATCGTATTTGAAACTGAAAGAATTATTCTACAACGTTCGTACACTTACATCATAGAGGTTGATTGCTAAACTTCATTACAATTAGTTTGTTGTTTAAACAAGGCTGACAACGTTCTTTTCACCGGATTTAGCTTATACCAATTAGAGATATGTGAACACGCAACGGTTTCTTCATATTTAAGATGGAGGATTCAACAATGTTTAGTTATTCTCTTACTAACGAATTTAATGTCTATCTGCAGGTTGCGGGCGCTCTTATACGTTTCTCAAACTGTAGTATTAATAGCAGGCTCGATGTTTACGTATTTAATTTTAGTCAAGTGTGACATAATTGTTGTGATGGACATCTTTAACAATTTTAACAAAATTCTACTGTGCGAAGATAGGCCTGTGATGATGTTATCTAAACGATTTAGATTGTCCAACAAGTAATTTAAAATGACTACGCATTAACCACTTGTAACATCACCATTTCTGCGTATTGTTAATGTAATAAAGCTTTTCGATATTTTCTATGAATGACCAGCTTGATATGGAGGTGATTCTCAGTGCGGTGAATATCAAGGTAGCTAGACATAAGACGCACGACGTCAAAAGATCAATATTGACATTACGCGGCGGTCAGATTGGAACTAGGTAACGCGATTAAGAGTGAGTCCGACATAGCGTGTAACCTTCAGATTATAACGTTAATTGGGATAAAGTAAGTCCGCTACAATTCTCATTTAAGTAATGACCCCAGACTAATGCAAACGACTGGTAATCTAAGGCATAAATTTATTGTGTAGAATTACCACACGCATAAAGATATCTTACATTTACTCTAATCTATGAATTTTAGCTACCGTAAACGTAACTTATGATTGAAACGTAAAGCAAATTGTAAGTTCTTACATAACGTGTCCCAGAGTTGATGTTACAAGCAAGTGTACACATTAAATTTTGAGTTCTCAATTTGATCTTTGTAACTAAGGCCTTTATTATAGTACAATTATGGCATACTTCTATGTTACCTATATTCACCTTCGATTATGGTAAATGGTCACCTGTTGTTCATGAAAGTCTTAGATGTAGATGAGGATCTACCATATTGAATCTTCTACGCACAACCTTATGCATTTCCCTTGTAATTATGAACAGTATTTACTGTTGATTTTATCGGACGCAAAGAGGATCCACCTCAGGAAATTACCATAGTAAAAATGCCATTTTCAATCTTTTCACAAATAAAATTTGATAGCTCTGTGTAATACAATCCAGGAATTTACAGTAGCTAAAACATGAGTTAAAGAAACAATAAAATAAAATACCCAATAACTACCATTATGCCAGAAATCTGTTTAAACGTTCTACGTCCAATAATATTAATCAACGAGTTGATTCGGACTTAAAATCAATTTCCCTTCGTAAACTTATTGTAGCTACCATTTCTGGGCAAGATGCACGTTTGAACTTTTGTTTCCAGGTTTTCGAGTTCTCTCGAGCTTATCAGTCATCTGTTGGCTCCATAATGACGAGACTGTAGAATCAACTAATTCAGACAAAAGACATCTTGTACTGTCACTTATCGTTCATATTGATTTAGAGTTGCACAGCTACTTGCTGATTCCAAAATTTTATTTTGTGCGTTAATAGCTCTCATCAGCGCTTTTTATTTACGTTCAAAGTTGGCAATCGAATTTGAATAACCTAGTTCACAGGATAACAGTTCCATAACTGCTTGGCAATTTGACGGAAGCTTTTGACTTTTATAAGTTTTACTCTGAGGTAAAGAATCTATAAACAAAAGGCAAATTAGACCTAATATTAGACACTTCTAATTAAATAGGTAAGCTGAAAGTACTTACATGTTAAAAGTTATTTCGATATGCTCGTCTCACCTTCGGTCATTACTGTTTGCACAAAATAAACAGCTGTTGAAATCGTATGATATAGAAAACTTTTATAAAGCAAGTTCACAGGTGGTACGGCACAGTATACTCCATGCCAGCCGGAGGTACCACCACCCTTACCATCGGGCTTTAATATTGAGGTCTCCGATTATTCTGAGCTCGGCAAGGAACTGCCGGTTACCTTTTCCATCATCCTTAATCTATGGCCTCATCAATTACTTTGATCCTGTACTCGCCCTCACTGTCTTCCTATCGGATTAAAAGTCCCAAATTAAAAAACACGCCATGCACTGTGGTTTCTAGGGTAATAAATTCCGGACGTTAAATGCTGCCCCATTCGGATGTTCCGCGGAGGGCATTTTGGAGCGACCTCGGTCAGCTGAAAGTATCAACTTTCTGATTCACTACTGCAACATCCGCGGTATCAGGTCTTAATCATTAATGCTATGCACCAACATCTTGAAGAGTGGGTAGACCAATCTGATGGATTGCTGGGACTTTATTATATGACATGACACAAGTCTCTGAAAGCATCCGAGTCACCGACTTGCATAATTTCCTCAATACCACCTTCACTGCTAACTTTCGATATAAAGGAGGCGTTATGTCTGTTACCATCAATATGCCCAGAATCGCTTGCAAGTTGGTTTCTATCCTTAGAAACACATAAAATTTTGACGTGATTTGGTTTAAACATTCTGGTCCTAATTTTGTGAAATTCTACTGTTGCATTTATTGAGGCATATCCTAATTAACAACAAGAGGTGTCAATAACTTCTTCGATTAAGCGCTGAAGTAGTTCAGTAAAGTTGACTGATCTCCTGTCTCAGTTTAAAAACTTGCGATATCTCAATTTGGTAGGCGATAGGTCAATGTTCATAACTCTAGTATAGGCTACAGTTTATCATATAAGATAAACAGAATAATTAATCATTAGTGCAGAAACATTTGCTATTTGCATGCGATCTCAGGACAATGATTTATGAACCCACAGAGAAAACGCATTCGGAGGATAGAAAGTACCCTAACCATACTCCACATCTGTGAAGAAATCTATTCTTACAGCGAGAACCCTCTTGTTTATAAAACTTCAGTTCTATTAGCCTTAGGTCTTTCCGACCATTGTCTATAAAAATTAATTTCTAAAGTACATAATTCCACTGTAGTTCGCAAAACCGATAGAACCGTGTTGCGTGCATTTGTAACATCAGATCGTATAGTGTGTAGTGTAGTTTACGGGAATTCTTTGCAACCTTTCCATGGCGTTGAATATTGTATTTAAGTCGTCCTCTTCTTCGGAAATCGCTCATTTCAGTTATCTGAAGTCATCCTCATGGGAATGGAGTATATACATTCCAAACAATGCTACGTACCGTAGGTCATTCACGTTCCCAACCCTGGTTCAATAAGGCTTGTGCTGATGCACATGATCTTTAACAGATAAATAGTACATTAAATGGAAATCTAATAAATCGGTCGACAGTCATGTAGAATACGTTGGTGCTAGAAATATCTGCAAAAGTATCATCACATACAAACTAAAAGTTGTTCGAATGCAACGAAAATGCAATGAACTAGCTACATCTCCTTTAGGCAGTCGTAAAATTTTGGTCATTTAGCAAAGCCATTAGTAAAACTTTGAACATCTTCATTTCCCTGACATCTATTGACGGATCGGTAGTTGCTGATTCTGTAGACAAAGCCAATGTTTGTGGATTAGTTTGCATCAAACTCGTGTCTCAATGATTCTGGAAAAGATGTGCCCCTAGTCAACTCTTCTTCATACGCTATGAAACCAATTCATTTTCGGTACAAGCTCTTGAATCGATCATCAGTAGGTTGGGTGCGCTCCAGATGTTAATCCCAGCTATTAAAAGTCTTAAACACAATGTTCTGAACATTAGTACCAGTCCTATATATAGCTATATACGATCTCTATATATATATGGGATATATCTATCATCATGGATAGTATAGCAAATGTTCATACCTATTCCCAAAAGGTGATAAGACCGATTCGCCTCAGTTTAACTACGACCAAATTGCCATCACTTCCAGGGTTGTCAAGACCATCAACAAATCTCCTTCAGCGACCAGTCATATATGGGTTCTTGAGAGCAAAGTCGTCCAACAGGCGATCTATCTTTCATATATGACCCAAGGGTTGGAACAATACAGTAGAGCAGTACCGGTGATCAACAGTTATAGTCGCTTTAGATATCTTAAAGGCATTTGACCAAGTTTGGCATAATGTTTACTTGCCAAACTCACCTCGTTTGGGTTAGATACTGATACGACTCAAATCAACTGGTAAGTTTCTAGTACTTCCTTGATACCTAAAGACTGAATACGTGTCGTAGTTGATGGCATTTTTCAAAAGAAATATAGCATTAACGCGGGCGTACCACATTGGATCCGTTAAATATTGCCTACACTTTCTGCTGTAACATAGAACGACCTTATTGCTTCAACAACTTAACCCCATCCACTTGGTTAGCTGACGAAGCACTCTTCACTGTAGTTCATCTCAGTCTACTCATAGTGATAATCCACCTTCTTATGTCAAATCAAGAAATTATACAGAGTGCTGAAATGGCAAAGTTGCAATCAACAAAGACATTAGGCACACGTATTCTCGAATGGAAGCAATAATCTTCTTAAAGTTAAATAGCTAACAAAACTCAGTATGTTGCCTTATGTCCGCCAAAATTAGATTCGATCATTTAAAACTATATGTAGAGTATCCCTATGCCTCAGTCTCTTAAGCTTTTCAGACGCTATTACGGCTGTTGGGTATGACTGTATCTTCAAATCTCTCATGGGTTGACCATCTTCTATCACCTATCCAAAACTAGCTGCTCGTAATAATAGTAGGCTTTTGGCTACAGATCTAAGCAGTTACTTTACCTCTCGAAAAAATCCTTCTGCTGTATAAGTGCCCAAATTCGGCCTCATCTGAATATAAGTTCAAACCATTATCGTTGTTTAAAGTAGTTTAAAATTGCTTCTTCGAGATCGTTGATCGTATTCAAAAGAGAGCGATTAGGCTTATAAATGACCCGAACTTAACTTCTCACAGGACAGAACGAATTGAGCATAGATCTTGGTAATCGGTTTCAGTGTGAATTTCTGTTGTATTAGCGTTATTACAACGGCTATTGCTGCTGAATTATATTCTTTGATACAGGCATCATCGGCTAATAAGCGTTTGATTAGAAACACTCGGTTGCAGCTCATTCCGAAAATCAGGCAGTATGTCAGTACAAATCTCCACTTGAACGTACCAAACGGGCGCAATCCACATTTCTACACGGCTTCTAAACTCTGGAATGGATATCTTAGTGATGGAATCTCTGGTAGATCCTCTCAAACTTATGATCACCGAAAAATTTAAGGTGCATGTTCATAGGCATCTACTTGGAAAATTCATTATCTCTATCCAGCATCCTAAGTGTTCCTGAATGCTTTAGCACGATAGGCACAAATTTTAGCCTGTTACAGGTCCACAACTACATAAACAACACTGGTTCATGAGCCTAGAATGAGCCTGTATGATCGTACTGTGCCCCATCATGAAGAAATTTCTTGTTGCGTATCCTGTGGTTCTTGACGCAACGAAGTTAGGTAGATGGTTGCAGACATTTTCTTGAAGTACGTACTTCCTGTTACTCGATTGAGTCAAAAAATATGATCCAATAACAACGGATTACCGTTACATACACCATCCAAACATTTCAAACCATTTAGTTTGACGAATATATCTTACAAAATGTGGATTTTCGGTAGAACCCTAGTGATAGCATGTGTCTTTTACATTCCGTTTCTGTGATAATTTCATCTGGTAGAGTAAAATCGGAACGCAAATTTCTTGGTAGGTCCATACTTTTGTTTTGAGCTATTAAACGCCCATGTCGTCTTAGATAATCTTCAGGAACCAACTCTAAATAGTTGAATGATATGCATATTTAGAAACTTCAATATCCGCTGTACGTACTTCGTTCAACACCAACCTGCTGGATGCAGCTAGATGGTGCTCGTTGTCACAATGTTGGATATATCGTGTAATAATAGTAATGAATTAGATGGGCAATATTTCCAATATAGTGGACGATGTAGGTCCACAGGATTTTGCATTGCCAGGTTCTTTCAAAACGCTCCAACAAGCTTCTTCAAATGTTTCTGTTCATGGTTGATATCTGAAAACCGTTGTTGATACAATACTTCTTGCTAAGAGCGTTATCACTAGCTCCCAAAACAAAAATCATATCAACCATCTCGGCTGAATAATTTCATCTCATTAACGCCAAATATGTTAATCCAAGGTTTCAGCAATCAATTTGCTATAAAGAGTACACTAATGCATCACAAGATTATCAAGTGGACAATAACTTTGAACATTTATGAAAATCTCTACTATTCTTTACTATTTAAGCCTTTGTTCAACGGCCAACTAACAACAACTTGAAAGATATGCCTTCATTACAATACATGTTAAATTGTCATTATTTCAAAGACTACATTATTCATGAAGTATACATTATAAAAGTCACGCCTTATTTTTAATGCTAATAAGATTGAATTAAAAATAGTTTCATTAAAAAGATGACGGTATAGGTTTTGAATCTACTTTTAATATCAGTTTTGATCACCCTGTAGTGAATATAATTACAAATGCATCGAAATACAGCCACTTAAAGTACGGGCGTTCCATTTAACTTTAAGGAAGTTATTCAACCATAACTAATTGATAAAGTGCTTCGTTTAGAAAAGATTTCCACCTATGTTTTGGTTCACTACTGTCATAATTTTGACAATAAATTTGAAATTTGTCATAAACGTTAGACTTAGGTATAGGCATTATAAATAAAATAGATGTCTAAAATTTATGTAGAATCTAAATGTGTAATAATATATAGGGTTTTCTATTTAAAAAAATTTAAAATTACTCAAGCTTTTATGATCTACCCTGTATAATTAAAAATATTTTGAATATGCACCAGAACACATCATTACAACATTTCAGTATTTATTGTTGTATCTCTTTAAATAAAGTGTAGAATGGGAACTTTGTCACCTAATGCGCCACCCTGTATATATATATATAAACAAGTATTAAATCAATTTGATATGAAAACGGCTTAGTTCAATAAAAAAAATATCAAAGTTTGATAGTGCACTTAGTTTACATAATGAGTACGATTCAAAAATGTTATTGTATACGATGACGCATAGAAAACGTCCAAATTATGTCTGCGCACAAGCGATAAGGTGGTTAGAAACTCTCCTTATATCTTTATTTCAAAATCATTTAACGTAGCTTTACAGACATGTAGCGAATTTAATGCTGCACATTATATAAGTTTGATATAATCCAATATTTATACTACAATTTTATTAATAGAGTCACATACAGTATCATCAACTCATTTATAAATAAAGTTACTCAATCTTGATGTTATTAACGCTTGATAATGTCCGTTTTGTTACATTTTATATTTTTAAATAGAAGATCAATAATTTTCAAATTACGGTTGATCAAATGAAGACGTTAAGTATTTAATAAAATTAATTTTTATAAATATTGTAAAATACTGTATACCTAGGTCACTTGTGATTATCGCGGTAAGCGATAGATTCTGTCAGATTTTCAGGATTTATCGCTTAAACAATATTAACTAGTTACTTAATGTTCGTAACTCAATTCATCTAATTTGTCCATTGTAATAAACGTAACATTCACTAAGAAAGAATATAGTCTATATTATTATTCACATCAGACAATTAATATTTTATCAAATAGCAGTTTCATAACAATGCGATTACTCAAAGTATATAATAACATTTAATTTCCACTTTTATAACGACAGTAAACGTATTATAGAATGCAAACAGACATATTGTTTACTAAGAATAAACATACAAATGATAACAAGACTTACTGTTCATATTTAATGACATATAAAAACGTATCTAACTCGAGCTTTTTCATAGATTAAATTGAATCATTAAGACTATGCTACATAATTTTACTTGATTCTATCTTTCTAAAATATAGACAGTATCTTATTCAAGCTTAAATGTCAAACTTATGTAAATTTTCCATTAGATACAATAAATTGTTAAACATGTATTATAACTATGAATCAACAGTTGATTAAGACCGTTCTATCATATACAATTTTCTATTGGTCAAGTATAATCTGTCGTTACTTAGAATCATGCTAATTTCATATAAACGATGTACATGGCTAAATTGTGCATGTTTCTGTATTCCAAGTATTCGTAAAGTAGTGAGAAAAAGTGATGTTGCTTCAAACATTTTGAATGTCAAACTTTAGTGGGATAGATTTTAATATTTGTTGCGCGAACATGAAAATCAAGGTAAACTAAAGTAAAGAATAGATGTAAAGTCCATATCATCACATTATCAACATTTAATACCATATTACATTTTGAAATTCTAAAATAGAGTTTTCAAGGTCAAAGGGTAATGACCTGCAGTATCAATGCTACATTTCTAAAATATAAAATAGAATCATTCTGGAAACGTACACTAGTCAAGGTCAAGAATTGACAGTATATTTATTACATTTTAGAATATAATATATGACACGAAGCAAATGACCATCATTATTCTATCCAATAAACATCAAATAGGTCAGAGGTTCATTTTCTTCTAAGTAATACAGTATCAAGTGCTCAAACACCATTTCTTATCAACATTACTGCAAGCATGTTCTGAGTCAGTTAATAGCAACTTAACTTTTACTGGAACCTTAAAGCTCTAAAGTTTCAAAATTTAAGCTATGATACTTTATTCATAATACTTATTGAAATATTACAATTTTATATGTTACAAAAGATTTTCAAGGTCTAAAGTAGTAATGACACTGCAGTATCATTTACATTTCTAGAAAGTTAAATAAATCATTTGAAGTAGTAAATTTACATGCATAATATCAACGTCAATACTATAATTTTATGTCGAAGGTAATTAGTGATTTTAACTAATATACAAGCTTTAATTTTGAGCTATGTCAAATAACGAAGTCTTCGATTCATCATTATAAATAGGTTAAAATATCAAAACATGGTTACTCAAAGTCAATTTGATTGTTAAAAACTATAAATTTATTAGAAAACCTCGTCACATTTTCATCTAAATTTATATGCTATATTTCAGTAAAAATCAATAGAACATTTATTTATAGCACTCTTTCTATTATCCTATGTTTTACAGTTTAATTAAAAATTTGTATGATACATTGACCAAAGCAATTTTACAAGTCGATTTATTGTACATGCAAGAATATCATCTTCAAGTTGCTTAAGTTAGGCTTTGTTCCTCGAAACACAAATATGCAGTTTTAAACAATAATTCTTGTAACTGGCTTTGCATCTAGTTAAGCATGTTAACTGTACGACCTGCATCTTGATTGCTCGTATTAGAAATCACACACATTCGACTCGAAATTGGTGAATAATCTTGTAGACGAGGTAATATCCATATTCCTTGTAAAGTGTGGTTTGCAAATAACATATAACTATATTTTGAAATTAATATCCTACAAGGTATGTACTCATTTAGAATTGAAAATCGTATATACCTTCAGCATGCTAATTTAAACATTTTAATGTTGACTGCATTTTCTTGCTTAGTTTACCTAACTTTACATTGAATTAGATAAAACGTAATTTATAACATTAGACTATTTTAAATACATATGATGTCAAGCATGACATGTTGATCTAATAGGTCAAATTTTCACTTGAGTGATAGTTATCGTTGGTTGAAATATCTCACAAAAATAGCTTGACACATAGAGATGAACTAAATGTGTGTACAAGTCTCTGGTGTAGCCTCGATGCGCTAAATGTCAGATTCATGATTGACATGGTTCTAAGCAATGCTTATTATGCTTCTTACAAGTGAGTATTCACTATGAAGAGCCTTAATTTTCAATAGAGAAACTGTAACATGATTTTGCATGTTAATTAAAGCTTGTACGCTTGAAAATTGATTTAATTAATTGTAAGTATGATTTCAGTAAAGTTTTCTAGACCTTTGAAGAATTGAGAAATACAAGAACGCTGCATAATGCTTTTCATTGTAATACGATTGAGTATTGATAATAGATATGTGTAGACGCTAATGAGTTTATTATGAAGTATGTTCATATGTGAATGCTTTATGTGTAATGTGAAATGAGTTTTCGAGCGTTTTACACTACACATAAATTTATAATTTTGAGTTATGTAGTTTTTGGGACATTATTCGATTATTTAGCTTTGACCGTGTGAAAGTTCTATTGTCACTTTAAGACTAGTATTATACAATGTTTAGTACTATTGACTTTGACTCAATTTAATTCTATAGTTGGACCTTGATCATACGTTATTGCAAAAACCTGTCACGTACTTCATAGCGGAACTGATTCTATTTATTAACTTTGCATAAATGTTACTGATACTTAAGCATTTCTTAAATTACTCTTCGAAACTTGGTATACTCTAAATTTTTAGATTTATAAAATTGTAAAATAATATAACTGTCCTACCAATTTGTTTTTTTTAGCTTTTAAATTTTTACCATTACTTTATTGGAATATAAATGCTAATCGCATTTAATAATTACAAGTTGCATAACTGTCTGTATAATAATGGCACACAATAAGCTCACTGCAGTTTTATTATAAGAAAAGCAATGACGTTTGAACAAGGCTAATTTAATTTTTAAGGCATTTACAATTACTCTAACTAATGACTATAATCTTTTATGTGTGATAAAGCATAAGCACTATCTTGACCTAATGGCATCAAGATACACATGTTTCTGGTTGTATCAATAATCTTCGTTTTAGACATATCGTTTGTGATAGCTACTCTGATTAGCTAATGTCTATTTGTAGAAGTTTGCATAAGAAGATGTAATATTGCTCTACACAACCTTGCATGCATCTACCTCATTGAAATTAGACTTTCAAGAGGCTATAGCATTCTTTCTAGTGTTTGAGAGCTCTTTTATAGAATTCCTAATATTTACAGTAGCTGCATGTAGTGAAAATTAACCCTCACATTTAGAGTGTTTCTGTACATATAATAATAAAATCATCGGATATCATCGATAAATTACTTACAAGTAATTTCTGCACAATTTGAACCGTTGTTCATCTTTATCGAAATGTTTACATGACTATTAGGTAAATGTTTCAAGCATCTTTGGACGTCTTCCAAAACAGCACAGTTTGCTATTTAAAATTATGTCATCTTGACCTTTATTTATTAATGTATTGAACTATAATTACCAACGTGCTACGGAGCTGATCTTATAAGTTATTGAGGTGAAGAATTGTAGCATAGCATCTAAGTGCTATTGAGCTGTGAGTGCAATTACTATGTTCTGAGTGATATTTTATCTCGGTATCTTGTTGGTTAGTTGTTACGTATGTTAGACTGTGTAAGTGCTCGGCACAGTTATGTAGTTTCGGTTTAGATGTGAAGTTGGTCAAGATCGATTGAATTTGGCCAGTGGTCATAATACGTTTGATGTGTATTGATCTTTGATGTGAGTGATAGTTGCAAGTCACGAGTTTTTGTGTAATAAGTGTTTGAGCCTTGTTGTGTGTGTCCCAGTTGAATGTACATGTTTGTGAATAACATTCTAGAATTATTTTGGACATTTTGTTGAAATAGATTAGAATATATAATTATGCGTATTATATATGACTAATACATCGATACGAGTCGAAATCAGTCTCAAGTGAGCTACTGTCTAAGTATCCTATTGAGATTGAGCTTACTTATCAGCACTATCCAAATAAGCTTGCAAAATTTTAGCAAAGTTCGATGTTATTGATCAAAATATTACACCGCTTAGTAATTAGTTACTTCATTACAGTTTATTGATTGATACCTAAATGAGAAACTTTACAGTGTCACTTCATCGTAACAATCAGTAAGACGATTTGAACAATGAGCAGCTAAACACTTTTATTTACGCTGTCATTGGTTCTATCTGAATTGCATTTTTAAATTATTCGGGATTGTTTCAATTACTTTATAGATGATAATCTCGTCATTGAAATTCTAGACTTAGGAAAGTCATGATGTTATTTGGATAAAATCTAAATAACTGGTTGAAGAAATTTTTCTGAATAGAATTTGCACTCTAATATAAATAATGTTTAATTCTATTATTTGAATACTGGACTAGTTGTTATTAAAGTAAAAATATTGTCATATCGGTGGAATAATATGTTATATCTAGAAACTATAATTTAAATACAATTACGAGAATCATATTTTAAAACTACAATAAACTCAAATGCACAATATGGTAATTATAGTTACACTTGAGGCATAAAGATGATTTAGTAGTTCTGAAAATTTAGGTTTTAACTTAAAGATTACCAGTTTGAAATAATTAATATTATTGCAGACTTTCTGGATTTAAAACTTCAGTACCTATCTTACCCACTAGTGAATGTTAAAAATTGTAATATTTTATTCAAGTAGATATTAAGTTTTAACATTTTCATATATTCTTACATGATACAAATGCTAATTTAGATAAAAAACATGTCAAATGTGAAACTTTTATAAAAATCAATAATGGATGAATAGAATAATTAGTCTAATTATTTTAGTATGCTATTCAAAACAAACAGTCGTAATTAAACTATTAATGTAAGCGCTAATAGATTCAGTTAATCTGATGTTATTAAAATTAATTGAATGTTGTAAGGTAATTTCAGTTATAGACTTTAACTATAAGATAAAAAGTTCTAATATTAATTTGCAAAATTGTAATGCATACGTTGCATGCTGATAATCCACAATTTAGATAAACAATCGTGAAAACTTTCTATTAGAAAGTCGTTAACGATTATATTGATCGAGAAATGTACTTGATTCAGCAGAATGTTTTAAACAGTTTAGATAAACAAGAACATCAAAATTAATTTTAAACATGAAAATGTTATACTAAAATTTTGATCATTGAACATAGATTAAGAAGTACGTGCTAGTATTAGGAGAATTTAAAATTTCGTTAAGAAGCATTAACCTGTACTTAGAAATCGCAATTAATTAGATATAAGTATATATTGTATAATAAATAAAATTATGTACTAAATTTAAAGTGAAAATTTTAGTACGCGGCACAATTATTTAACTTTGATCCCAAAATAAATCTGTAGTTTAATGCTATTTACCATGTAAAGTGTGATGCCTAAAAGTAAAACATTGCTTAATTACTTTTAAAATTTTCAGTGTTCTATTAACTACAACCATCTATATTTCGAAAATATTAGTCTTGCATACTAACTAATCTATCAATGGTTATGTAATAACGTGATTTGCTGCCATGTTACCAGTCAAACCATTTAATTTTACTATATTGTAATATATTAATCAACTATAATTACATTTCATGAAATCAGACTATACTTTACGAGACAGGATTGAAGATTTTAATTAGTGAAAATATTTATTACTAATATCTCCAAGCAATTGCTAACATGATTGAATCAATAATGGCGCTATATTAATTGATTTTGCATACCTATTTTACAGCTTCTGTTCTCAATATTAGTAGATTTTTGACTCCTACGCAAATGTATGTATCTGAAAAAATATCCCTTAGTTAATTGTTAGCCACTAACAAAGTCCATATATTGAGGTGAACAGACAAAACAGCAAATTAATTATACCAAATTTGAAAGATAAAATTCTGAGAAATTTTGAAATAGTACAGTCTATAATACAATTAATTCTTTGCTTACATGTGCTAGAATGGCTGCATAAAATTTTAATCTATTCGTGGTGTGCATAAAGGTTAATTACTACATTAACTTTTATTTCACTTCTACAAGTTGACAACTATGCCAAAGTTTTAGGACAATCAGCATGTGATAATTGCATAAATACTGAAATCCACGTATGTGCTTATTCATACGCAGTCTAATTCTAAACTGGCACCTAATTAAGATTCCTTAATTATACTCTGGTAGTTATTCAGCAAACGTATTGTTTGAATTTTGTATCTGAATGACTATCAGTAATTTTGTCTAATTAATATTAGAATTTTAGATGGCTTAATTATACTATGAATAAATTAATTTACAGTCGCCTTATTAACAAATCATACGTTTTTAAATAGTTTAAAATTTTTTCAATTCAGCTTACATATCTTAGTGTAAATAGAATTTACAGGATTGAATCGAAATTGATATGTATCTAATGGTATGGCTTTCGAAGAATTGAATGTTTATTACGTTGAGATATAATGGTAATTTGCATTATTCAATAAGTTATGAATGTTGCTTTCGAATACAGTTGTCAATTAAGTCCGTAAGAAAAGTCGATTAAAACTAGTAATTTAGTGATAATCCTGGCTCACAAGTTACTAAAATACATGAACATTAACTAAAAACAACAAGCTCAATATTTAAAGATATTTATTATCACAATTATACCTTAATTAAAAAGTCAATTTAAATTAATTATAATTCTTAATTAAATAACAAGTAGGATAATCGATTAAATTAATTTAGTTTAATTAATTTTAAAATGTTATCTGACGATTAATTTGTAATACCAACTACGCGTAAACTGTCGATATTTTTCAAGATTATGTATTATATCAACTTGTAACCGATCACTCTTAATCGTTATTGTGAAGAAATAGCATAGATTTAACGGTTAGCTTTAATTAATTCGGTATAACTCTGTTTAAATTTTGCAGGAATTATTGTATAATTAATATGGATACGTTTCCTTCTGCAATCCGAATTTTCAAGTAGTTGATAAGAGAAATCGGCAGATCTTTTCTATGTTAAAGTGCTCGTTACGTTATTCGATCAATCCGGCAGTAATTGACGTGTGTGTATGTGGTGCATGTGGATTCGGTATTATTGAGTTGGGTAAACAATTGAACATCATGAGAGAATTCGTCACTTTCAGTAACATTGAAAAGTGCTTTATAGTATAAAACTATCTGTATCTGGCGACAAATTGGAATCGATTATAGCTTCGACAATGGTTATATTTGCATCGGAAGAGCGAACTATTAGAAATACAAGATCAGTATGGTTTCAAACTAAGTACATGTACATAATGCAAATTAAACTTTCTACGATCCACGTTTAATGTAATAATGTCATGTATACTGCAAGAATATAAACTAATGAAGTTAATGTTGTTTACATTAATCGTGTGATCCTAAGCATCAAACTAAGTGCTAATTAGTTAAAGTATTGTTATTCCTATTTCCATCTAATATTTGTAATAACCCTTCTCACTTATGAATTCGATTAAATTATATCTCAATACTAATTAATATTCACTTAATTTATAAATAAATGTATTATTACGTATTACAGTTTTTAAAGCAATTACGTTCATTTAAGTAAATTTATAACTTTAATTCTATTTAATATTAAGCAAGTTGTTAAACCTCACACTAGTAGTTTGTGACAAGATATGTTACATGGTAACAATACTACGTCTAATAAGTGTCATATTACATTAATGTGATACTCGAATTATTTTCGTTGAACATAATATTATAAACAGTTCTTCGTTGCACGATTTTTACATTTGTAGACTCAAGATTGTTTTGTAATTAATAATGTGTTCGATGTCCTAGTAATTATCGCATTAACAAACGCTTTGTCTGAGCGAGACACCATTTGTTTCTAAATGCAGTATAGATTTTGAGTTACAAGTCGATTAAGTCTGTAAATAGTCACTTTCTTGCGTACTGCTTAACTCATAAATTTATCTAGTTTTGCCTTACTAATTCTCCAGACGATCTAATAGGTTTTTATTCGTTGAAAGTTCCACTATGCAAATAAAAATTTGATCATTTATTTAATGCTACTATCAATTAGCGATTAGTATGAATCAAGATGTTCCAATAGACAAGCCTCCTGACTCTAGTAATCAGCTACATTATATACGCTTACCACATATTACGACGTTTTACATATTGGACAATTCAAGTATTCGAAGTATTTTAAACGAAATGTAGTCTAAACGAACTAGTCGTATAAATAAAGATTTACTAATCGCTTAATTATGAAACTTACATGTAATTCAATTATAGTACAATGAAAATTTATAATAATATACCATTGCTAAAATGTACATTTAATTTAAACACATAGCTGACGAATTTAATTTATATTCTAATCTTTATAAGTAAAATTAAATTCAAGTTTTACATATATTTTACGTTTAATTGGTATATTTATACTAAGCAATGATTAAGACATAGTAAATTTCAATTATATACATTTATTTCGATTATGACTTAAGATCTATAACCAGAAAAATTATTAATAATTTTTAATAACTTGTTATGACAATTATGAACATGATTTTAAATTTGATTTATAAAATCATTAACATTCGTAATTTTATATTCAAACAGTTGCTAAAGTACAATCGAAATTTTATTAGTTAACTAGCTATCATACAGTTTGATTCTATAAGACAGTTGATATTAATACGGTATTATATGTATAAATTCAAATTATTGCTCTAATAAACTATAACATTTATTACAGAGTTATCTTATATAAAATGTTTTGGAAAAATAAATTTATAATTTAAATTTTCATACATATCAGTTACTATTTATTTGTGAATAAATACAATGCAATTAAATTATATGTAATGAACAAATTTGATTAACATGTCATCAATGCTCGTAATGGTATATATTGCAATGTTAAATAATTGTTCGTTATAAGCGTTACTCAGCTTATGTTAGCTAATAATTCAGCAAATGTATGAAACCTACATGAAGTTGAAGTAGTGCTTAATTTTAATCTAACGGTACAAATTTTTCAATAACAATACCTAAAATCTATAGCTTTCACTTTTCTATTAAAAAGTAAAATTTAAATAGAGGGTTCTGTAACAATGTCCGGATTGAAAATATAACCCATCTGATTAAGCTTTTTAATTATAATTTTTTTCCCAACTTTTTTTGGTTTAAAAGTAATTAATTAAAATCTTACTTTGGCTAATATTGAAGTTTTTAACTTAATGGGGGAACCAATTCATTTCCTAATAATCTTTTGTACTTTACATAAAGGTTAGTTCATTAAAAAATGATTTTGAGATTCAACTGAATAAATTCATTGTTCAAACTTCTAATTATCTTGCACATAAGATCACTTTACTTAATTTATTTTCCCAATTTTTAAGTTTATTTTCTCATTAATTTTTAACTTAAATTTTTAGGCTTTTATTTAAACTCTTTGACTATTTTCATTTTAAATTTTTCTTTCATTTAGTATTATTTTTCATAATTATACTTAATACAATCCGTAATAATTTACTGTCGATTATTTTAATGGCAATTTTCTTATTATAAAATTTACTTCTTTTACATAAATTTGGCATTAACTTAAAAATTCATGCTAATTAAGTTCTACACCAATACCATTTCTGCTATACTCATTTGTGATTTCAGTTAAAATTTTTTTAATTTTGATTTTAATTTGTTTTCAAACATTTATTAAATAATTATGTAAATTATTTATTTCAGAATTTTGTAATCAATACTTGTTTTGTTCTAGATGTTATAAATTTAAAGAAAATGCTTATTTTTATTTTGACATTTTAAACATTTTGAATTATAAAATTATTAAAATAAATTGTATAATCAACCGTAATATTAATGATTGTTTAGTTAAATTTTATATTAATTAAATATTATAATTCGAAGTTATTGAATCATCGCTTGTTATTATATTTAAAATGTCTAGTTTTTATTCCAAGTAAAACTTTCAATTTTTTAAAATTTGACTTAGTAATTATAAACTATTAAACTGCTAAATCTCCTCAATAAATATATTTGAATTTAGTCTAAACCAATTTTTTTTTTCTAAACTAAACAAATATTTTTCTTAACTTTCTTTAACCTATAATAAACATTTTTCCAACTTTGTAGATTAAGTTTTACAAGAACCAATTTTATATTTCATACCATCTCATCTGAAACACCTTATTTTGGAACCATAAAGCAATTTTTCGTCAACTTTGCATAAATAGAGTAAATGAAAATGTACACTATTTTTTAAAGTCTAACATCGGACTAATTGTTATAATTTGTTGGGAAATCTACATAATGGATTTTCTATTAAAAGGAAAGTTGTAAAACTTGCAACATTAGTTTGCAATTCAAACTTTAGTACTCCTGTTTGGAAATACCTCAAAATTTCTTTTCTTGCCAAGATACTTTACGTGTTACTTTTTTTGGTAATAAACCCGCCAAGGGATTGTTTAAAGGCCAAATTTTTTTTAAATATTCCAAAAAACCCCATTTTTTTAAACAAAACTTTCATGTGCTTTTTTCAAAAAACTTCCGAAAGAATGTAAAGGCAATTTTTCCAATTTATTTCTTAAAAAAATTTCTGTTTTTCCACCTTTCAGTTTCCTTTGTCCCAAAAAGTTTTTTTAAGAAATATTAAATTTTGCATTTCCCCGGGTTACGTTTTTCCTGGGGAATTTTAAAATTTTCAAAAAAAGGGTTTTACCCAAAAAGCTCTTTCCTTTAAATTTTCTTAGGAAAAGGGTTTCATTTTATTTCTTTGGGTATGCTTTTTTCTTATTTTTCTTAAAAAAAGGGGCTTTAAATACTTTTTCCCAATACAGTCCCCTAAATTTTCCCGGGGAAAATTTTTTCAGGTTTAAACCTAATTTTTATTTGTTTCCTTTTATTTTAAAAAAATTTTGGGTTTAAATTAAATTTAAATTTCCCTTTCCCTCCCAAAGGGGCCATCTTTTTTAACTAAATTGGTTTTTCCAAATTTCTTTTTTTATTAAAAATTTGGTGCTTTCCATCATGGAAACAATTCTTTCCCAAAGGCCATTTTTAAGGTTTTAAATTGTTTCCCTTTTTTTAAAAAAAATTATAATTAAAAATTTAGGGCCCCCACATTTAAAACCCATTTTTTTTATCCCTTTGGGTTTTGGAGATGGTTTAAAGCTTTATTCCCCTTTTTGGTTGAAAAAAAATGACCAAATTTTTGTTGGATTAAAAATTTGGGTTTTTTATTCAACAATTGGAAATGGTTTGAAAAGGGGAAATTTTCTTTACCCTTTGGTTTAAAAAACCCCTTAATTTCCCCCAAAATTTTTGGGTTTTTTTTTTAAAATTATTTTCCAGTGTTTTTAATTTCAATTTTTTTGTTTAAATTTTTAGTTTTCTGCCAAACTTTGTTTTAAAATTTTTGAGGGGTTTCTTTCCAGGGAAATAAAAAGTTTAATTATTTTTATTTTTAATTCAATTTTTTCCATTTCTTAAAAACCAAGCTAAACTTTTAAAGGGTTTTTGAAAATTTTAAATTTTTTTTGCTTTTTTCCCCCAAAAAAAATTTTCCAAAAAAAATTTTTAAATTTTTTTTTTTAAACTTTTATAAAATTTTAAAGCATTTACCCAAAAAAATAAAAAAATTTTTAAAAAATTTTTTTTTAATCATTTTACAATTTTCAAAAATTTAAAGATTTTCAAAAAAAATTAAATGGTTTTTAAAAACCCTTTTTTATTAAAAGCCCCTTTTTTCCCAATAAAAATTTTTAAAATTTGGGTTTAAATTTTAAAAAGGTTTAATTATTTTTTAATTTTAATAAAATTTAAATTATTAAAATTAATAAATAAATTAAAAATTTTTATTTAAAAAAAAATTTAAAATTTTTTTTTTTTAAAAATTTAATTTTTGTTAACCAAAAAAATTTAAATTTGCAAAAAGTTCCCTTTAAAAGGGAAAAATTTTGGAAAAAAATTAATTTTTAAAAAAAGGGTTTTTTAAAAAAATTTAAAATTTTAAAACTTTTATAAAAAAATTTAAAAAAATTTTAAAATGAAGAAAATTTTAAATTTTGTTTTAAAATTTTTTTAAAAAAAAAATTTTATTTAAATTTTTCCTACCCTTATTTAAAAAATTTAAAATTTTACGAAAACAATTTTTTTTAAAAGTTTATTTAAAAAAAAAATTAAAAGGTACTAGGACCCTAATTTTAAAAAAAGTTTTAGATTTTAAAAATTTTTTTAAAAAATTTTTTAAAAATTTTATATTTTCAAATTAAAGTTTAAAATGTAGGTTTAATTTAATAAAATTTTTTAAAAATTTTAAAAAATTTTAAAATAAAATTTTTAATTAATTTTAAAAATTTTTTATTTTAACGTTAAATTTTTTTTTTAAAAATTTTTAATTTTAAAAGAAATCAATATTTTTTCCCTTTTAAAAAAGTAAATTAAAAAAATAAAATTTTTTTTAAAATTTAAAAATTTTTAAAAAAAATAAAATTTTTAAAATTAAACTTTACCATTTAAATTTTTAAATAAAATAAAAATTTTTAATTTTAAAAAAAAAAAATAAAATTCTTTAAAGGGTAAAAATTAAATTTTTAATTTTTTATTTTAAAAAAATTTAATTTAAAAAAATTATTTAAATTTAAAAAAGTAAAATTTTATAAAAAAAATTTTTAAAATTTTAAAAAAAATAAAATTTAAATTTTCTTTCAATTTAAAGAATAAGAAAAAAAAAAAGTAAATAAAAACAAAAAAAAACAAAAGGGACAAATTTTTTAAAAGAAAAAAAAAAAGCTAAAACCATTTTTTAAATTCATATGAATTTTAAATTAATTTTCCAAATTCTTTTCCAAACCAAAAAAACCAAAATTTAAATTAATTTTAAACTTTAAAAAAATTTTTTTTAGAAAAAATTTTAAAAATTATTAAAAATAATTTCAAAAATAAAAAAAACCTTGTAAACCGGTTTTTTTAAAGGTAATCAAATTTAAATTGGTCGGTAATTTTAAATAATTTTTAATAAAAAGGACCGGAAAGTTTCAAAAAAAGGGTTTAAAAAGGGTTTTCATTTTTTTTAAAAATTTAAATTTTTTGGCCGTCGATCAAATGTAATAAAATTAAATAAAAATAAATTTAAAGTTAATCAATACTAACCATATATGACCTTTAAATTTTAAATTTAAGTGTTCATAAAAAGTATATTAAACGGTAATTTTGTGTAACATGAAAATATTGCACTCTATAAACTATAACACCCTTTAGAGTTATAGTAAACACATGGTCTCGTTCGTGAATAACATAAATTAAATCATAAATGATAGCACTATCAACATTTACATTTTGAATAAATCAATAAAATTTGTATTTTAAGCAAAATTGGTATTAACATGTGTCAACAAATACGCGTAAATGTGTAAATGTTCACACAAATTGTGATTATGAACAACACTACACACTTATGTAGCGTAAAAATGCTCGAAATTATAAAAGAACATAAGTTGAACGGTTAGTAGCTTTAAATTTAGACCATAAACAGATGAACACGGAATAATATTTGGTTAATAACTGGAATAGGCCCTATGAATAACAATACTATAAGCTTTGACTTTCTATATAATTAACGTTGTATTATAAACGCATATAGTGCAACACAAAATTGTAAAGTGCGACAAGAGGTTCTGGTAACAATAGCTCGCGGAAATATGAAAGTAATGAACCCATAATAGATTTAAGCTTGTTTTTAGTAGCGTGGGATTGCATTTGTGTTCGTTATGAACACTTATTATACCTGCAATGAAAGCTCACTCTAATGAAAGCTAATCAATTTTCTGAAATAAAAATAGTCTTAAACACAATTGTTATTTTCTTCTAGCGCGCGTCTTAAAATTAAAACATAATAATTTATTATTATGAACACTTCGCAAATTTATGGTACAAGCACAGGTAATACGCAAATAATAAAAATCAGTACACAACACCTTTTTTGTAAAAAAGTCACATATTTAACGTTTTATCTTCAAACAAGGCATTTGTAAGCATTGCGAACACACAGTGGAATACAAATTTATGCACAAACAAGAAACCAGGCTTATTAACGTAAAACCAATAATTACCTGAATCTGAATATATTCCGTTATGAATACCTAAGTAACGCGAACGTTAGATTTAAACTGTTTACAACAAAATTAAACAAACTGCATTTGTGTTCGTTGTGAACACAATGCCATGAAAACACGCACTAATAATAAATTAATGTTCGCTATTACAGACGTAATGTAAATAACTGACAAGTAAATAGTTTTAAGCATAATCTTTACAATCTGTTTGTCTGTATTAAAATTAAAATACAACAATCTATTGTTAATACTTTTGAGAATTCAAGTATGGACACAGACAAGTTTACATAAATAACAACAAACATGAATACATTGTCTTTGAAGAAACAGCTCTATAAGTAATGCTTTATACAAACATAAGACATTTGTCACTGTTGTGAACACAGGGTAATGCAAACTTGTTAACATATACACAAAACTATTGACGTGAAATCAATAATTACGTAAACATATTGCATTATGAACACGTCCATGCTAGATTTGAACTTGTTCACAACAAATGAAAGAGACCAGATTTTTGTTCGTCACAAACTCCTATAATTCATAACTTAGACGTTATGTGGAAAAATACTTTTAAAAATAACTCCTATTGCTTTGGCTAGTGTTTTAGAATTAAAGCACACTAACTTATTATAAACAATTCAAAAATTTTAAATATAAACGTAGGCAAATATACGCAAACAATAACAAAAGTCAGTACAGTACCTTCTATACGAAAGTCGCCTCGTTAATGCTTTATATACATATATCATATTCATAAGCGTTGCGAACACAGTGAAATAGAAATTTGTACAAAAAGTTAAGCGTATTGACATTAAATCAATAATAACTTAAACAGATTAGATTATGAACACATAAATCAACTTCAGTTCTAAACCCGTTCTAAATAAGACGAAATAAATGATATTTATGTTCGTTATGAGCACATAGTTATAATGAGTACACGTTGTAATGATAGATTAACTTCCATTTTTGTTTAAAATTAAAGTAAAAAAGTATTGTTATGAATACAGTGTAATACAAATTTAAAATAAAAAACAAACATATTGACGTTAAATCTATATTTACTTAAATAGTTTTTATTATGTATGCATAGGTCTACCCAAGCTTTAAGGTTGTTCTAAACAAAAAGAAATAAGATGCATTTATGATCGTTATGAACATATATATAGGTATAATGTATACACGTTGCAATGATAAATTAACTTTTTAAATCAGAATGAAATAATTTATTGTTATGAACGCTTTGAGAATTTAACGTATGGACTCAGGTGGATGCACGTTAACATCTCTCGAGGTCAGTACAATATTTTTAGTAGAAGACTTTTATTATTGATGATGCATGTATATATAAGACATTCGTAAGCGTTGTAAACACGGTGTAGTACATACTAATTCGCAAACATAAAACTACACTTGTTGATGTTAAATCAATAATTACGGAAACATGCTGCGTTATGAACACGTAAGTAATAAATCACCGCTAGATTAGAACCTGTTCACAACAAAATGTTAGACGTTATGTAGATGACTGACATGTACATATTTTTAAAAACAACTATTTTTCTTGGATTGTATTTTAAACAGTAAGTTATTATAAGCAAGTATAAACGTAAGCAAATAATAACACAATGCAATAATGCAAACAAGCGTATTGACGTTAAAGCAATAAACTATATTGCATTATGAATGCATGTCAACCCCATTGTTAAATTTTTTCCAAAAAAAATGAAATAAACGAAATTTTTCTTCGTTATGAACACATAGCTATTGCGAGTGCATTTTGTTTTGATAAACTAGCCTTGTTTTTTTAACTAAAATAAAATAATTTATCGGTGTGTACACTTTAAAAACCTAAAGTGTGAGCTCAAGCGGACACAATTACTAATTCCAGAAGTTAGTACAATGTTTTTCTTCCAAACCCAATCTGATTTATGATTCATGTACGTAAGCAGTCGTAAGCGTTGTAGACGCAGTGTAACCCAAACTTATACACACGAAAATCTGACTTATCGACGTGAAATCAATATGTACGTGAACATATTGAATTGTGAACACGTAAGTAATAAATAAACATTAGATTTGAACATGTTCACTACGAAGTGAAAGAGACTGCAAATGTGTTCTTTATGAATACCTATAAAATTATAATTTCATTAAGCACATTAACTAATTATAATTTCTGTTAAACGTTATTTGGATGAGTGGCATGTAAATAATATTAAAAATAACTCCTATTGTTTATGTTCGTTATGAACATATAGCTATAACGAGTATATATTTTAATGGTAAATTAACTTTCGATTCATTTTAAATTAGAATAAAATAACTTATTGTTATGATCACTGAAAATTTAAATTATGGACTCAGACGGGCGCACGCTAACACTTGTAGAAATCAATACAATATGTTTCGTACTAAACCAATCTGATCAATGGTTCATGTACACATACAGTCATAAGCGTTGGAAACACAGTGTAACTCAAATTTATGCACAAACAAAGAACTATACTTATTGACGTGAAATCAATAAGTACGTAAACGTATTGCATTATAAGCATTTTAGTAATAAATAAACGCTGAATTTGAACTTCTTCACTACAAAATGAAAGGGACTGCATTTTTCTTTGGTATGAACACATATTTTATACCTTCATTGGTCACACGTTCAAATTATAAAAACTTCTTTGTTAGACGTTATGTGGGTGCCTGGTATGTAAATATTTCAAAAAATAGCTCCTATTGTTCATAGTCGTTATGAACACATGGCTATAACGAGTACATATTGTAATGATAAATTAACTTTCGATTCTTTGTAAATAGAATAAAATAATTTATTGTTATGAACATTTAAAGTATGGACTCAGAGGGGCGAATGCTAACAATTCCAGAAATCAATACAATATTCTGATTTATGGTTCATGTATATACACAGTCGTAAGCGTTGTAAACACAATGTAACTCAAACTTATACTCAAACAAAAAACTAGACTTATTGACGTGAAATCAATTAGTACGTGAACGTATTGCATCATAAACACGCAAGTAATAAATCAACGCTAAATCTGAACTTGTACACTACAAAATAAAAGGGACTACAATCTTGTTCGTTATGAACACTTATATTTTATAACTTCATTGATCACACGCTCTAATTATAATAACTTCTTAGTTAGACGTTATGTGGAAGACTGGCATGTAAATCTTTTTAAAAATAAGCTCGTATTGTTTTTGGCTTGTATTTTAAAGTTAAAATACAAAAACAATATAAACAATTCACAATTGGAAGTATGAGCTTATGCAAATGTATGCATACAATGCCAAAAATCACTACAGTACCTTTTATACAAAAGTTGCATAGTTAGTGATTGATACAAAAATAAGATATTCGTAAGAGTTCGGTTTAGTACAAGTTTGAAATATGGGCTCAGGAGGACGTACGCTAATAATTGTAGAAATAAATACAGCATGATTAGTACAGAACCTCTAAGATTTGTTATTCAGGTACAAATAAAACATTTGCAAGCATTGTACATACGGTGCAACACAAACTTATTCGCAAACAAAAAACTACACATGACGTTAAATCAATAATTACGTTACGAACCCGTAAGTAATAAATCAACGCCAAATTTAAATTTGTTCTCTACAAAATGAAACACAATGCATTTTTGTTCGTCGTGGGTTGTATTTTAAAATTAAAACACAATAACCTTATTAGAAAGGATTTGAAAAGTTTATAATGCCCTCCTTTGAAGTCAGTGTTATATATACATATATATATATATATATATATATATATATATATATATATATATATATATATATATATATATATATATATATTATATATATATATATATATATATATATATATATATATATATAACCGCCCTTCTTTGGGTGTAACCCAGCCAGTTTTATTTTGCCTCGGCTAAGCTCAGTCGTGTTTATATATTTCTTACTAAACGGGTGTGGATTCGTACTATTTAGTGGGCTAAACACTGTCACTTCAAATAATTATACTAAAGCGGTTTAAGACGTATATTATTTTATAATGGTACAATAATATTAATAACAAACTCAAACTAAATATAATGGATATCAGCGGGCTCCTTCTGCTCTCGCCTGGTTATTGGGTGCGAAGTCGTTTCTGTGAACAAATATATATATATATATATATATATATATATATATATATATATATATATATATATATATATATATATATATATATATAATATCTTAATCTATTCCTACCAAGTTTTCCCACTCGCGTTTGAAATGGAATGTATTCTTAATATTTAAATTACGGTCCCGTCTTACAGAAGCGTATACGGCAGCCTTAGCAGATAATGGTCGGAAGTGCCAGCGCAATGAATTCGAGTTGTTTCTAGTTCACGGGGGAAAATTAATACTTGTCCCCGCTTATGCGCACTGGATGTTTAAACTCTTCAGTCTCTCTGGAGCGCTGAAGCTTGTATGTCGTACTCCAATGAAGAAATACACGCGGAAGATTCGCGTAAAATAAAGGCGAGATCTCTGGAAAATAATTATATGTTCAGAACCGGTTTGAGAACGCGTTTTGTTCTCAAAAAGCTATGGAAAATGCTACACTAAAGTGAATTTACTTTTATTAAGGTAAATATCGTAATATACACGCGGTCGTATTTTTATTATTTACTACAGGTTAATATTCGATAATTTACGGATTATCTAATGTTTTAATTTCCGGCGTATATTCTTATTTAATTAAGAACGGTTTTGCACTGGGTAATTTCGCGACGTTTATTCTTAATACAAATTTATGCAACAGGTTTCTTGTGTACTCTTCTGCGATTAAAGACACTGTGTGTTTTTATTGTGTTTGTCTTTAGGTAGTGTATGTATGTGTAGTAAGCGGGGGCCTTAGCTCCAACAGTAGGCTGTAGGCAGCTGCCTGTCTAACCTGTTTGACTAAGAAAAGGTCGTAGGTCTTTACAGCCCTGTATCAAACCTTCACCCTCAGGTGTTTGCGAGTGACGTCGGGATCTACCCTGCGTTACACTCTTTGTGTATGTGGTGGTGTAATGTTAACGTTATAACTCCTGGAGACTAAGCCCGTCGTTATTTACGTTCTGTAGTGATTTGTTGTAAATTGTTAGATTATATGACTCTACCACTTACGTGTCTTTTAATGGCAGTTAGGTAACAAACTTTAGGTCGCCCGGCGCGAGGTGGTGCGTGTGGTCACACGATCACGATGGACTCCGCGTCGGCGATTGACAGGTCGGTGATTACAAGAAGCAATCGGTACTGGCGACTACTGGATATCAGGAACGGCGTGGCGGTATCGGTCACGATCGAGTAGGTATTTCACGTATGGTACGGATGAATAAACGAAGCGAAGTGCATTCAATATCTTCTCTATCTTCTGGTCTGGTCTCGAGCTCGTCTTCTTCTGGTCTGGGGGTTATTTTCGTCTTCTTCTGATCTCTGGCTCGTCTTCTTCTGGTCTCTCTATTCTCGTCTTCTTCCGGTCTCTTTATTCTCGTCTTCTTCTGGTCTCTCTTATTCCGCAGCGCGTCGCGGGTTTATAAAGGTGCATCGGTGGGTGGCTTCGTGGCTACCGTGCGGGGGATGCCGTTATTGGATTGGTTTAAATTGCTCTGACGTGCAAAAACTTACTGGTTTTTAGAAATACACGTCAGCGGTGATTAATGAATTATTTGTGGTGTAATATCGCGAAATCTTTCGTAATTTGAAATATATGGTGGTCCGCGAATAATTTATTCTAAAAAACAGGACGCTAGATCTTTACAAGCAAATATACACAAACAATCACAAAATTAACTACAGTGCCTTCTATACAACAGTTAGTGCTCAATGTACATATATCCGTAAGCGTTGTGAACACATTGCAATTCATATTTATTTTAAAAAAATAAGCGTATTGGTCTTAGATCAATAATTACCTGAATGGTCAAAATTTAGTTTTAAAATTTTCCACGTGGGGGCGTTTGCATTAATATTGGCGTATATGTGTATATGAAATTTTTATAACCTTCCTCAGACACTATATGTGGTAATATTGACTCAATTTAATTTTTGTCATTTTCGTGGTGTATTTAATTTCCGCGCATAGTGCGATTCGGTGCATAATACGTGTATGCGGTTTGTAGTTACCTATTTGAAATACTCGTACATTTGCCATGCCTCAAAGAAGTACATTGTTACTGAGATTGGCGCTAGAAAATCAACATGGTCAATAATATGCTTTTATAATTGTAATCAGTTACTTGTATCATAATATGAGTAAAATTATATTTTCCGAGGTGACAATTTTTGATTATCGTTTTAGAAATCTAACCAAGCAAGCTGAGTGTGAATAAATTTTCTCAGTGTGTTAAATAAGCGATTAGAGTTAAATGTTACACGTTTATGAATCCTCAGACGATAATTGATACTGCTAACTTTGCCTTTAAAAGTGTATTAAACTTATTAAACTAGTAATCCCTTAATTTAGCAATACCCAAAGAACGTTTGCATCCATTTATTAAATAGGCTATACAAGGTATAAAACGGGCATTTTAAATAGAGTTACAGCTAAGCCTTCTTCATTTATCAAAGCTACTAGATAGTGTTAATTTGGCAAAAAGACTTCATTTCTCCGTTCTACTAATTGTTGCTTTAAATTTGATAAAACCATGTATACTTCTACCATTAAAAATGTTTCAGATTCCACTTGCAGCATGCATTTATGAAATGTGCCTCGAGTGAAGAAACAATAGCCAAACTTCAACATTAACAAACTCATAAAATTGTTCAACTCGAACAGTATAAATGTAGAAATAGCCAAATCTCTATTAAATGTACACTTTCTTTTTGACATTTTCTGAGTTTCTACTGTGCTAGATACAAACTACACTACAACGATTATTTATTTAAAAAAAGTTATGTATTAACACTTAATCGTAATTAACGAATTATTTACTCTATATTTATTTACACGCACCGGTATATTTATTTTTCATACGTACAAGACACCGTCGTGGCGTCGTAAGCAAATTTGTTTCGTGCTAAACTTCGTACTTAATACTGCCTCATAAGCGGGATCGCGCGCTATTTATTTAAGTCGACAAGAGTGCTACAATGGTCTCGTAAATTGTAGAACTTGTGATGTCATCCTATTGTGCCTTATCTGAAGGTTACGCCATCTTTTTCGTACTTTCTAGACTTTGATTTATTAATGAAACGTCAGAAAAAGGATAAAAAGGGGACTTCAGTATACATACGAAACATTTACGTAATTTATTCAAATAATTACATATTTGAAATGAAATGTTTAAAAAAGGGATACGAAAATTAGTAGTTCTTATTATGAAAGTTTGTAACGAGCCAGAATTTGGGTAAGATAAATTAATTATTATTTTAATAAAAATTATTAAGATAATGTTTTAATAATAATTAATTTTATTCCAGTTCTAAATAAATGTAAATAATCAGCACTTTTGCGTGCGCACCGGTACCCCACTTTCACGATGTGCAGAAACGTTGCGACATTTCCTACCAAAACCCCACTCATTCGCAAGGTTTATGAGCGAAATTTTGGCACTTTTAAATTACTTCTATTTGTGGAACGCTTCTCTGCAAATATACTCTCCTGCTTGCCTGTTTGTAATAATTTATTATTACACCTGAAATTCTCAATTCGAGAACATAACCGCCTGAACCGCTCTTAAAGCAATTTCAATTAAATTTAAAGAGAATTCAAACACTCCGAAGTATAACTAATTTTTACGAAAATAGTTGTAATACCTAGAAATTCCTATTAACAAACCATCCTTAAGAAAGTAATTGACGTCAAAGAGGTTTTGCGTATTATACTGATCTTAGGTAGATTGACTGGTTAACACCGGCGGTCACCGGGATTATTATAGGGCTTCTTCTAGTTAATGGGGCTCTCTAACGCCACGTCTGGTTGCTCACAACAAGCGCTATAACCTCAGAAACGGCCAATTACCAATTCCATCCTGAACCCCCTGTATAAAGTGCTATATATTCACAGTGTCCGTTACAACTTTGAATAAATAGGATCTCTAAGATTCGTTAATTTAGACTATTGAGCCCGCTGGCTTAGCTATTAACGATATCATAAACAAATCCCATCCTGAACCTCCTGTATAATAGTTCTATATATTCACAGTGTCCGTTATAACTTTGAATAAATAGGATCTCTAAGATTCGTTAATTTAGACTATTGAGCCCATTGGCTTGGCTATTAACGAAATTATAAACGAACAACCAATATATCCTGAACCTCCTGTATATAATTCTATATATTCGAAGCGTCCGTTACAACTTTGAATAAATGGAATCTCTAGAATTTGTTGATTTAGCTCGAGCTCCCTGCTTGGCTATCAACACTTATAATTTACTCCCCCTGTACATCACAAAAATACACCTGAATATCAAATCCAAATTGTTACCGAAAAACCCAACCTAAATTGTGTAAAATATTATATTTATACAACTAAAAGTAATTTTTACGTTTTACTTCAAAAGTAAAAGAATTTCTATTTCACAATAAGAAATCCATTACATTAATTAGAATAAAGCAATTTATTCTGCTTTAACAATTAAAACTTTAAGATAAATATTCTTAAAGAAAATAAAAGGGGAAATCCCAATCTCGCAAATAAGTATTCACATTCGATTAAGTGTAAAGAATCATCCTCGTTATACCAATAAAACGAAGGTCACTCTACATTTTAGTAGTGAATGAACTCTTATCAAATTTTCAACAACACATGTTTGAAAATATTCCTGCATCATATGAAACATTTCAAACCGTAAATTGCGAATTCCAAAACATTGAATAACCCCTTGTAGATATTTTTATTGTATATAGTATTTATAGTTAATTAGAATTAGTATTTTCCTTAGTCCGTTGTGTACAAACCACCACCAATTAAACAGAACAATTACCCCGTGGTATAAACCGACTTTGTATTAACACAAATCGTGTAAATACCAAAACCCTGTGTAGGGCCTGCTTCTGTAACTTGTTCCGTATTTCAAAACGTTATTGAATAAAATATCAGTAATATAAAGACCAGTCCCTGATAGAAATTTGAATGACGCTTTAACTTCACTTCAAAAACATTGCCTTAAACATAAAATATAATAAACTTACCTGACAAAAACACAGTAATCCTCCTTGGAATTGTACACACACCCTTGTATTATTTACATCTGAACACATTATAAATTGGTTTACAAAGAAACAAAACCACAAATATTTTAACATTGTTTTAAACACTGTGATTATAACGCGGTTGATTTACAGGAAAATTCCAGACAGACCAATGATTCACCGGCGACACCTGTGCCTAATTTATACAACGAGGAATTTACCACCTACAGCGTCGACGATGCCAGGCTCACGTAGTTGTACTGTGGGCTGCCCAAATACCAGGTGACTCCGAA
Source organism: Vesta saturnalis (assembly GCA_036346205.1). NCBI lineage: Eukaryota > Metazoa > Arthropoda > Insecta > Coleoptera > Lampyridae > Vesta > Vesta saturnalis. The sequence continues at coordinate 564,370 of JARFJB010002108.1, read as the reverse complement.
TATTAATTTCCTTTACATTTTTCCAATATTGTTTAATTTAAAAACTTAATTTATGTTACCAGAATATTTTTTTATTTTTGATTATTATTATAATTAAGAAGTTTGTTTTAAATATATGTATTAAACCTGGGTATGAAGGATTTGCAAACAGTTATATAAGTCTAAAAACCCATGTCCCCCATTCCTGACTAGTCGAGGTTAACACAAAATCCGCATAGTGGTAATTAGTAAGATAATTCCTAAAAGAAACCTGCTATCCTAAAGAAGGGTCTTACAAGTTAAGGGTGCAATATATGGAGCGCTCATAAATAGTAAAGATAAGGTAATACAAGTAGTGTAGAAAATGATTTTTGCACTCGCGAGAGTTAAAGTTTCTGATCACAAAACGGGGACTGCAGACGTAGTGGATTGGAAATAGCTGATTGTTTTTATTTACTTTATTAACTGTAAATTAAGTGTACTGTACAAAAAAACTCACTCACGTTTGGTGCATTGTACAAACTGCACCGCGGATAAACTAATGCAATTCTCTCCCTTGATGTACGTATAATGATAACATAATAATATGTTTAACACAATGCTATAAAATACGAAATTAGAAGCTACATCAACAGGTTTTTTCAGATATTACTTTTCAAACAGTACTACTAGCATATTTGCAGTTTTCAAAGCCAGGTAAATGTATAGAAGTTGGTTAGGTGCACCAATGCACACTCAATGGTTAAACATTATCTTACCAGAATTAAATATACAAAGCCGTGTGCAGTACCAGCTTTTCTTACTCTATGTGATTTACTAATTATTACAGCTGTATATTGCTTGTTGTCAGAAATTCTTTTCATGATAAAAATAATCATATAAATAATTGCTTACCGTACTACTTAGATAATGGAGACCACGTAGAAACGAACTTCCAACGTTGTAATGGTCCAGGATTTACCATTCGTGTTCATAAAGCTGTACATAATAGGATCAACATTTGATGGAAAAGGTTGCGGTTCAGGAAAGTACTAATTGCGGACATACAAGTTTTTTGTTAAAAACATTATTGATGTATATTTATGGATATTATTATTCAGGGTATTAACTAATGTACTACACGCATTCAAAAAACCATAGGACTGCGGTTGATGTATGGAGCAGAATGGTATAGAACATCAAACACACACACACACACACGCGCACTTACGCATGCACGTACGCACGCACGCACACACACGCACACATGCACAAACGCACACACGCACACACGCACTCACGCACACACGCACACACGTACACGCACACACACACGCACACGCACACATGACACAGCACACACGTACACACGCAGACACGCACAAACACGCACACAGCACACACACACGACACATGCACACACCACACACACGCACATGCACACTCGCACACACGACACATGTACACACGCACACACGCACACGCACACACGCACACACGCACACACGAACACACGCACACACGCACACACGCACACGCACACACGCACACACACGCGCACACACGCACACGGGCACACACGCATTTTAGAAGGAATTTACTTTAATTACTACTATCATGTAATGAAATATATCTAAAAGTGTATATTGGGATAAAAAAAGATTTATTTTTGTCACTTTACTGCATTTTGTAAGCAATCAAAAATACATGGCATCAAGGTGACCCTCCCTCCCCTACATGAGCAGTTAAAGCTGTTTTATTGTCTTTGTTAATTATGGTTTGCAATCATTTTTATGGTTGTTGATTCTCTTTATCAAATGTTGTTTCGTTTGTCCAATGTAATATTTGTCACAATCTTTACAATTGATCTGATAGACTAGGTTGGAGTTATATACTTTTCGTGTGTTGTCTTTAAGCTTGGAGAATAAGCTGTTGTTAGTTTTTTTATTATAAAGAGCAATTTTGTGGATATTATTTTCAAGTATCACTTTTAGTTGGTTACTAAGTGTAGTTATATTAATTAGTTTATTGTATGTGCATAAGGAGCCACCAGATTTTCCGTTGTTATCCTTCTTATGTTTTTTGTGTTGTCATTATATAATATTCTATTGATAAGGTTATTGGGATAATTATTTAGCTTATCAATAGTTTTTATTTTTTCAAAATTATCTTGATGCTTAGGTTGGTCACTAAGTTTAATAACTTTATGTTTTAACAATTTTATAATACCTATTTTTTGAGGTATGGGGTGCTTAGAATACAAATTAATGATTTTGTTTGACGCTGTAGGTTTTTGATACCAGTCTATGGTTATTGTGTTAACATTATTATGAATTAATAGTAAATCTAAAAACGGAATACTGTTGTTATTTTCATGATCAATAGTAAATTTTAAGCTATGGTAATAACTAGAGTGAGGATTTTATGCAAAATGCATATCGCTTATTTTTTATAGTTGAAGAATATCGTTTTGTTTTTAGACGAATTGCACTAAATGCAATCATTTGACATTAATTTATTTTATTTTATTTTAATTTTGCATATTTCGCCAAATACTGCATATATTGCAATTTTATGCATATTTTGCCTTTTTATTCATAATTAACATATATTTCGCATTTTTTCGATATCTTCCAAATTCGCTTTAAAATGCATTATTCTAACTTTTTTTAAATTTTGTTATTGTGTCTAACTAAGAAATGTATTTTTATATGAATAAGACAGGTTTAAAGAAAGATTATTACCTGCAGTTAAGTGCAACGTTAATACTTCCGGATTATGAAGTTTCAATGCCGCCATTTCGTAGTATTTGAAAATTCCAATGGTACCTAAGTAGATAGTTAAAGCATTGATTGAGGGAATTCCCGCAATCAATGGTTAAAGTTATTTGTACTTTTTCAAGGTAAGTGTTTAGTTAGTTAATCTTTCTTGAAAATAATTTGAGAGTAACGGACAAAATGCAAAATTTTAAACATTCTTTGGGCGAAGACGTAACTGAATGGTACGGCTTTGTTAAGTGAACTTCAAGGTGCCGAAAGTTAAAAATAGTTTAGTTCAAGTATGGATAAAAAATATATCTGAGCTACGTCTGGATGATGAAAAAGTGTTTTGCATAGCCTGTGGAAAAATAGTAAGTACCATTACATATTTTTAATTGATTTGGGAAATTAAACCCTTATTAATTGATGTAGGTTATTGAATTCACCGTTTTATCAGTTTTTAAACGCAATTAGATACTTATTTTTAAAATTAATTTTTCCTTAGATCATGTGTGAAAGGAAATCTCAAGTTACACAGCACATTGAAACCTCTCTTCATAAAAGAAAATTAGAAACATTTAAGAAAACAAAAGTTTGTCAGACACCTTTGCGCCAGTCGTTGTTTCAAGAAACGGCCAAAAGAAATGCACAAGAGGAATTTAATTTCGAATTGTGTCGTGCACTTGTTAAAGCCAATATTCCATTAAAGAAATTGCAAAATCCTAGTTTTAGGTCATTTTTAAAAAAAATTAATAAAAAGCCAGATGAAAGCACGCTTCGAAAAAGGTATATTAATGATTTATATCTTGAAACTATGGGGCATATAAAGAAAATTACAAAAAATAAATATCTTTATTTTATGGTAGATGAAACTACAGATTGTTTATAAAGTGCTTGAGAAAACCAATCATGCAACAATAGTTCGCTTTATAAACGAAGCTTTCATGCAATTTTTTATTGCTGATATTGTTGCAACAGATAAAATAGTTTTAATGCTGTCTGATGCAGCACCGTATATGGTAAAAGCAATTAAAATTATTTTATGAAAATTTAATACATGTAACATGTCTCGCACATGGTATTAATAGAGTAGCAGAAACAATTCGTAATCAATTTCCATTAGTAAATAGTTTAATAAGTAGTATAAAGAAAGTGTTTTTAAAAGCTCCGTTACGAATTCAATTGTACAAAGAAAAGTTACCTAATATTCCTCTACCACCAGAGCCTGTGATTACGCGTTGGGGTGCTTGGTTAAATGCAGCTCTTTTTTATGCAGATCATTTGGAAAAAATAAAGGAGTTAGTTTTAGAAATTTCTGATAATTCAAGTACTTACGTTCAAAAAGCTCAATCCATTTTAAAGAAAACACAATTGCGCAAAGAGCTGGCATTTATAAAAGCAAATTACTATTTCGTAAGTTCAACCATTGCTAAATTAGAAACGGAAGCATTGCCATTAAATGAATCTATGCAAATAATTAATAAATTTCAACAGCTGATTTCTGCTGTTTCAGGAAATATTGGTAAAACTATTTCTAATAAATTAAATGAAATTTTACAAAAAAACAGTGGATATCAGTTGTTACTAAAAGTTAATAATAAAGTTCTGAAACTTGAAGAAAATTCCGATGATCTTGTTATAAATTTAGATTTGGCCATATTAGCCGCATTAAAATATGCACCCATAACTTCTGTGAATGTAGAAAGAAGTTTTTCTTTGTACAAAAACATACTATCGGACAGACGCCAAAATTTTCTGCCCGAAAACTAGGAAAAATATTTAGTTATAAATTGTTTTGCAAATAGTAATGAGAGGGTGTAATCTTTATAAATCTATAGCGTATAAGTAAATATGGAATTTGTAAATTGCACTTAATTTTAAAATAATGTTAAAATAATAATTGCTTTGTAAGTAGTAATGACAGGGTGCAGTTTTTATAAATGTATAGTGTATAAGTAAATATGTAGTTTTTAAATAACACATAATTTTGAATGTTAAAATAATAAGTTTGTATGCAATTTATCTTTTTCCTATTAAAAAATTACAAGCATATATACTTTTTTTATATATTAATGTTATAATTTGGAATTAACACAGGTAAATAGAAGATTCAATATTTATGCATATTTTGAATTAATAATGCATTTTTGATGCATATTTTAAGGTTTTTAAGTGCATATATATGCACATATTTCGGCATTTTGTAGTGCATAAAATCCGCTCTCTAGTAATAACCATTACATTTGTTAATTATCAGTTTATCTTGATGAATGGGGATGGCCGTTAAAATGTCTTCTACATAACAATAAAGAAATGGTACGTTGAACGGTAAGGTAGGTAATATGGTGGTAAGTCATTCATAACCATATTTGCTAAAACAGGAGATGCTGGATTTCCCATTGCACATCCAAAAGTTTGGGAATAAAAATTATCATATTGAAAATAACTTGAATTGAATATAAACGTTATTATTTTTTTAAATAATTCATTGTTAATGTTTGTCATCTTAGATATTTTCCAATACTAGTCTATTAATGTGATGGTTAATTCTAAAGTTATATTTGTAAAATTTTTAAGTTTATTAACTAAAGTTTCTGAATGTTTTATATTGTACTTAAACTGGGGGTCAATTTATGAAGAATTCTTATGAGATATTTAGCTAATTTATATGTTGGAGAGGCAATGCAGGAAACTATACGTCTAATTGGTAATTCTTTTTTGTGCGTTTTGATTGAGCCATCTATTCTAGAGGGTATACTATTATAAATGATTAATTCTTTTTGTTCTTTGTCATTGATTAGGTCTAGCTGTCTAAGTTGTTTTACTATTTTGTTATTCTTATTTTGTATTGATATTGGTGGATTATGTTTCAGTAATTTATATGTTAGAGTAGAAATACTTTCAGAACAACACAATGAGTCATGAAAAGCTGCGCGAAAATCAGCTGGTTTGCCAGTGGCGTTGCACGAAAATTTCACAAATGGGTTATGGGGTTAAACAGAAATGTTACAAATTGAAGTTAAACAAGCGATAATTTATATAAGACTATGTTTTGTGAAATTTAGCAATTATAGCTTAGTTTACACGATTACAAATAGGCGCAGTTTTGTTTTGGAGCTCCTTGAATACTTATCATCAACAATGTCTGCTGAATAACTTTATTTACAGAATAACAAAATGACCTATACAAAAGTACAATCTTATGATTTATCCTAAACTACTGTAAAATGATACATGTACCCGCAAAGCATGAAAGAAAACCTTAATATCCAGCTCTTTGAGGGACAGTTTAATAGTATGTCGAATGTGTTGAAACTTAATAAACTAAATATACTATTTGAAACGCCCCCAAAAAAGCATGTTGTATTTTAGAAAACTATGTAAACGAATTCACATTAATTAAAACGTAGATGTGTATAACAAAAGCTTTCAAATTAATAACACAAGTAGTAAAAGAACAAGGAGTAACCGCACCAGATTCTTAATAGTTTGAATGCGATTACTTATTACTTTAGTTTAGGAGTAAATTATTTTAAAATTTTTTTCAAATTTATTTATTCACAAACAGAATATAAAATGAACACGTAAATATATTTACAGAAATATAAAATGCTAACTCACAAAAATGAATTAAGAATTATAATTAAATCTTTCACTAAAATTATGCCACACAACAACTTATGACAAAAATCTAATCATAGGAAATTACAATTGCTAAAGTTTATTTTTACTATACCTAATGTAAATTCTGGTAAATAGGTTATCATAAATACATACAAAAACAATTAAGAAATGATAGATTTTGTTTTAGGGTTTAAACAATTGAATCAACACACTTCATTTTGGTTGAAACTACACATTCACCTTAGTTTTATAAAATTCACAAAACATTAAATACATTATATCACGATATAAGGTGTGTTTCATTGGGGAACTGAACAAGTTGCAAAGTAGCTATAATGTGTGTAAATTGTAAATATTCCCTAATAAATTATTTTATTCTGTGCTCGGTCCTGCTTGTTGTAAGTCAGAGTCAGGCAATAGAGAAATTCCAAGATCCCCCTCATCTTCATCATCCGAAGATTCTTCAGTAGATTCATCTGAATCGCCTGTATTCACAACGAATCTAAAATCATCATACGATTTGTCAAACATGTGTTCTTTGTACTTGTATTCTTCAACTACTTTATCAACATGTGTACATATGTTTGCCCAATCTACCAGGAGTTATCGTGGCAAATTTTTCTTCAGCTAATTTTATTACATCCTTTAATTTAAAGGTAGTATTTCTAGATGCAACGTACTGTTTCATTGCAGCCCATATTTTCTCAATTGGGTTTGGTTCTGGATGATACGGAGGAAGTCTAAGCACTATATGGTCATGTTTTGCTAATTCAGTATCTAAAATATACTGTTTTCACTTTGACTTATGCTCCTTGATTATTGCATACAACACAGGTTTTGTTGAAAGAGGATCATGCATAATTGAATGTTGACGAAGCCACATAATCATATCGTCCTTTTTGGTCATGGATGTTAGATCTTTATTTATTACCATATTGTGATATGATGCATTATCGATGACAAGTGCAGCTCGCTTTGGTATATTCGGCAACAGCTGCTTTTGTACCCACTGCATAAAATTTGTATGGTTCATATCGTTTGATAATCTCCTGATGTACTTCCTATAATTAATAAGATTTAGTTTTAGACTACAATTATGATAATGATCTCGTACCTGATTTGAACATAAGTAGTGCATTATTAAAAAAACCTTCAGATCCACCAGCAGGTACCATAATAACACGTGGACCTTTGCCAATAGGTTTTTTAAAACCCAGAGTAGAATTATCTGTCCAATTTTTTGGGTTTGTATGATAACTGTTGTTATAGGACTCATCTGTAAAAATAATTGGTCTCTTATCTTGAATGCATTGCTGCAGTTGACGTAAATATTGGATACGCTTTAAGCGAATGTCATATGATTCCATCAGAACCTTCCTTTTATCAACAGTGTTGCACCATCTACAAATTTATGCAATAAGTTAATATGAGTGAATGTCACAAATAGTTATATGACTTACCGAAAACCCAATTTTTTAATAATCTTGCCCAAAGTCGAAAGTCCACCTTTAAAATCAATACCCCTTTGCAGAATTTTATTGTGGATACCTGTTAATTTAAATGTAATTATATTTACCATGTAAAAATTATTTCATTACCTTTTAACGTAGGCACTCTCTTTTCAATAATATAAAAATTATGTATAATGGATTTTATCTGCTCCAATTCCCCCGTGATACAAATTACTTTTAGGGTTTGGTCTGTTTTTATTTTTTCTAGGTGAAGAAAACTTTGTTGCTTTGCCTTGGGAAATTTCCTTCATATCTGATATAACTTTACGATAAGTGAATTCAGATAAAATTATCTCCTTAAAGTTTGACAAAGGGATTGTCACTCCCTCCTTGGCTTCTTTTGTCATGAATTCTATGACGTTTGCAACAATTTCTCGAGCTTGACTATGCAGAATCTTTCCACGAACGCCGATCTGTTTCGATTTGTTTGCCATTGTTTGGTGACTATAAACAGACAAAAAACATACTTGTCAATTACGCTTAAAGCAGAGATATTGCAAACGTACCAAAATATACACGAAGGGTCAAAAAGAGCTCTGAAAGGAACTGTTTATTAAAAGAAAATGTAAAAGTCAGAAATATAACCTATAACTCAAGCGTGCACCAAAATGCAATTAAACTACTTAAAATTTCTTCGCCTATGAATTGCGCACGCGACGGCAAATTGTCGAATTGTGACCAATATTGGTTTGTGCGCACTGTGTTGTTCTGAAAGTATTTCAATTCTAATGGGTTATCTAACAGTTGATTCATTTTTATAGGTAGCTTTATCCAAAATTATAGTGTTATTTCCTTTATCTGATTTTGTTATAATTAATTCGGGGTGTTGATTTAGGAACTTTTTTGTTTTTTGAAATAACAGTTCGTAATTATTATTAGAATTCTTTTTATTATTATTATATTATTTAATTTATTAATGTGATTGGTTATACTGTTAGTACATTGGTCTCTAACTTGGTCTTCGTTTTGAGGTTCAATACTAGTTTTTATTATATATTCGACATCTTTAATAACTTCAAGAATTGGAAAATCTTTTTTTGTGTAATCTAAAGCGAATTTTGGACCTAGACTTAAATAATTACTTACTTCTTCTGGAATTTTTGTTTTTGACAAGTTATGGATCTAACTATCTGTGGAGTTATTCATCAAAGTTGGTTTATTATTCTCCATTAATTTATTAAATTTTTTAATATGTCTTTGTCTTGTGATTTTAAATTCATGGTTATAGGATTTGTGTGTTAACTTTTTTAATTCTTCGATTATGTTACATGGAACAACTGTTGTAGAGAGGATAATAATTTATTATTATAGTTACATACCTGTTTAATTTTCCAGAATGTTATTTTTATCTCTAATTTGAGGACCGATTTTTGGAAGTTATTAATTATTAACTCTACTTCACTCTTAAATGGATTGTCATCACTTAAAAACGAATACATCGAATTAAAATAATATTGTATATGTGAGGGTATAACATCATATTTTCTGCAACTTAGTATAATTCTCTTGTTTTCATTCTACAGCCAACTCCATATGTTTCTTGGACGAAATTGAACAGGTCCATAGTTTTAAGTGGAGACTCCAGATGTAATTGCAATATAGTTGGATTTGTTACTTTAAGTCTTTCAGAATTACTGGGTTAGGACTTTTAGTGAAAAAAAAACGATTTTCAAGCTACGTTTCGTTTAATTAATTAAGCTTCATCAGACTGCAAGAAACATTATTAGGAGTGCTACGATTATCACTTAATTGTGTAATGAGCATTCATACCTCTTAAACCATATATACCTACACTTAGTAACCAACTAAACGTCATATTTGAAAATAATAACAACAAAATTGCTCTTTATAATAAAAAAACTAACAACAGCTTATTCTCCAAGCTTAAAGACAACACACCAAAAGTATATAACTCCAATCTAGTCTATCAGATCAATTGTAAAGATTGTGACAAATGTTACATTGGACCAACAAAACAACATTTGATAAAGAGAATCGACAACCATAAAAATGATTGCAAACCATACAACTTAGTTAACAAAGATAATAAAACGGCTTTAACTGCTCGTGAAAGTGTTAACCGTCATAAGTTCGATTTTGACAACGTAAGCATATTAGATAGAGAAGATAATTTTTCTAAAAGACTAATCTCGGAGATGTCCCATATCCAATCAAACGAAAAAAGTATTAACTTCAGGACAGATGTTGTAACAACCCTTTTTGAGTTAAATTAAAGTCTTTAATTCGTTCTGTTTTAAATATAAGAAAAAATTTAATTATTGATACATAGGTATGTGGTAGGCAACTTAATTTGAATATCTTTTTATGGGTTTATAGTGCCTATCTTCCTAATGGTTTATACTACTTCTTTAAATTATTTTTCTGATCATTTTATTCGCGCACTACGTCGTCGTGACTTAATTCTTTGCGCAAATCCTTTCGCGCACGACTACATGATCTAACTTCCAAAGCACACAAGTAGAAAGTTTTTTGGGTTTTCCCATAAATTTTGTGTGAAAGTGCCATTGATTTGATGGTAAGATATCTTTTATCGCATTATACAAAAAATTAAAACCTTTGCTCTTTTCAGGCACTTTTATTTTAGTTCACTTTTATTTTATTTTACTTTTATACTTTTGATTTCAACGCTTTTGATTACGCATTTAATTTTACTGTTGCGTACGCTTTCATTTTATGATTGTAATTTTTATTGGAAAATTTCAAGATAATGCATTAAACGGATTATTCCAATTTCAAGAAGAAAATTTATAAGGATAATTCCAGTTTTGGGTGTGGCTTATTACGTAAAGCATTATTAAAAGATATTGCGCAATATTGCGGCAAAGATGACATCACCTCAGTTGAGATTTCCGTAAAGCGTTTAGATACCAGAGGTTATTAGAAAATTTGTGTACAAAAATTTTACTAACAGGTATTTATGTAATGAATTTTTAGTATAAGACTAGAACCTTATTTTATTTAACCATATCATTTTAACTGTTAATAAACATAGTTGTATATTTTTTATTGTTTTACATTTTGATAAATTTTTAGTGTAGAACTCAGTTTAGTTATTCCGAGCATTAGTAAAAATAACTTGACGTCCGAGATCATTTTACTAGTGTTACATTGCAATTTTTTTTATATTGATGTTCAGTGGAAGTACGCTAGCAGATTTTGTGGTAATTAAGCAAATCGAAAGAATGAACCACCCTACTTAATTTACCGACTGGGACAACAGCGTTATTTGTGGTGAACAGTTAGTATCTCCAGTTAGTTTAACGATTTGTGTTTTTGGAGAACTGTTTACACTTATTACTTTATAATATTATTTAAAACACTTTTTGTATTTTATACGATAACCAGTTCGACCATTATTTTATAATATAAATAACCTGAGTAACATTTATAAACATCTAATTGATTTTAAAAAAATCAGAAAAAGGAAAACGAATTAAATCTACTACATTATTATTGGATTGTCCAGTATTTACATAGAATTTTACAACATTAATTGCTAATAATAATTTATAAAAAACAAGTTAGATTTTATAAAAAAAAATTAGATAAATTTAAATCAGTCGAAAGCGTGCTGGTGTAGAATAGATTTATTTCGGCCTTGTTATTTACTCATTTTAAATTGAAACCAACGAGAAGAACATGGTGTAAAAACGTTGCATTCAAAATTAATTTTAGCATTTAAACACGATTTACTAATTAATACGTTCTTCATTAAGATAAAATACTAAACTAATTAGTTAACCAGCTGCTAATAAAGTTTAACGTGTCGGAATTGTGAAATTGTTTTAATAATTTAATGTGTAAGGACAATACATAAGATACCAACCTCATAATAAATTAATCTGACTATACTACTATGAATTTAGTATTAAAAATAACTGGTTTAAGAGGTATGAACGCTTATTACACAATTAAGTGATAATCTTAGGCACATTTGAAATGTTGATCTATATAGGTCAATTTTCGGTCACCTTTGGGTGACAAGTTCTCTTTTGCTACGACCATCTTGAGCTAGAGCTGTAAAATTTGTTAAGGGAGTGAATTATAGCAAATAACTGCTTTCTTACCTTGGTTAAAGGATCGTGCTATAATCATTCAGCAGGAATTAATATCAGATATGGGTATTTTGAATTTGATATATTATCAGAATCCAAATTATGGGGATTATAACTTTGACAATTGTGAAGAAGCGTCACCTGAAAACCCTTCGACGAAGGTAATTTATGTAGATTTAGTATTCAATAACTTACTTATAGTATTCTCTCCCACAGGGTTTACCTTTTGGGTATAATTTTACTTTATGGTGTATTTTTCTAATTGGTGTAAATTTTACTTTTCGGTTTGGTTTTCATTTGTACATTTTACGATTAATTTTCTGTTAGAAATTTTATGATTTTATGTTTGGAATTTAATGTTTCGTTGTATATAGTATTAGGATAAGTAACGTAATCTGCACAATTCATATGTTGTAAATTGAGAATTGGAATTGTACGGAAGATCATTGCATTAACGAATGTGTCGTAGTCCGAAGAATCGTAACCATTGTTGAGTATATTGTGAGTGGCCGATCTTCAGTTGTAGCTAACAGGTTAATGAACGTAGGGTTGGGAATACCTTATATTGGATACTGAAATTAAGTAACATCGTCTGTATGCTGCAAATAAAATAGGATGTTCAATTACGAATCATTATTTAGGTTAATACTGTTTGTAAAATATAACAAAGCATAATTAGTGGATATACTATACCGATCCTAATCCACTTTTGATAATAATAATAATACACTTTCCCGTGCAGATTATCCTCATCAAGGTCAATCGTTTTTAAGGTCAAGGTCATCGTACACATTGCGTGCATCGAAGTATATTCCTCAAGGTCATCACATTGTCTACGTCTAAGTACATGGTTTTCAAGGTCAATGTCGCTCACATTGCCTACCTATTCTTCAGGGTCATCATACGCATTATCTGCGTCCAAGCACATTGAAGTAGATCCCTCAAATTGCATGTCTCATGTGTCTGGGCTTTATGTAGACCAAAGGTGAGCTACTCCACAGTGCCCAAACAAGCAATTCTTGACCGAGTCGAGGTGTTAATCCATTTATTACAAGCCTCAAGGTCGGTGGTATTAAATATACTTTTTAATCTCGTTGTAGGTGCATGGGATTCTTTGATAATCTTCAAGGTCACGAGCATTCACAGTTAACAATTGGTATATAGTAGGAGTTACTACAATTATCCTCAAGGTCACCTGCTGGGGCATTCTATTACATACCATTGTCTATGCTAGTAGTCAAAGTTCATTGACATTTTCAAGGTCATGGGTTTCAAGGTTACGCCCCCATCAAGGTTCATTGACCTGTGTGGTTTAGGTCGAAAATCAGCTCCTGGCTTTGCGCAGGATATTTGACACACCTCAAGGTCAAATGTGATTCAAAGTTCTTGTATTGACTAAATTGTAATAAAAGGATTATGCTTAAGGACTGGATCCGGTTCCCAAAGACAGATAGCCGTTTTCCAAAACAGGGGGGCCGTCACCCTCACAGATAACCGTTTTCCCCCATTTCAAGGTCATACCTTTGAGAAAAGAACAAAGGCTATCCATTGTTCTGGCCAAGTTAGGTTCATAATTCCTAAAAATAGATTGTTATCTAGATACCCCCACCATTTCAGGCTAAATTCTGAGAAATCAATTTTGCAGAACAAAGGCGATCCATTGTTCAGCCGAAGCTTCAAGGTCAAAGTCGTATTCTGCCTACGTATATTTCTCAAGGTCACCAAGCAATTCTTGGCTGAGCTAAAGTATTAATTCTTATAAAGCAATTCTCAGGGATACTAAATAGAATTTTCAAGGCGTGGGGGATTGTACCTTTCAGGATTACCCAAGCAATTCTTGGCTGAGTCAAGATGTTAATCCACAAGGTTGTCGTTGTCTATGCTGAAATGTGAGTCAAATTTCTTGTATTGGCTAAATTGTGATAAAAAGGTGATTCCAGTGTGTGGATTCATAATACTACTGTCCTAAACCATCAAGATAGGGATCTGTTACCCAACACAGGTAACCATTTACCCACCATTTCAAAGCCACACGTCTGAGAAAAGGACAAAGGCGACCCATTGTTCAAGTAATTCTTGGCAGAGTCAGAGTCATAATTCCTAGAAATCGCCTGTATAATAGATTCTCAATGGCTAAAATGTCAAGGTCGTAGGTCCTAGAAATCAACCTGCAGGTGTATCCCAATACATGGCCGGTAAAATTATATAGGAGGATGCACTTCAAGGTCACGTATGCTATAGGATCCACTTTCTCGTTTTCTAGGCCTTTGCGTACACACATTGTCAGCGTATATTCTTCAAGGCCATGTATAGTGATCCACATAATAATTTATGAAGGAAAACTAGCACATTAGGTCAAGGTCACGTAACGTTTCCTTGCACATTCTTGAAATTAATTTTTAAAGGCAAAGGCGATCCGTGGTTCAAGCAATTCTAGTCGCGATTCCAAGGAATCACCTGCATGAGGTATTCAAATAGACTTTTCAAGGTGTGGGGGATTCTACTTTTCAGGACCAGGTCACCAGAAAATTCCTGGTTGAGACCATGTATCATTCCCAATCAATGACGTCGCGTAGATTTCAAGGTCACAGGCAGGATACTAATCCAATTTTGTCACTAGAAAGGTCACGAGAAATCAATTTTCAAGGTTAAGCTAAACGATAGGACAAGGTGTTCCTGTATTGGCGCTCTTCGAGTAGCGAAATAAGCATGGCTTTGCGTGGCTGAATACCAAGATCACCTGTAGTTTCCAGCTACCACAACCATTTAAATATCAAGGTCACAACTCTGAGAAATCTAAAAATAGGATTTTCATGGTCAAAGGTGATAAAGTCAAGCTATTCGGGGTCCTTTTATTGGCTCTGTGTCTAGCATCAAGGTCAAAAAAGTCGTAGGTTGATCCTGGACGAATCTGCCTAGAAATTAATGGCCACCTGTAGAACTATCCCTATCTTACTCGATGGTAATACAAGGGTCAAATCTTGACAGGAAAATTTTACCAAGCAATTCCTGCCATCGCTCCAAGGTCAAAGTTTATTCTTAGAATTGTCATTGAAGGTGCAAGTGATCCTTGAGGGTAACGTCTTTTTGGCGGGAAATGGTCAGGAAGAAATTCTCCATTGAGTCCAGGTCATGCGTTCAAGGTCACCAAGCAAATTGTCAAGACCACACTGTTCAAGCAATTCTTTTGTATAAGTCTTAGAAGTGAATACAATTCCTAGAAAACAATTTTCAAGGTTGTCTGCGGGGGTATCCTTAGAAACCAATTCCCAAGTGTAACAGTAAGGGTATTCTTAGAACGGGTCAAGTTCATTAAAGCTGTGAGCCATCCATTGAAATTTTTCAAGGTAACACTCTTTTGACGGGAAATTTTAGAGGTCACCAAACAATTCTTAGAATTTAGTCGAGTCAGGGTTATGTGTTAATACCTAGAAATCAATTTTCAAGGTCACCCAAGGGGTATCATATTACAATTTAAACAGATTGTTGTTGTCTATGGTAAAGTAGGTTCATGGCTAAATGGAGTCAAGGTCAAAATTTACTGGTATCAATTTTCGAGGCCACCTGGAGGAGAAATCTAAACGGCTCTCGGAATAGGTGTTTGTTGAAGAAAGGTTGTTGTATATGCTAAAAGGTAAGTCAGGGGTTCCTGTATTGGTCAAATTCAAGGTCAAATAGCAAAATAAGCATGAATTTCCTCCACCATTTATATTTCAAGGTCACACCTCTGAGAAATCCAAAAATAGGGTTTTAAAGGTTAAAGGTGATACATTTTTCTTATATAAATCACAGTGTGTTGAGATCAGTCGGTTAGTGACTTGTCAAACATGGAATTAGCAGGGTTAGCACCTATTGCAAACTCTGTAAAAATGTATGTGACCAGAAGATATCGAAAAAATATGAAGTTATTAATGTGACAGTAATGAATACGAAGTATGGTGAACGTATAGTGTTGGAAGCGGAGGAGTTTAAATGTGTATTACCTCAGCGCTTTTACGAGTATTTCAAAGTAGAAAATCGAATTGAAGGATTTAAAACGCTGCTAAATACAAGGGATGTGTTCATGACTAGTCTGGGTGCAGTCGAAAAAACAAACATAACATTTAGTGTCCCCAACCATAAGTGAACATGATTTAACAAGAAGCATTTCATATTTATCGTCATAATAGGAAAAATGAGCCTAATTGATATAATTCACAGGGTGTTCGCGTCAGGGAAACTTATGCATCGAATTGCGTGGTTTAATTAAAGTACATTCAAGGTGTTATACATGCTAAGTATAATATTAAAAACACATAACACTGTATGGAAATATTGTACCATCATCATGCTTATCTAATGCATAGCATTTACTAAAAATAAAGTTTTTATGATCACAATTTAGATATAAATACCCCACCCTATCCATCTAGGTCAAAAATTTTAGCATTCCTTGGAGGTTAAATTCTTGGAAATAGCAAATAAACGTTCCCATTGCTCAATTATAACAATAGAATCAGTTCGTGGAAACAAGAAGAATGATGGGGTTGTTGTCTATGCTAATATCAAGGCTCTTGCATTGACTAAATTGTTGTTTGTAATAATAAAAAGATTATGCTTACGTGGGTTCATACTACTGTCCTAACCGCCAAGATGAGGTAGTTTCCCCGAGAACCGGATCCGGTTCCCAAAGGCAGATAACCGTTCCCCAAAACTGGAGAGCCGTCACTCAACACAGGTAACCGTTTCCCCCCAGAAAACAAGTCAAATAGATCATTTATCGTAGCTGAGGCTAAATTGAACTAGGCTGTGCAAGGTCAAAATCACTTCTTAGAAATCCATTTATCTTAGAAATCTAAACATAGAATCAGCTCGTGAGGGGTTAAAGTGTATTGCTCCGAAGGGCGTCATATTCTTAGAAATCTAAAACATAGGTTCAGTTCGTGGAAATATAAAGGTTGTATACTAGTACGATTCTTAGAAATCTGACAGTAGATCAAGGTACTGATAGGACTAGTTTTTATATTATAGAAGAAGCTGGATAATGCGCTTAAATCACCTACGTTAGGGGGTATTTTTTTACATTAACGGGTAGCTTTTCCAATAGTGATAGATACTAGAATAAGTCAACGGGGATTATCATCCACGAGTGCTTTTGACAAATTTCGGCCCGTGTTCGAGAAAAATGACGTTTTGTGTTTGAAAAAGCTGAACTTAGAATGGCAAATTCGGGCCGCTTCTGAGAAGAAAAATCACTTTTTGTGTTTGAAGAAAGCTGGACTTGGAATAAGAAGTAGTGTTGGAAACTATGATTGAGTGTCAAGGTTAGCATGCGAACTTCTGGCATAAAAGTCTTCATTGTGTATACTCTTGATTAGCAGAAATTACGAAAGTATTACGTAAGGTGGAAAGAGAAAGTAAATAAGAAACAGTAAGTGTGGAGCAAAGAAGCGATTTGGAGACGTTAATAAATCAAGTAAAACTCGATTTGGAGTGTTATATACTGAAAACAAAAATGATGAAGCTATGTATTAGCAATGAGGAATACGTAAAAATAGTGTAGCACAGTGGAAGCCTCCAACCATATGTAAACATGCTTTAACTAGAATCATTTAACAAAGAGTGTGTTTATTGCTGAGAAATGTCAAAAAGCTTTTGTAATACTAGTCTTTCGGTAGTATTTTATTCTGGTGCAGTCAACCCATCAAGGTTAAACGGTTTCTTATTGGCTCTGCAAATCCATGTTTGGGCGCGGGACAAACGTCTAGTCATTAGTACACAATACAATCGTCCTAGGATTTTATCCGATATCGATCTTCTTTCTCCAGATGGGAAGGCGATACATATTATGTACTTTAAGCTATCGAAACACTAAACTAGGAAATTGTAACCTCCCATAAGGAAATGGAACCCCTTTCGCAAGCTGACGTATGTTGGAACTGGCTTTAATGAGGCGAATTTCTATATACAAAGTATAAAAGAAGAGTATACAGATTTATTGGAAAAGAACAAACAATGACAGCTATATAAATTGCAGTACAGCAAGGGAGTTAACAATGTATAGATTTAAATTTGATGTACTACGCCCATATAAAATGTTGTAAATCTAAAAGGTCCTTAAATTAATAAAAGAATCAATTTAGTCATAGATTTATTGGTTTTAATGTATGCAGATCGCTAGACAAAGAAACGTGTTTGTTTTTATATCAATAAATGCCATTTATGCATATGTTAACTAAAATTTCTTTTAAAGTAAAGCGTTATAGTGGTTTTTCATTGTTTAAAGTTTCATAAAGACGATGTTGGTAATTTTCTTTTAATTCAAGCTTACAGAAAGTTTTTTTATTTACATTAGAAGGGTACTATAGAAATACCTTTACTGTGCATTCGTTTAATCAACGTTTCTTTTTGCTGTGGCTGGCCTTGTAGGTATATGAATACATTTCTTCAAGAACAATGCGATGCCTGCTTATGCCTGCTTTTTCCTTCTACAGCAATTCTGTTAAATTTTATTATCAGTGTATATCGTCATGCAAAATGTTGTGCGTGATCCGCTCGTTACCTATATAAACGAATTATATGCGGAAGGAGATGTGCCATTTGATTAACCAGGTATTGTCGTTGAAATATACTGCGGAAAATGGTGGTTTGAACACAAAAAGGGTAGCTCGGTAAGTGTAATTACAACTGGAGCGTTGAGAGCTCGAGTTCTGCAAAATTCAGATAAATATACTTTAAATAATATACTCCATTATTTTAATTTTTGTTTCTTAGTATTACATCTGGACCACCTCCAGACGAAAAATTTGTATGAAGGTCAAGAGAGGACCCCTAACGTGTCAGGTGTATGTGTAGTGTGATAGCGAGGGAGCATTAAAATGTGCTATAACGTTTAAGTGTAAATACTTCTTTAACTAGTGGCATTATACGTTTTTGCGGAAACATGATTAGGTTAGTTGAACAATATATTAGTAATAAGGTAGTTGATAAGAATGAAAAGATTTTCATGAATTTGGAATGCGGAATGATACAAATGAAAGATGAAAGAATTTTAGTAGTATTTTTTCCTACTGCAATTATATATATATATATATATATATATATATAGTACACAATTGTTAGTATAATATACTCACTGGTGTAAGGTTAAATTAATTTAATTCAGACCACCATTTTCTGCGGTAGGTTTCAACGGCAAAACCTGGTTAATCAAATGACACATTTCTTTCCGCATATAATTTGTTTATATCGGTAACGAGCGGATGAGGCACGATCTTGCATGACGATATGCACTATAATAAAATTTTACAGAATTGCTGTGGAATGAGAAATCAGGCATATGGAGCACCGATTTGTTCTTGAAGAAATGTATTCCTATACATACAGCCAGCAAAACGTTGATTAAACGAATGCACAGTAGAGATTTCTATATACTAGTAAAAAAACCTTTGTAAGCTTTAATTGAAAGAAAATTACCAACATCGTCTTTATGAAACTTTAAACAATGAAAAACCACTATAACGCTTTACTAATAAAAGAAATTTTAGTTAACATGTGCATAAATGCCATTTATTGATATGAAAACAATCACGTTTCTTTGTCTAGCGATCTGCATGCATTAAAACCAATAAATCTGTGACTAAATTGATTCTTTTATTAATTTAGGGACCTTTTAGATTTACAACATTTTATATAGGCGTAGTACATCAAATTTAAATCTATATATTGTTAACTCCCTTTCTTTACTGCAATTTATATAGCTGTCATTGTTCTTTTTCAATAAATCTGTATACTTTTCTTTTATATGTTGTACATAGTCCAATTTCGCCTCTTTAAAGCCAGCTCTAACGTACCTCAGCTTGGGAAAGGGGTTCTATTTTCTTATGGGAGATTACAATTTCCTAGTTCAGTGTTTCGAGAGCTTAAAGTACATACTATGTATCGTCTTCTCATCTGGAGGCAGATGGTCAATATCGGATAAAATCTTAGGACGGTAGTATTCAGTACTAATGACTAGACGTTCGTCAAAAAGTTCCCGCGACCATAGATATTCAGATCCAATGAATAACGGTTTAACCTTGATGGGTTGATTGTTCGAGGATAGAATACTACCGAAAAACTAGTACTACAGAGGCTTTTTGACATTTGTCAGCAATAAACACAGTCTTTGAAAACCGATTCTAGTTAAACCATGTTTACATATGGTTGGGAACACTACTGCTTGTTGGTTTTCTGACTGCACCCAAACTACTCATGAACACATCCTTTGTATTTAGCAGCGTTTTAAATTCGATTTTATTCTTTGAAATACTCGTAAAAGCGCTGAGGTAATGCACATTTAAACTCCTCCGTTTCTAACACTATACGTTCACCATACTTCTCAACCTGTCATGCTTCTACTTTACTACACTATATTTACATATTCCTCATTGATAATACACAGCTTCATTATTTTCTGTTTTCGTTACGTAACACTCCAAATCGAGTTTTACTTGCTTTATTAGTGTCCCCAAATCGTTTCTTTCGCTCCACACTTAATTCTTTTTGTCCAGTTTTTTCATACCCAAAAAGTCATTCTTATCGAAAACGGTTTAGAATTTGCCAAAATCCACCTCCTGGATGATAACCCCTGTTGACTTATTTCAGCATGTATTGGAAAAGCTACCTCTAAAAGTAGGTGATTTAAGCGGATTATCCTGCTTTTCTATAATATAAAAACTGTCCTCTATCTGTACCTTGGCCTATTTTCAGATTTCTAGGAATTACGGCAACAGTTGACTCAATTTAGACACCACTTAACCTTTTTAACATAAACAACAACCTTCCCATGGGTTGATTTTTAAGAATATGATATCCTTCGAGCCAATAAACTGTAACCCCCTCAGATCAATAAACTTTACCCCTGCACGGTCTGGTTCAATTTGTTTTCTGTGGGGGAAACGACTACTGCTTCTGGGTTAGCTGTGTAGGGAAACGACTATCTATATTTGGGAAACGGTTGTCTGTCTAAGAGAAACTACCTCCTGCTGGTGGTTAGGATAGTAAGACACTGTAAGTATAATATTTAGCCAATACAGGAACCTCAATATACGTTTAACACAGACAACAACCCTCTTGTTTCTACGAAATGATTCTATTGTTAGAATTGAGCAATAGAAACGCTTATTTGTTATACGCACGACATGGCTGGAAAACACATCGCAAACCTCGAAATAACGTCAAGAAACTCCGAAAAACATAAAAGAACGTTATAAAACGTCGCAAACACCAAAGCAGATACATAGATATGTAGATACGCACAGAACTAATAAAGGCACCGTTTAGCCTTAGGAATCGACTTCTAAGAATGCCATTGTATGCCACCTTGATTTCCAACTTCTAAGAATCGACGACTTGAAATTTTGAACTTGCAGCGGGGAGCTCATGTGTGCACGGCGGATTAATTAACCTTCAACTCGTATACTGTAGGTCAGGATCGGTCTTACATCCTAAACTTAATCACCCACATGAAGAATCCAGCGTCCAACCAGAAGACCGAAAACGTCAGGAAACATCTATCTGTATTTGGGAAACGGACGCAGTTCTTGGGAGACACTATACTACTATCATAAATCCACATACTCTTTTATTATTATAAACAATTTAGCCAATACAGGAACCACTTAACCTACCTTTTAGCATTCTTCAACAACAACCTGTTGCCATAAACCGTTTCCTGCAGGTTGATTTAATAACTGATTTAACACCTTGACTCGACTAAATTGCTTGGTAACCCTGAAAACTTTCGATCGGATAAGGTCGGGTAAGATCGGGATAGCCTGTAGATTAACACATATGGTCTTGACAATCAAATTGTTTGGAGAGCTTGAAAACTTCCAACCGCACAACCATTTAACCTTGACCCACTTATTAGCATAAGCATGTCCTTCTTCACATGCCTGCGGGTGGAATTGCAAAATGCCGACCACGAAATTTTGATTAGACTCGCTCGCCTTGAATGGGGTGTGATCTTGATCTTGACAACTTCTTGCGCACACACACATAACGCCAAAGAAACGTCAAAAAATATTAAGAAACGTCAGGCAAACGCAAAAAAATGTCGAGGAAACGTTAGGAACGTCAAAAACCTCAAAGAAACGTCAAAGACCAAAAGGAAACGTCAAAAAACGCCAGGAAAACGTCAAAAAACCATCAAGCAAACGTCAAAAAACGTGAGGGGAACGTTAAAATAAATATATACACACAAAGACAATAAAAAAATCGTTTAACCTTCATCTACACTTATTAGCATAAACAACATCTGCCCGCGAACTGACTGTAATAAGATACCAATAAATTGTAACCTTGAATAGCTCAATTTGGGCAATAAAAGAACCATTTAACCTACCTTTTAGCATAGACGACGATATGTCTCAACTGTAATACCCCTGACCTTGAAAATTGATTTCTCAGGATTGAGATTGAAATGGTGGGGGACCTGTAAATAACACCTTTGACCTTAATAATAGATTTCTAGGAATTGTAATAACTTTCAAGACTTATACAAAAGTCACTGATTGGTTATTCATTAGGAATTGATTTCTAGAAATACCCTGCAGGCCACTTTGAGAATTGTAATAATTGAATTAACACCTCGACTCAGCTAAAAATAGCCTGCTTGAAAGCCATGTGACCTTGCTGCCCCCTGAAGGTGACCTTGAACATTTCCTGACACATGACCTCTACCTGAAAATAGAATCCCCACACCTACAACTTGACAGCCTATTTAATACCTCTGACTTTGAGAATTCCAATAATTCGCACCTCGACCTGACCAAGAATTGCTTGGTGACCTTGAACAATATACTTTTCATGGCGTACGAGAGTACCTTGAAAACCACGTACTTGGACGCAGGCATTGAGTTGACCTTTAAAACCATATACTTTGATATAGGTAATGTGTACAGTGACCTTAACCTCGAAAAACTGTGTACTTGAACTTGAACAATCTGTAGTATGACCTTGAGGAGTATACGTAGGCAATGTGCGAAAATTGATACCAATGCGTTTTGGCTGTTGACCTAGATAACAATCTATTTTTAGATTTCTAAAAATTATGACCCCGACTCGGCCAGAATAAAATTTTCAATCGGAGAAGGTTGGGTAAAACCTGCATGTTAACACATGACCTTGACTCAGTCAAGAATTGCTTGCTTGAAAACCATGTGGCGTCACTGATTAGGAATGCTTATGGTCTCAACCAGTCTGGTGAAGTAGAATCCCTGCACCTTGAAGAGTCTATTTGAATACCCCATGCAGCTGATTTCTATGAATTATGAGCCGACCATAATTGCTTGAACATCGCCTTTGCCTTGAAAATTGATTTCTCAAAGGTGTGACCTTGCAGGGAAAGTGTACGTGACCTAATGTACTTGCGGGTTTTTCTTAATAAATTAATAAGTAGATGACTATACGTGGCCTTGAAGTATGTATGCAGGCAATGTGTGACCTTGAAAATTGATACCAATACATTTTAGCCATTGACAATCTTTTTGATATCCCTACAGGTGATTTCTAGGAATTATGACCCTGACAGCCAAGAACAATGAATCGCCTTTGTCAGAAGTGTAACCATGAAATGATGGGGGAAACGGCTATCTGTGTTGGGTAATAGAGCCCTCTTTTGGGAAACGGCTATCTGTCTTTGGGAACCGGATCCGGTTCTAAGGAAAACCACCCTATCTTGATGGTTTAGGACAGTAGTATTATGAATCCACATACTGTAATCATAACCTTTTTATCACAATTTAGCCAATACAAGAAATTTGACTCACATTTTAGCATAGACAACGACAACCTCTATGATACCCCCGACCTTGTGAATTAACGTCTTGACTTAGCCAGGAATTGCTTGGGTAACCCTGAAATGTACAATCCCCCACGCCTTGAGTATCCCTGAGAATTGATTTATAAGAATTAACACTTTAGCTCAGTCAAAAATTGCTTGGTGACCTTGAGAAATATACATAGGCAATGTGTATGACGGCCTTCAGAAAACAACTTTGCCCTTGAAGCGTCGGCTGAACAATGGATCGCCTTTGTTCTACAAAAATTGATTCCTCAGAATTTAGCCTGAAATGGTGGGAGTATATAGATAACAATCTATTCTTAGGAATTATGACCCTAACTAAGCCAGAACAATGGATAGCCTTTGATCTTTTCTCAGAGGTATTACCTTGAAATGGGGGGAAACGGTTACCTGTGTTGGGTGATGGCTCCCCTGTTTTGGGAAACGGTTATCTGTCTTTGGAAACTGGATCCAGTTCTTAAACATAATCCTTTTATTACAATTTCGTCAATACCAAAACTTTGAATCACATTTGACCTCGAGGTGTGTCAAATATCCTGCGCAAAACCAGGAGCTTATTTTTGACCTCAACCACAGAGTCCAATGAACTTTGATGGAGGCGTAACCTTGAAATCCATGACCTTAAAAAGGTCAATGAACTTTGACTACTAACATAGACAATAATCTGTAATAGAATACCCCAGCAAGTGACCTTGAAAATAATTGTAATAACTAACTCCTCCTATACACCAATTGTTAATTATGACCTTGAAGAACAACCAAGAATCCCATGCACCCACAACGACCGTAAAAAGTCTATTTAATACCCCCCCACCTTGAGACTTGTAATAAATGAATTAACACTTCGACTCGGTCAATAATTGCTTGTTTGGGCACTGTGGAGTAGCTCACCTTTGGTCTACGTAAAGCCTAGACACATGAGCCATGCAATTTGAGGGATCTACTTCAGAAGTCAATGAACTAATTTCCTGCCACGTGGCCTTGAAGCCTCCCGCCAAATGAAAAAATTACTCATCCAACTTGGTGCCCTTGAAAATTTTCTGTAACACATGACCTTGACTCAGCCAAATTCCAAGATTTGCTTGATGGCGTTGAACATTTCCCGGCCATAAAAACTTTGATGCAGGGAGCGTGACGTTAAAAACGGTTGACTTCGACATTGGGAATGTGAGTCACCGTACCTTGAAGAATATACGCAGGTAGCATGGGCCCTTTGAAAACCTTGACATAGGTAATGCGCTTGGACGCAGATAATGTGTACGATTATACCTTGAAGAATAGGTAGGCAATGTGAGCGACCTTGAGGAATATACTTCGATGCAGATAATGTTTACGATGACTTTGACCTTGAAAATTATTTACCTTGATGAGAATAATCTGTACGGGAAAGTGTATTATTATTATTAGTGGATCCGGAGCGGTGTAGTATATCTACTATAATTGGTAATAACAAAAAGCGCATGCAACTATTATTTAATGCAAAAGTAAAATTAATTCTAATTAAATTAAATTTCATGCAGAATAAAAGAAAATATAAAGTGGTTAAAACCAAGCAACCATTGTTACAGTGTAGCATAAATGAACATGTTAATGATATTTTAAAAGAATAGTTGCGAAATTGTAATTTTTTATCAGTTTTTCAAGATCTCGCAAGTTTTTCATAATTGATTTTCAGTAGTATTATAGCGTCGAATTTTGTATATACAAGGCGGCGAATAAAACCAATGTGTATAAAGTATGAAAATATGCTTGAAGGTACATGTATAGAAGTTTTCGTTTTATGTGTTTGTAAATATTTATGTATTACTGGGTAAATTGGATTTTAACCGGATTTGTTAAAATTACCAAAATTAATTTTTTTTTTTTTTTTTTGGGTCCGCGCGTCAGCTGCTTTGGCTATTAGCACCCTAGATGTCCTAGTCCGTTAAATATCGCCAAATAACTTAATGTGTCTTAAGAAGTCAATAACCTTTCTTTCATATCTTGTAACAAGTGCCAAACATTGTGCTATTTCGTTTGAGATTCCGAATTGGTTTCGTATATTACTATATGCTTCACATTCGCATAATAAATGTTTCACTGTGAGAATATTCCGACAATGATCACATTGTTTTTGCCTGGTTCCTACAAGGACATAAGAAGACGTTAGTCTTGTATGTCCGATCCTCAGTCTCGTAAGTGCTGATTGTTCCTTCTTGTTAATGATTTATCATATTCATACGTATTGATATTTTTCTTAATCTCCTTTAATTTGGCCGTACCGTTTTCCCATTCTCTTTGCCATACTTGTTTTATTTTAGCTTTTATGTCGATTAAAATGTCTTCGTATCGCGATGGTATACCTTGGCACGGCTCTAATTTTGTTGCTAGCTTGGCTTCTTTATCGACAATTTCATTACCTTTTATACCCGTATGGCTAGGTGTCCATACAAAGTGAACCATTTTATTTTTGTTTTTTAGCCAATAGATTAAATTTAGTATTGTTTGCGTTAACGGATCTGTATTAGATAGGTCTGATATACTTTTCAGCGCACTCATGGAGTCACTACATATTAAGAATATGTTATCGTTCACGTACTCTATGTATCTCAGCCCCATCCATATAGCATACAGTTCGGCAGTAAAGATCCCGGAGGTGCGTGGTAGTGTCCAATAATGGCAGTCTCCGTCTGAATAGATGGCCGAAGCTGTAGTTTTTGAGCCGTCCGAGAACAAAACGGTTGGGTTTTCGTATGTATTTATTATACTGTATAAGGTATTTTTATAGATGTTATTATTAATATTTCCTTTTTTGTAGGTGCTGCACTCTAAGTGTACTACCGGGGCTATAAGGACCCATGGAGGAGTTTCCACATTTGGAGTTTGGTACATACCTGGTAAGTTAATTTTATAATTGGCTATAGCATGTTTTATTCTTATTCTAATGGGTTTTGTAATAGTGCGTTTAATATCATAGATAGAGTCTGTTCTGTCGGGTGTGAATAATAATTCCTTTAAGGGATGATACTTTTGTGTCCATATTTTCAAAGCGTATTTAATTATGTTTAAGTCTATTTGATATTTTAGTGGCAAAGACCCGCTCTCACAACATATTGAGAAATATGGACTTGTACGGAATGCTCCCGTTGCAATTCGTAGTACTTCTAGTTGTACCGATTTCAGTTTTTTTAGGTGTGTAGCCCTAGCTGCAGAGTAGATGGTACACCCATAATTTATTCTACTTTGTACTACTGTGTTATAAAATTTTATTAATATATTTCTACTTGCGTCCCATTTAAGATTTGCAATGGAAAGCATTATATTTAACATTTGTTTAATTATTATTTGTTTTATTTTAAATTTGTGGAAAGGATTATAGGCGACAAATAAATAATCGTATGCGAGTTTAATAGTGAGTCAGTAGCGCCCACAATTAAGTTACCATCTTACGAATTTTTATTGAAAAGTACCACACGGCCTCACCGGCTACAAATAAAAGAGCATAGCGTCAAACACATTATCCCACCTCTCATAGGTCTAACTGAACTTGGCATTTATAGACATCAGTTCAGACAATTGGTAAACGTCCCTAAATTTTAGAAATAGGTGTAACAAGACGTGGTAATAATATTAATGGTTAACAAGTTTTAATAATTTGCATTATTACAAATTGTTTAATTCTTTATTAAAGAAGCTTATACTTACTCGTATTTCGGAATAATTGCTTTCTAGAAACTTACTTAAATAAAAACGAAACAATTTTAAGACGTGTGGAATTTCTTATGTTTAAGAAATTAAGAAATTTAGTAGCTGATTACACATTTATTAGAGAATACAATTGAAATTAATCGTAATTGTGATTCACATTTTTTTTAAGCTTAAGTACCTAACTTGACTTACTATAAATGATTAATTTTTATTTTTATTAAGAATTTAAGTTTTTAACAGTTGCATCAACACCTAATTAGACATTAATAAGAACTTACCTAACTTTATTTAAATGTTTTTGTCCAAAATGTACTTCTAATTAGATAACGTTTCACAAATTTGCTTAGATAACATAAATTATTTTAAAACTTACCTAATTTTTAATTCATTTAAACTATAATACGGCTCATAGTAAGTAAGTTGTTTGTTGAAAGTTTTAATTACTTTATTTGTTAAGCAAGCTTAATTATTTGCAATACGCATAATTATTATATTCTTTTTTTAAGTTATTACTTAGTTAAATTTTTAAGTAGTCGGCACAATTATTAATTGGTCCCGTTTGTGGTAAGCATTATTACAGTTTGTCTATAAGTAAAGCATTGCGTTAATTAATTTTAAAAATTTCATTGTTTAGTTACAGCAACAACAGATACATTTTATTTGCTATTAAAATAAGAATTTTTTAATAACTGTGTGTTCCATTGAGCGTCCAATTAATTACTTTTGTAGAAATTTACCAACTAAATAAATTTTGCATCTCAGCCTATTTTAGGCTTTAACATCTAATTAGATTTCAATTGCGGGGTTTTTATGATTAGAATCCCAGCGCACAGTTAGGCTAAATATGCTAATACCTATTTAGGAATTTGATACTTACTTATACAGCTCAGTTACAAATTAGTCAATTTTTTTAGAAATATATATATATATATATATATATATATATATATATATATATATATATTATAATAATTACAACATCAGTTAATTAGTTACTACCTGACAAGCTTATTGAAGTGAAACCAAAATAATTCTTAAATCTCCTTACGTAATTTGAAAGTTACACTGTAATTAAGTAGTACAGTCTATAATCAATTATTCTTATGTACAATTGGGGTTAAACTGTCACTAATACTTTTAATTATTTGTAGTGTGCATAATTAATTAGCTTTTTTATGGATATGTACTTGCTCTCATTGCAACTATCAAGAGCTTTTTGGACAATCCAGCTGGTAATTGATTTTGGATACAACTGAAATAATTTGTTACACCCCTTGGTTTCATTTAAACCTCGGCACCTGGAAAGCCGTTAACTAAGTTGTTCAGCTCAGATATCTTGCTTTTATTTTAAACTGTATCTGTTAATTGGACTTTAATTATAAAATGAAACTTAAATTAGTTATAACTTTTATAAAAATGTTTCAAAAATATTCTCCCGCCGGCTTGATAATAATGTCATGGATCTGCAAGCAAGAAGTAAATAAACTAAGCAAAGTAAAAGTTATTTTACCTGTACATGCGGTGGTGTGCCTAAAACATACAAAACAGCTTGTGCAACATCAGCGGCTTCTAAAATTGGAGTTGTTTTCTCATCTAAAGAAACCCATCTACTACTTTCAAAGAATTCAGACCTGACATAACCAGGACTAATACTCTACAATTCGTTTATGAATATTTAACGTAATGGAAATTGTTGCAATTACCGTCACTTTAATTTTACTTTTAATGCTATTTAACTCTTGTCGAAGGCTTTCTGTTAAAGCCCTCACACCATGCTTTGTGGCAGGATAGATGTTCGTTGGATAATTAGGCACATAATGTCCAGTTATACTACTGATGTGAATAATATGGCCGTCAATATTATTCGCTTGCATAATTTTTACAGCTTCCTTCGTTGCCATACAAAGACCAAGAAGGTTTGTACTTAGAACTGCTTCCCAGTCTTTACTATCGCCATCTAACAAACCGTTGGGGCAACCAACTCCAGCGTTATTTACTAAAATATGCACGGCTCCAAATTCCTGAGTGACACATTGAAAAGCATCTAGAAGATCACTTTCTTTGCTAATATCCGCCATAACACCATAAAATTTTCCTTTTCGCCCTTCTAACTTCTTTTCCAACTCGTCTAATTTTTCTTTACGTCTCGCAAATCCAGCTACCTGCAAACAAAAATGTTAACAATTCTTTTAATTACACTAACTTACATTTAGCCCTGAATCCACAAGGTGTTCAACAATAGCAACTCCAATTCCTGCACTAGCACCTGTAACTACAGCTACTTTTCCCTTCCAAGGATTCATTTCGTTTTGCTCTGATTCTGTCTTGAGAAGAGGTATTTTTAAACGTAATGTGCTTACCTGGAATGACTGCAATAAATGTAAGATTTATTAATTGTTATAATTTAGAAACGTTACTGTATAATTCTGACAATGGAATTTTATTAATAATCATACCTCCCCGTTCCCCAATGTCATGCTTCATATAATTCATGACGAATTTTTACAAATGTAATTTCTTTAAATTTTGTATTTAATAAAAAATCAATTATACAATTATTTCGGTTCAAGTTGTGTTCATAATGTGTACACTATTCACAATACAAGTGAAGTGTGCACATTTTGTAAATGGATCAGTTGAATTAGATGGATGCTACCACCAATGTTTTACGTAACTGTTGTTGACAAATTATAGTACATAGTACATTAATATTAAAAACGCTGCAAAAAATACAAAATGCGAACATTGCTTAACTAAAAGCATGCAAGTGTTCATAAACAGTATCTTAAATGGTAATTTTGTATGACATGAAATCAAACTATTGTACTCTACAAACTATAAGATCATTTAGAGTTATAGTAAACACATGGTCTCGTTCGTGAACAACATAAATTAAATCATAAATGATATTAATATGAACATCTGCATTTTGAATAAATCAATCAAGTTTGTAGTTTAAGCAAAATTGGTATTAACTTGTGTCAACAAATACGCGTAAATGTGTAAAAGTTCACAGAAATTGTGATTATGTACAACGCTGCTCACTTATGTGTAGCGTAAAAATGCTTGAAATTATAGATGAGCACAAGTTAAGCGGTAGTAGCTTTAAAATTACACCATAAAAAGAATAAACACAGAGTAAAGTTTAAGGCTCTATAACTAACAATACTATAGGCTTTCATCTTCATAATAATTAACGTTGTATTTTATAAACGCATATAGTGCAACATAAAATTGTAAAGTACAACAAGAGGTTCTAGTAATAATAGCACTCGGGAACATGAAAGTAATAAGCCCATAATAGATTTAAGCTTATTTACAATAGTGTGAGATTGCATTTGTGTTCGTTATGAACGCTTTTTATACCTGTAATGAATACTCACTCTATTAAAAACTAATCAATTTAAACACAATTCCTATTTTATTTTAACGCACGTGTTAAAATTAAAACACCAGAATTTATTATTGTGAACACTTCGCAAATTTTCCCTCTCCCTCTCCCTCTACAAAATAATTAAAATAAAACAGTTAATTCTCTCAAGATGTTTATTTATTTTAGTTTATACTAAAAATATCTAAAACCTGATTTATTATTAAAGCATTTAAATTATTATATTAACAATTTTATTTCGTAAAGAAAAAAATTAGATTTTAAATAATTTACTGGAGGACTTTGTTTTATATCTATAGATAACAATAACAATAATTCATGCGCATTTGTTTAATCTCCAATTTTTTTTTTTATTTTTATTCTGCTATTCCGGGTGGAGATAAATCCAACAAATCAAAAATTATGAAAATCGGTCCAGCCGTTCTTGAGTTATAAGTGGTGTAACTAACACGGTTTTTGCGACTGTTTTATATGCATATATATATATATATATATATATATATATATATATATATATATATATATATATATATATATGTATATATATTGAGATGTTCAGAAAGAGGTAATAGAAGTATCGGACAGCTTACATGACATTTGGGTCATAAAAAGGGGTGATTTCTAGCTCGATACAAGTGCGAGACATAATTTTATATAGATCTGGTTCACGATGTGTTTAAAATAAATTTATTTGATATAAATTAATCTGAATATCATTTGCTTAGTTTGGTTTCATCATAAAAAGCAATTTGCTGCTACCAAAATTGTCAAGAATGTTAAATATCACCATTTTCGTAGTCATTTTAGTATTGCAATTATTGCAATAAAATTCAATTTTTCAAAGGTATTTTGGCAAGTAGACATTTTACAGGTGTTTAAACATGGACTATATAGTTAGGATTAGGTTAGGGATAGGGTATGTTTAGTTTTTAAAGGCAGGAAATACACAAATTTAGTAAAAGGGTTATAATATGGACAGTATAGATAATTTTCGCACATATTTTTGGTAGCGAATTAGTGACAAAAATATTAATACAAGTTTCACAATAAGAAAAACATTTAGAACATTATGGCATACAGACATTTATAGTGCCGTACAATTTATAGTGAAAAATTTCAAAAAGAGTGTTAGACGATGAGACTTTTTCAATGCAAGACTATATAACATTATGCATTGCAAATAAGTAGTGAGAACAATAAAGACAAGTAGTACAAACCTTAAACATAACATTTTAAGTGTTAAAAACATTTTTCAATATGAATTAATTTCATTTTTAGATTTAAGTTTGGTTACGTTGTAAATTTTAGGTTTTTTACATAATTTTATACTTTTTCCACTTTATTAAACGTAGGTTTTGCTCTTAAAGCAAATAATAGATATTCTTTCTCAATATGAATAATTTTTTATAAGGATACAGCGCTTTTCTCCGCTAAATTATGTTAAATCGGAGGTGAATTTAAGCTAATATTACAAAAGCTTGAAATTTTCTTTAAATTAATTGTTTCGAACTTAAAAGATATGTATTCTTATGTAAAATGTCCTCAGAATTCCATTTTTGCAAGTAATTTTAGTGTAGCTTGTAAGTGTAAATAGTTAAAAGCTTATTTTAAGTAAAGTAGGTTACTTCGTTTATTAGTGTTAGGAATTATAGCTTGTTAGGTGTCCTTATATTCAAAATTTCACGTAGTTTTCATTTCCGTTTTTAATTTTCAATTCCGATTATGCATAAGAAAGTTACGGCCAAAATTCCATTTATGTACAATTTTTAATTTTGATCCTCCAATCAGATCCATAGCTACATTTGCAATATGGCTGTAAAAAAAATGAAAATTTTGTAACAACCAGAAACATATAAAAGCAAGCGCTCAGGAAATGACTCTCTCTCTTGAAATTGTTTAAAAGTGAAAAAGGTTAAAACAGTGTTGTAAAATTTGTGAGTACATAACCTAAATTTTTATCGTCAAGAAGTTTTTACGTTACGAATAATTTTCGAGAGCACTTGTTTTTGTATCGTCGGATAGAAATAAATAGTTCGGTCTCCGATACCTGTCGTTTAATAAAAATTCTGTTCGATTAATTGATGTTACGATTTTGTGAAGATTTGTTTACGTGTTTTCCAATTTAAAATAATTTTTGTTTACCAAATTAAATTCCATTTTTATTTGGTCAAAGTTTGTTTTATTTCTCCGGACAATTCCTTTTAAATAAAAATTTATTATCGGTAGCTAAAATAAAAGTGTTGTTAATAATCTTGAATACTTAAACATATATTTTAAACGATATCACTCATTGAGCTATAAAATCATTTAAAATAAAAAGTTACCGTTAATAAATAAGTGGTTGGAGTTTGCCGTTTTTGGGGAAAACATCTATAAGCCTGGAAGTTGGTGTCTTCGACAACCGAGAACCGAGATAGCAGTTGGGTATTGGTAACAACTGTAGCCGAGTGAACATTGCCTGCATCTAGCCGAAGTATTTGAAGACATCATTCAATCAATAGGAAGGACTATATATGTGAGTCAAATTTTATAACCCTACCTATTGTGAATATTCATTGTTATTTTCCTGCAATTTGTATTTGGTACATGTTTTTAGTTAAGAATTTTAAATATTTACTTGTGTAAACACTTGTAAAGATATTAATTTCTTTTCTTTTTCAAAATTTTCATTCTGGTTCTAAACATTAAACTTTCTAAATTTAATCATCTGACATTTTTGACAGTTACTTATTTTTACTTAAATTCATTAACGCATGCGTTGGATAGCAAATTATATTCAGAACATTTTGTATACTTTAAATTCAATTACATATAGGATATTTCTTATACTACAAAATTATTATCTTCAACTAAATTCCTTGAACTCTATCCCCTTATTCGATTTTTCGCCAAATAATTCCCTTATCTTAATAAATTAATTATTTAACATCCCATATATATATATATATATATATATATATATATATATATATATATATATATATATATATATATATATATATATATATTACGATGATATCTCCCCCAATAATTATTCTAGTTTATAATTATATTTATAATTTATATTATTATTCTATTTATTATTGTTAATATTGCCCAAACTAACTTTTAAAAACAG
The DNA here is from genome assembly GCA_036346205.1 of Vesta saturnalis. NCBI lineage: Eukaryota > Metazoa > Arthropoda > Insecta > Coleoptera > Lampyridae > Vesta > Vesta saturnalis. Next base: position 530,419 of record JARFJB010002108.1, on the reverse strand, counting down.
CCGCATGATAAGACTCATCAAAGGGGATAGGGATCAAAATTTAGAAGAAACTTTATTTTTAAATGATAAAATAAATGATTATTAATTTGAATTATATTAAGATTTTGAATACAATAATCATAGTTAATTTGATTAATGCACATTGAGTTAATGTCCAATTATGTTTTATCGTATCTAACTTGTTCAAGGAAATTGAGTTATAAATTTTAATTCGCATTAATACATGTGTCACACCCTGTACATAACAAAAATTCTTAAAAGAGTATACTTGGGCATGCGCTGTGAATACGCAAACATGTGATTTGATTACAATAAAAAGTGAAATTCGACATACAAGTAAGTATAAATACGTTTGAATTAAAAACAATATAATATTAACCATTTAAATTTTTAGAACAAATAATATTCCCTTTGGACATGCATACATGTTGTTGCACATCATGATTGTTACAAAGGATTGAAATTATGAACATAACAATAAAATATCAATGTCAACAATGAAGTGCTCACATAAAATGTCCTTCTTTTCTTGGTTACTGCTGTTGAAGTTGATTGTAGAAAACAGCTCCTTCGAACATCCAAATTTTCTTTTATATAAACAGCTTATACGTTTAGGTAAGTTTCACTAATGTTATTATAATATTGATGAATCTTTATTTTTAGGATCATCACTTCTTCTTATATTTATTTCAAAATAAGTTTTGAAAAGCATGGATCGTTGAAGGTTATTATAAATTAAACACACTTCCAATAAATAAGGTGTATAATGATAATAACACGAAGAGAACACAATTAAATATCCATAACAACGTAAAGAATATAAACTTAAAAACAAACAGTGTCGAAACTGCGGAAATATTTTCATTAACTATCGATAACCTCCGATATTGAAATTTAAAAAGGTAAACTAACCTTAATTTAATTATTTCCCGACAAAAGACTATCACTTGTATCTTTGACACTTCCTATACTAAAATCGCACTTTGTTTTTAACGAAGTGGCGTTATTTTGTTTAAAAAAAATAATTTCACAAAAAAATTTGGCAACACCTTACTTTAGCAAGCTGTTGAAACAGAGGAAAATTAAGAGAGATTGTAAACCTTTAGCACTTCTATTTATATGATTTTGAGTAATGACCAAATCTTCGATTGTTCTCTATAGTTACCAACAATATTTCCTAATTTCTGATTGGCTAAAGCAATTTTTACATTACGATATAATTTCAAAACCCCATAACTTTTGCCCCGTTAAACCTTTCTTAAAACTAATAACATTTTCATACTCTACATAAATTTCTCTATAGTTTAAAACCAAACACGAACTAATTCCTACACTTAATAACTAAGTTACTTTTCACACTTAATTATTGATTTTACGCTAATTTTATATATTTTACAGGCCTGGAAATGATTTCTACATGAATATGGGATGCTACTACCCCTAAATATTCATCTTTTACATGCCTACGGCCAATTTGAGAGGAAAATTATTTTAATTTTTCCAACACTCTTAAAAACTAAATTTGACAAAATGGACACAAATATAGTGAATTGTAACTTGAAATTGAGGCTACTTTACTATTTTTGCCTCTACTAATTTATTTTACACAAATTGTCTCAATATAAAATACTTTTTACATAAATTTTATGTGAGGAAATAACATAACCTCATATTGTTAATACAATTTTCAATGTATAATTTCACACTTTTAACCACTATAACTGTTTGTGAAAGTGTTTAAACTTAACGTTCATGTCTCAAATTAATTTATTTTACCACTTTCGTAGGTTCATAAGTTCTGCTACGACTAGTGTCGAAATGTTGCAAATCACTAGTTTAAGGTCATTAAATGTTGATTAAACACAATAATTCCAGAGCTGCTGCTTAATTTATGTTTTATAGTTACTCACTAATGTACTTGTTCTGTTTTTACGTAATTTTAGCACTGATATATGTTTATCGCACTAACACGAATGTTCTCATGATTCTTGGCTGCGTACATTAGACTTGTGACATTGATACCAGCATATATCTAGTTTTTAACATTATTTTTGTCAACTACAACTTGTATCACATGTCGTCAGGGAACATTGTTTAAATAAACTTACTAAACTAAATAAAAACTTGAATTAAATCATAACGATAACAAACATACCCTATACTTCAATGTAATGTGCCGTCGACTATACTCATATTAACATTATATTAAGAAATATTTAAATTTACAAACATCTCAATGATTATTAACCATTCTTATCTAGAATTATATAATGATATGTACCAAATTGTACAAACTAAAGAAACAATTCACTATGCGACTTACATAGCTACTCGAATGTAATTTGAATCATCTCAACATATATATATATATATATATATATATATATATATATATATATATGTAGATGTACACATACATTCGTAAGCGTTGTAAATACAGTGTAACACAAACTTTAGCGTAAAGAAAGAACTATACTTATCGACGAGAAATCAATAAGTACCTGAACGTATTGCATGATAAGCACTTTGGTAATAAATAAACGCTGAAATGGAACTTGTTCACTACAAAATGAAAGGGACTGCGCTTTTGTTCGGTATGAACTTATATTTTATACCGTCATTGATCACACGTTCAAATTATAATAACTTCTTTTTTAGACGTTATGTGAATGATTAGCATATAAGTATTTTAAAAAATAACGCCTATTGTTTATGTTCGTTATAAACGCATAGCTATAACTGGTACATATTGTAATGATATAACGATAAATTAACTTTTGAGTCTTTTTAAATTAGGATAAAATAATTTATTGTTATGAACAAGTTTTGAAAATTTAAAGTATGGACTGAGGGTGGCGTACGATAACAATTGCAGAAATCAGTACAATATTCTTATTTATGATATTTATGTATATATACAGTCGTAATCGTTGTAAACACAGTGTAACTTTTCTAAATTTAATAAAATTTTTGATAATTTCCCAACCACCATTACATATTTTGGTAACCTGTAAAATTATCGGTGAGTCTCTTAGGAGTGCGTAACAACCCCTTTTGTGTTCTATTATATTATACCTTAATTTAAGGTCTTTCATTCGTTCTGTTGTAAATATAAGAAAGTTTTCAATTATTGAAATATAGGTATGAGGTAGGCAACTTAATCTGCATTTCTTTTTAGGGGTTTATAGTATATACTTCTTAAAGGTTTATACTTCCACTTCCATAAATTATTTTTCTGATCATTTTGTTCGCGCATTACGTCATCATTGATTTAATTCCTTGCGCAAATCCTTTCGCGCACGACTACATGATTTAACTTCCAAAGCCTCCATTCTTTTTTACTTCCTAATGACTGCAGCAGGAAGCTTTGTTTTGGTTTTCCACCTAAATTTTAGTGAAAGTGCCAGTAATTTGATGGTAAGATATCTTTTAACCCGTAATACTAAAACTTAAAACATTTGCTCTTTTCAGGCACTTTTATTTTAATTCAGTTTTTTACTGTTACTTTTATTTTTACTTTGATTACATTTTCAGTACGCATCTAATTTTACTATTGCGTACGCTTTCATTTTATGATTGCAATTTTTATTGGAAAATTTCAAGATAATGCATTAAACGGATTATTCCAATTCATGAAGATAAATTTTTAAGAAGGAAAATTCCATTGTTGAGTGTGGCTGATATCATAAAAGCATTGTTATTGCAATAAATTGCGCAACATTACACAAGGATTACGTCATCTTAGTTTGCATTTCTGCACTATTTTTTATAATACCAGGGATTCCTTTGTATATTTAGTAACAGGTATTTAATGTTTAATGATTTTTTAGTAACTTAAGGTTTTTACAATTAGTTTTTAAGATATATTTTATTTAACCCTCTCACTTTATATATTTAATAAACATACTTGTATATTTTTTATTGTTTTACATTTTGATAAATTTTTAGTGTAGAACTCGGTTTAGTTATTCCGAGTATTATAAATAAAATAACTTGGCGTCCGAGATCATTTTTATTAGTGTTACCTTGCAAATTTTTTATATTGATGTTCAGTGGAAGTAAGCTAGCAGATATTGCGGTAATTAAGCAAATCAAAAGAATGAATCGGCCCACTTTAAACTACCGACTGGGACAAAGGCATTATTTGTGGTGAATGGTTAGTATCTTCAGTTAGTTATAATGATTTGTGTGTTTGGAGAACTTTTTATATATTTTTATTCATTTATTTACAACCAATTTATTATTACGATTACCAGTTCGACCACATTATTTTTATAAGTGGCATATAAATGACCTAAGCTTATTTTCTCCTAAATTTATAAGCTGCATATTTATTGCAATGTATTTGAGTAATCTACCACTCAATTTCGGTTCTTCTGCTCCAAATGTTTTTGAATATTTAGCTTAGATGTAGTAACCATTAATCTAGTCATTTGCATTAGTATTTCAACCGAAGTATTTATTATAAGAACTAACATATTTATGTCGCTTACTTATAAAGTATCTGTAAATGCTTGGACATTGCAAGAAACTAGTACTATTCCTTTCGAGCGTTTACCTAGTGTATGCTGTTTTTTTGTAAAATTTCATAGTATTTCCGTTATACAAAAGAACACTGTATTGCGCTTATTGGCCGCAAAATTTAACATTTCCGGATAAACTCTCATAGTAATTATTATATGATGCATAGATACACTCAATGTACTGTAATGTTAACTATAGTATGCGAGGTGTAACAAATTAAACTTGAAACTGCAATTACGTCTTTCAAACTTATACAAATCTAGATTCATATACCATAGATGTAGCAACATTAAATAATGTAGTACAGCGTGTATGAATATAATGGTGCATGGTTAACAAGAAGTGTAAAGTATTGCATTACTTTCGATTTAAAATTTTGATTATGACTACATTGATTTCTACCGAGAGATGAGAAAATTATTATTTATTTACCAATCTTGTGGGAAAACGTCCCAAACCTTTGTGTCGTTGCCCAATAAGTAAACTAAAAGCGTTTTCCTTTAGCGCATACATTTAGACTAAGAGGTGTCAAAACTGTTACCTGGCATTAATCTCTTTAGAAAAATTTCATCGGTGCTTATTAAGTAAATTTTGTGAATGTTTTATGACCATAAGGATTTTGACTTAGAAATGTCAAAATCGGGATTTATTCTCCAATTTTATTGAAAGCGCGTACCGAGGCATCGCATTGATAAGTAAGTTTTACAAATTTCTTGTGACTACATAGATTTTGACCAAGAGACTCAAAACATTGCATCTTTGACCAATAAGCAAACTTGCGTTTTCCTTGAGCACATAGATTTCGTCTAAGTGTTGTCAGAATCGTTATTTACGCACGAATTTTGTTGGAAAAATGGCCAAACTTATTGCCTCGATGATCAATAACTTATTTTTACTTTCTTACAGTGTTTGTCATTTTTGATAACCAGAACTCTCGTCTATACATCTATTTATTGTGAATATGACTATAATATATATATATATATATATATATATATATATATATATATATATATATATATATATATATATATATATATATATATATATATATATATATATATATATATATATATATATATATATATATATATATATATATATACATATAATTTTGGAAAAATGATTTTTCACACTAGCAATAGTCCTTTTCGGTGAGATACGACAAAATGTTACTAAAGTTGGGAATAATGAAAAATTACGTATGCAAAGTTTCAAGTCTCTAGGTCAACTTTGATTTTTTTAGATTTTTTTTATGTTATTAACGAAATTTATTCAGAATTGAAAATTATGTTAATGTACAACATTTCCCATTGCAGATCCCATGAAACAGACCCCTGTAGAAAATAAAACAAACTTTTTTTATTGTTGGATAATCATCCTTCAACAATAACAAAGCAATTAAACAAAATTACCTATCTACTGTGAGTTACGACACTTAGTTTATTTAATTAAACCACCTCTTAATTTTGTACAATGTTCAACACGTGCGTGAGTGCGTGCGTGCGTGCGTGCGTGCGTGCGTGCGTGCGTGCGTGCGTGCGTGCGTGTGTGTGTGTGTGTGTGTGTGTGGTGCATGCGTGCGTGCGTGTCTGTGTGTGAATGTCCCTGGATTGATTGGACGACTCTTATTAAAAGGCAAAAAATGTTTGATTTGAAATTTTATCTTCTGGGGTTCAGCCACGCTTGGTTTGAAACTAATTTGTGACAGAATTTTAGTTTCGAAAAATCACGTGTGCTTTGGAAATTTTGAAAAAAATGATTTTTCACACTAGCAAAAGTCCTTTTCGGTGAGATACGACAAAATGTTACTAAAACAGTTGCAAACAATGAAAAATTACAAATGTATGCAAAATTTCAAGTCTCTAGGTCAACTTTGATTTTTTTAGATTTTTTTTATGTTATTAACGAAATTGATTCAGAATTGAAAATTATGTTAATGTACAACATTTCCCATTGCAGATCCCATGAAACAGACCCTTGTAGAAAATAAAACAAACTTTTTTTTATTGTTGGATAATCATCCTTCAACAATAACAAAGCAATTTGTAACCTAAACTAAATTGTATATATCGCCAAATGGTAATAACAATAATGTAGTTAAAGTATAAAATAAAGTGCCGTTGACTCATCAGTAGATTGAGATAGGGGGGTTCAATTAACGCACCTGAAATTCTGCCTGCGTTTCAATAGCTTCATTATTTTACTTATGCCTAATTAATAAAAAATTATGTATTAATTATAAATATATAATTAACTGCATGCTCGAGCGCCATGTTATCTGTGTCCAGGAAAATAACAAAACCCTAAATAATGAACAATAATAATTTTCTATAAATAACAAAAATTAATAATGTGCAATTAAGTTTATTTACTCAATAAATGGATGGTTAAGGAGAGGTAAGAAAAGGTTTTAAAGCTAAGCTAAAAAAATATAAAATTTACCACATAAATTCCTCAGCATAATAGTTTCTATAGACAGCTTCCTGTGATTAACTACGGATGCGGAACGGTCAATCAAGATGAAAGCGTTTCTACATCTTTCTTTCTTATTCTTGATGTCTTATTGAATTAAAATTGCATTTTAATATGATATTATTTGAGTGAAGAGAAACTTGTGTAAATAAGTAACTTAAGAGCCATTTAAAATATAAATATAAGTACTATAATGAATATACATAAGGGTACTTAAGTACGTAAAATAAAAGTGGAAAGGTAGAAGTGCCTAAAAAAGCAAAGGCTTTAGCTAAAACATAATGAATTACAAAATAACTCACCACCAAAATATGATGGCACCCTCTATAAAAATTAAGTAAAAACCATTATGACAATGACTACTGCTTAAACATTCTGCAGCAAGTGAAGAAAAAATAGAGGCTTTCAGAATTGCTTCTCTAAATCCCCCCTCAAGAGGTTGTCACGCAGTGCGCGGCACACAATGATCGGAGTCCAATTTTAAAAGAAAGGGAACTATAACTATTTATATAATATTACACCCAAAATATATGTTCTATGAAATGCAATTTAAGTTGCGTTTCTCAATTTTTTCGCCAAATAAATTAATGATCTTAGATTAACGTATTTTTTAATACAACCACAAAAAAAAGGTTGTTACAAATTAAACAAAATTACCTATCTACTGTGAGTTATGACACTTAGCTTATTTAATTAAACCACCTCTTAATTTTGTATAATGTTCAATACGTAATCTAAATTATTTATAAGAAAGTTCCAAAGTAATTGTTGCGGTAGCTCTGTGAGTCCTATTTTTTATCTCTTCATCGTTATTTGGCATTCTTTCAGCGTAAACTAATTGTTTTAATCTGCCCCACACAAAAAATCCATAATAGTAACATCAGGTGACAGAAATCTCCTACAGCTTCTCCCAATCCATCTTCCGCCAAACTGTTCATTTAACCAGTTGGAAACAAGACTAGTAGAATGGGCAGGGCAGCCGTCTTGCTGAAAATAACTGGTCTGGCGTCTTTGTAAGGAAATTACATGAACAAACTTTTCAAGAATCGTCATGTACGTATTCTGATTAAGGTTTCCTTCAATCAGGAATGGCTCAATAAGACCAAGTCCACATGAAACTGTACACCATACATTTATTTTCTTAAATTGTTGCCTTCTGGAATTAATTTGGTATTGTGGATTTTCATCGCTCCAAAATCTACAATTCTGAGACGAAAGGACGCCATTTGTTGTGAAAGTAGATTCGTCCGAAACTATTATCCCCTCATGAAAATGTCGGTTGTTTAAGAGTTCTTCTCCCAAAGGCAAGCAAGAATCTAATCTTTTACCTTCATCACCATCTTCTACCGTATGAAGAAATTGTGCTTTAAATACATGGATGTTACAGCTTTTATAAGTTCTTTGCAAATGTGCTCTGCTTATACTTGAATTGTCACTTCGGTTTCTCAATGACATTTTTGGATCGTTTTCTACCGAATTGAATAATATAAATTTTGCTGCATCATTTTCATCCAGAGCTTTCTTTTGTTTTTTTAAATTATTTACACTTCCGGTTTGCAAAAACTTTTCTATTAGCCAGCTCACATATGATTTTTGTATTATTGCATCGGGATATTTTTCATTAAAAATGTTAATTACAGAAATCGATCTCACCAATACCGTGACACTGAATTAAATACATTGTTTGTTCTGTTGTCAACATTTTTGACTATTAAAGAATAAAATAACAGTAAAATGGACACAAGTGGTACTATTCAGTTTGTTTTAACGCTATTTATTATTAAAGTAGTGATTTGACATTTTATACTATTGTCTTGTATCTTGACATAAACGTTTAAAAACCAACAATTTCAAAATAATCTGGTTACTGTTAAAATTGACACATTGGGTACACTTTTAATGCAGAACAACTTTTGTTAACAAAAATTTGTCGTATTTGTTACAGGGCGTCCGAATTTTAAGATTAACATGATGTGACGGTTCTCTTTGTCCGACCAATTATCAATGTTTTTTGGTTATCACACTCTATATATCGATCTCTTATACTGAATCGATTGTCTTATTTTAGATTTATCACTCGCTATCGAAACATCAACTGAAGCACTTTCAATACGCACTTAAAACGCGATTGTCAATTATTGCATAATTTTTTATTATCACCAGCTTGATAACGTTTACACTTTTATTCGTTTTAGCTTTTTCTTCCCATTAATAAGGAAAATATCACTTATATTCTCTTAACACAGTACTAATTGAATTAAATTTGATTGCATCATAACTTAAGCTGCAGCAATCGCTTTTCAACCGTTTGGTTACCTTCAACCAACTCTGATCGCTTACTTAATGCGACTGACTAACCAATACACGTCCTTATGACAGCATCTCTTCTTGCTCCCTTTTACCATTGACTAAATCAATCAACGCTTTTACGAAACAGTCATACCCGCAAATTGCCGCGTTTATTTAAAAGCTTTCCAAATTAACATTTAAATACTCGTCGAAAAAAACTCAAGCTTTTCATCTTAATATTAATTACATTTATACGCAAATAACCAATAACCATTTAATTTCATATAACAGCGCGAAATTACAATAATTAACATATTTTTTAAATCGAAGTTTGGGCTAGAGAATTGAAATTTTGCATACATATGTAACATTCTGAACAACTTTGTTTAGTAACATTTTGTCGTATCTCTTACAGAAAAGGACTTTTGCCAGTGTGAAAAAACATATTTTTCAAAATTTCCAAGGCACACGTGATTTTTCGAAACTAAAATTCTGTTACAAATTAGTTTCAAACGAAGCAGGGCTAGAACCCAGAAACTCAAATTTCAAATAAAAATTTTTTTGCCTTTTACAAGAGTCGTCCAATCAATCTGGGGACACAGTGTGTATATATATATATATATATATATATATATATATATATATATATATATACATACAGGGTGAGTCATTTGTGCGCCGTCGGAAGATCCTGGCTTAAATATTTCGAGAACGCGTAGCATTAGGTATATTACATGCTTAATAGAAAAGTAAGAGAATTAAAAACAAAACACGATGACATTATAAAATACAGGGTGTTCCATTTAAAAAACAAAAATTATGGTCATTTCTAATTTGCAGAAATTGACCATATTTTGTAAACACCCAGTATAGTATAATCAGGAAGTATGAAGGTCAAAAGATAGAGCAAGGTCTTTTTTACCCGTTTGCCAAACCTTACAGTTCTACTGTTAATATTAAACTCTTCAGAACAATTTATAGGTAAAGGTATAAATTTTCACTTTTTTAAAGAAAAAATGCTCTAACTTGGCAACGCCACAAAATAAATTTAAAAACGAAGTACCGTTTTTTAGCATTCAACAAGACAAATAATAATAAAATTAAATAAATATAGGGTTCCATTTAACAAAACAAAGCTAAGTCCGGTCCTGCAATTATGGAACACCCTATAGGGATGAAACTATTTTTATTCGATGCACATCTAGTCTAATATAGATCGGCGCTATAACATTTTTTTAATTTTTAATAATAAAGCCAGGATCTTCCGACGGCGCACTAATGACTCACCCTGTATGTGTATATATATATATATATATATATATATATATATATATACATATATATACACACACACGAGGGTTTTTTTTAAGTAAGGGCCGTTTTTTTTTAAAAAACACAAATATTTTTGTAAAAAAACTTTTATTTTCTTATTCTACACACTTTTACCTATTTTTCTACATAGTTACCTTGTTTATTTAAACACTTGTCATACCGTACAACTAAGTTTTTAAATCCTTCTTCAAAGAATTCGGCCGCCTGCTCTGACAGCCAAGAGTTCACGGCCGCTTTCACTTCATCGTCGTCATTGAAGCGCTGCCCGCCAAGATGGTGTTTGAGGTACCAGAAAAGGTGGAAATTGCTAAGAGCAAGGTCGGGGCTGTATGGTGCATGGTCCAAAACTTCATCGTTATCGTGGAGGAGCAAAACTCCTTTTGTCAGCATGCCGCGCCTTTTGTTTTGAATTGCTCTTCGGAGCTTCTTTAGAGTTGCCCAGTAGGCATCTGAGTTGATTGTCGTTCCTCGTGGCATAAAGTCACTAGCAAAATACCGCGCCGGTCCCAGAACACAGTTACCATAATCTTGCGCTTTGACAGCGTCTGTTTGGCTTTGACCGTGACGGGTGAGGTTGTGCGTCGCCATTCCATCGATTGTTGCTTGCTTTCGGGAGTGATATGGGATACCCAGCGTCCCCTTCTTCCTCGTAACGAATCAAAAAGTCCAATGAAGTGGCAAATCTCTTCCCTTTGTGGTCCTCTGTGAGGAGTTTGGGTACCCACCGAGCACACAATTTTTTAAGTTTTAGGTTCTTGAAACTTGGGGAAATTCCAAAGAAAGGGTGGATATTGTGAATCTTCTGTCCTCACGAATCTTTGTTTCGACTGCAGCCACCAAATCATCAGTGATCACAGAGGGCCGGCCTGAGCACTCTTCGTCATGGACGTTTTCACGGCCATTTTTAAACTCCCTAACCCATTTACGCACTTTACCTTCACTCATTGCATTTAAGCCATAAACTTCTGTTAACTGACGATGAATGTCTGCAGCTGATAGGTTTCTCGCAGTCAAAAAACGTATCACTGACCGTATCTCACACGCGGCGGGCGATTCAATAATCTTAAACATTATAAAAAAGCACAGCGATGCGTACACGTCAGCTACAGAGCTGCAACTGGCACCAGTGTGTCCGTAAAGGATGTCGGTAAGTGGCACGATGGCTTGTTGCGGCGTCCGCGCGAACAACGGGACTATACGCGCCAACGGCCCTTACTTAAAAACCAACCCTCGTATATATATATATATATATATATATATATATATATATATATGCTTCGATAATCAACAATTTCTTTAGTTTTATTGCGTAGACCCTCTTGTATATCAAAGATTGATATTTATACAATAATCATGGCCTAATTTTTTGCTTTAACGACCAAGAACAAAATTGTGCAGTTTTCCGGTGTTTGTGGTGTTTGAGATTCAAAATCCTTATTTATACACCAAATGTAAAAAAAACAATCACATTTTTCCTGCCATTAGTTATAACAGACGTTTTAGATAATTTATATTCAAATTTATTTCGGGTGAAGCGTATTGCTTAGCTGTCCAATTAAAAGTAACCGTGCTTTAGTTACCCACGTGACCATGTACTTGAATATTATAGCTTACTGATTGCAGTAATTAACAAGTTAATTAGCTCTCGGTATACAGTTTCTGACATTTTGATGCAGAACTGAAAAGAATGGTATATTATTTAATTAATAACATACCGTTACTTTATTAAGGTAGCGATCCCGGCAGAGATAGGTCTACTTCAGGGATGCGACCCTGCCCTCGCGAGCATTGTTTCTCTTTCACTTCCCAAGACCGAGGGGAACCAGGTCCAAACCCGATATCCTTCCCATCTAAATCAAATCCCACCTATATCTCCTCCCATCTTTCAACCCGTCATAAGCCAGGGTGGAATATTAAGGCTGATACCCTCAATTAAAGTGGAGAATTCTAAAACGCAAGAAATATTACCCCACGTGAGAGTGAATCTTGATCCAAAATCCCACACATCTCATCAGATCAGACTCATGGGTTCTGAGGGAGGCAAAAATTCGCTAAACTCACCAAAAATTTGAAAATCCAAAACAGTATACATTGGAGCGTATAGTATCCATAGTATCAGAACACTGCAAACTGAAGACAGACTGAATGAACTAAAAGAGGAAATGAAAAGGATTAAATGGAGCATACTGGGCCTGGCAGAAGTCAGAAGAGAAGAAGAAAAAGCAATAAGACTACAATCAGGCAATATGCTGTAAAATTCAGACTGCGAAGATAATAGCACTGGAGGAGTAGGTTTCATAATTTTAAAGAAAACAATAGAAAGAATAAAGATATACAGGACAATATGCAACAGATTTGCTTATGTAGTACTAGAGATAAAAAACAAGATAGTACTACAAATAATCCAAGCATACGCCCCGACTCAATCGCATACTGAAGAAGAATTAGAAAGTTTCACCAGCGCTTAAAGACTGCCCAACCAATTACAAATTGTTCATGGGAGGATTTAACGGCAAACTAGGAAAAAAAAGTAATACGGAGCTGAAACTTCGGAATTTCGGATACTGCACAAGAAACGTTAGATAAGACACACTATATAACTTTTCTAGAGTAAGAAATATTCTAGGCAATGAATACATTTGTCAAAAAAAAAATGTACCTGTATAAGCCCAGATGGGTTTATGAAAAATGAAACATTAATCGTGTGCTCCTAAATAAACCAAATGGATTACTTAATGTCAAATATTTCTTATCTTGAGGACGAATTTCCATTTATAAATAGGTTTGCTATAAATCAATTTTTGTGAATTTCTCCCAACTGTAACGGGAGCTTTAGAAAAATTAAATTTTCGCGCTAAATTATACGAGATTAGATATTTATATACTATTTTCTGGATAAAGAAACGGTTATTGTTTATTTGTATTTGAATGTAATTAATATTAAGATGAAAAGCTTGAGTTTATTTCCATAAGTTATCTATATATTCAATTTGAAAATATTTAAAATACACGGTATTGCGAGTGCATTAATGTGTTGGGAAGAGATGACGCTGTTATAATAATGATATTCAGTTTTTAAGTCAGTCGCATATAGGGAGCGACAACAGAGAGGCGCAATAAGTAAGCGAACAGAAAGGGTCGCATAAAACAAAAGCGATCAGAATTCGCAGTGTAATTGACATTGTATAGTCACGCTGCCCTATGAAGTGTTATAATTACAAATAAGAATTAATTAACGGTGATAGGGAAGAAGTAAAACAAATTACCTTCCTTATTAAAATAATAAAAAGTGACGTAATAAGTGAAGATAACGCGTGTTGTATATCTCAGAACCGTAATCAATTGTGTTTAAATAGTGAACAATAAATGCAATAAGACAATCGACCCAATTGATAGATCGGTATATAAAGTATATAATAACTAAAAAACATTGATAATGAAGGTATGGCTTTCCGTATTTCGCTTACAGTTTGTTGCGCAGGCTATTTGTGATTAAATTTGAACAATTATATAAAAACTGTATAGTGGAAATATATCGAACAATTATTTACTAAAATCATTACTTGATGAAAGAAAATTAGACGCGTATGCAACCACAAAGATATAAGAAAGGATAAGGAAAACAATAGAAAAACGGTGACAGGGTGCCGGCAAGTGACATCATCCGAAGAGCAATTTCTAACCTTTCTGAGGCCCCTTATCAGCGAACAAAGAAACGCCAGCATTACCTCATCAGTTGCAACGAATATAAGTAAGAACCTTTTTGTTTGCGTTAATAAATAAAACTTCTTTGTGTTTGATTTCTCGAAACTTTACATTTGATTGTCTAAATTAAACGAACACAATTGTTTAATTCTGACAAACATTCTATGTGTTATATGTTAGCTTTAAGAAGGTTATTGTAAATTTACGTTTGATTCTATAAATGTTTGTAACCAACATTGATGCATTTCCGTTCAGATTTTGGATTTAATTAAATGAGTATAACGTTTGATTACTTTCATGGCTAAAGATTATTAATATCACAAACTACAAATATTGAATATATAAATGCAGAAAGAAGTCAACTCAATAGGAATCCAGATAAATAAATAAATAGAAATGAATATAATTTTGGGCAATGATAACAGAAATCGTTTCTTTATCTGAACTTGAGTTAGCCGGTGCGACCTATTAAGAAAGGAGCTAGTAAACATAAAGCTTAAAATTCATTTAAGCAAACCGAGATAAAATAGCAAGAAAAGTAAAAATTAGCTAGTCATTGAAACACCTTTATAAATTGAACACATACAGTTTTAATAAAAAGAAATAAAAAATAATCATTTCAATAATGTTGATATATTGAAAAGGTTTAAAAGAACTCAAATTTTATTGAATATTAACGTCATTTTGTGAAATATCATTACTTAAATCAATTCCTAAAATCCTAATCAGTTAAGTTAATCAGTTTAAGTAAAAAAAAAACGCACGCCTCGTTTTTTTGAAGAAATATTTTTTTGATAGATCAACATTTAATTCTGTTTTTGAAATATTTTGCATTAACATAAACGACCACATTATTCAATAAAAACCAAAATTTGTTTTATTTTACAAGAAAATAACGCAGTTAACTATTAGGTACATTATTAAAGAGATATTGAGGGAATCAAAAACAAAATAATAATTATTTTTATGCATATTGTTCAAAATGTCCCCTTCCTTTTGAATGCAAGCTTGTATTCTTCTTAGCAAATGAAACCTAACACGCTGAAAAATTTGTGGCATAGCCCTAATCTCATCGCATGCTATCTGTATGCGATTCCAAAGTTGCTCTTGATTATCAATTTGAACAGAATAGACACGAGTTTTCAGATACCCCCATACAAAAAAATCCATTTGGTTTAAATCTGGCGATCGTGCCGGCCACGGTGCTTCACTTCCTCGTCCAATCCAGCGTCCAGGGAACCATTCATTTAAAAATTCTCTGACGTTTCGTGTAGAAAGTGGTAGTGCACCATCATGCATGAAATACATGTTCATTCTAAAATCTAAGGGTACGTCGTCAAACAATTCTGACAAATCTTCTCTCAAAAAATTTAAATAGGATTCGCCAGTAAGTCTTTTTGGAAAACGGATAGGTCCGATTAGGTGATCGTCTAGTATACCTATCCAAATATTTTCGCTAAATTTGTGTTGGTGAGCTGTAACTACAGTTGGATGCTGATTTTCATCTAACCATTTGTGGGAATTATGCAAGTCTCTTACTCCATTTCGGGAAAAAATACACTCATCAGTGGTCAATAAGTTTCTAACAAATTGTGCATCTTCAGCATTTTTATTTAAAAACCATTCGCAAAAATTCATTCTAAACCTAAGTCACGCGTACTTATTGATGAATTTTTATAAACTCTGTCTAAAATTTGTTCCTCAATTTCAACTGGTACACGAGCATCTCGTCCGGAATTTTTCTTTCCTTTTAAACTTCCATACTCTAACAAGTTACGGTGAACGGTTCTAAAGGTAATATGATGCGGATGTCTTCTATTTGGAAATCTTTGTTCATAAAGTCGAGCAGCTGCACAGCATGGCAATTAGTAACACCATAACATAAATGCATATCGACCAGTTCTCGATTGGAATAATTCATTTTTTTCACAGTAATTAGACACAAACAATTAATTACAAAACACGCGTAAATGCAACTATTTTAGCAAACATAAGATACGTAACTGTCAAATGCAAAGCAATCTCTGATTTATCTCATTTAGTTATTACTGAATAATATAGTCGTTTATGTTAATGCAAAATATTTCAAAAACGGGAGCCGAATCGAAAAAATACTGAGTATGATTCTATTTGCAGAATTAAATGTTGAATTTAAAAAAAATATTTCTTCAAAAAAAGCAGGAACGTGCGTTTTTTTTTACTTAAAGTGATTAACTTAACATATTCTACGCCACTGAATGGATCCAGTTGACTCAAACTCACCTGATTAATTGTACTTAATTAGACATTTAGGTGTACCAGATCTCAGTGTAATATTTTTTGTAGTTTTTGAGGAATCTTAAAAAAATCTTAAAAAAAATATTTTTTAATCAACCTGTATCTCGATCAGGAAGCATTTTCGGAAAAACGTTTATGATAATTTTTGTCTTATTTTGAATCATAGAATCTCCAGTTTTCGTTTGTCAGTGATTTTAAAATACACCCTGTATATATATATACAGGGTGTCCCAATAGTGCGTATTCGGTCGATAGCTCCTTAGCCATTAAACTTAGGAGATAAGTTTAAATACGAAAGTTGTCTATTTTTATAAGCTGCATAATCTAAAATTAGTTTGGTTTCTACAGGGTGTAATATAAAAGCGGTATAATATAGAACTTTGATTTTTAAATAGAACACCTCACATATTATTTTATTTTTCGATTCTCCTTATAATTTTACATCTTTTTTATAAGAATTACTTACAAGCTAAATCTCACAGTTTTTGAGATATTTGCAAAGTTAACTAAAAACTGACATTTTTATGTAGTAATTCAAGTAGACGTATCTCAGCTGTTTTTAAAGATAAAAAAATAATATTTGGAATAGAATTTATTCATACATGAGTTTACTTTAATCTATTGTCAAAATTGGATTTCAATATACACGGTGATCACAAAAATTAATTCAATAACATAAATTTGAAAATGCTATATCTTCATTTTTTTAAATGAGACACCCTATATTTTTTTAATGCCTTGTCTTCGTCTATTAGTCGGCTTTCATTTCTGTTAAATATGTTCTATACCTATCTCTAATAGTTTCGGAGATATTTAAGTTTGTTCAAGTTTTTTCGTTACGCCTACTTGAATTACTACATAAAAATGTCAGTTTTTAGTTAACTTGGCAAATATCTCAAAAACTGTAAAATTTAGCTTGTAAATAATTCTTATCAAAAAGATGTAAAATTATAAGGAGAATCGAAAAATAAAATAATATATAGGGTGTTCTATTTAAAAATCAAAAGTTCTATATTATACCGCTTTTATATTACACCCTGTAGAAACCAAACTATTTTTAGATTATGCAGCTCATAGAAATAGACAACTTTCGTATTTAAACTTATCTTCTAAGTTTAATGGCTAAGGAGCTATCGACCGAATACACTATTGGAATATATATATATATATATATATATATATATATATATATATATATATATATATATACATACATAAAGACAAAATTTACATCGATTGGGGCTTGGACCTTGATTGCGCAGATTGTTAGCGCGGTACTCTAGCAAAGTACAGGTCGTAGGTTCAAATCCTACTCGAGGTAAACTTTTTATTTATGTATTTAATAAAATTAATAATAATTTTCTATTATATATATATATATATATATATATATATATTTTTTTAAATGTTTTTATACTTAACTTCTACACCTACCATTTTAAGTGATTGACCGCAGTACGTAACTAAATTCATTCCAGTATCCATTTGTAAATTTGGAAAATAATCTTTAAAATCTATTAAACTTAAAATAATGACTGCTGCACCAGAATCAATTTCAAAAAGTATAGTTACTTTGTTAACTTCTAAATGTAATGTAAATTTATCTCTAGAAAAACAATACTCACTCGAAATTGTTAAAATTTCCTCTTTATTCTCCACCTGATTACTAAGTTCATTTAATTTCCCAGAGGTTTTTTTTAAATTCCTTCTGCGTGCAGACTCTATCCAAATGACCTTCACGGTTACAAATTTTACACCCTAAATTATTTTTAATACAATTATTTGCTAAATATTTTTATGAACCGCTCCTAAAGAACACTTTAATCAATTTGAAAAACGGCTTAAACATGATAAGATAATGAACTTAATTTTTATACATGATAATTAGAATGCGTACTGTTTAATTGCGTAATATCTCATAGATACTTCCACACCAATCGCGATTTCCAAACCTTTTTCTAAAATTAATTCTTTAATCTCAAGTAAGCGACTTTGTATATTTTGATTTCTTAAACCAAAAACAAACTGATTTCTTAATGCTTTCTTCAAGTAAATACCTAATTTGCAATGTTTGACCATCTTCTGAAGAACAGTTAAAAAGTCCTTTACAGATTCCCCTTCTTGTTGTTTTCTTTGTAAAAATCTAGAAATTTCTGCTATTTATTGGATTATAATGGGCTTTCATTATGGTAATAACTTCATCGTACGCCTTATCTTTTGGATTTTTAGGTGATAATTTATCGCATAACACATCAAAAACTTCAGGACTCAAGTGATGCAGTAATAAACTTATATATTCATCTTCAGGAATTTCAAAAATATTAAACGCACTTTCAAGACGCATCAACCATCTGTCAAATGATTTTGATGTGTCAAACATTTCTATTGAAAACAAATTTCGAATGGAATGTACTACTTTCTCTTTTTCTTGTGTAATTTGAAATGAATCTCTATTTATTTGGTATTTCTTGTTCACTATTGAAATGGTAATTATAAAATGAACTTTTCAATTCTTCAATTGAAATTGTATAAATGAGTTCTTTCTTGCTTTTACTCGTCGCTAAATTATTGGATATTTTATAACAGTAGTACTAAATGTTCTTTTATATTCAACATCTCATAATTAAGGCCAGAGAGTGTGGGGAGAGTGGACACTCGAATAGGAAATCTTGAGATAAGTTTACTTCCTCCCAATTAACTAGAGGGTAGTAATAACTAAAAAATAATAGATTACTGTAACTGCACAATGCATACTTAGGGCGGAATTCAGAGAGCGTCTAATACTCCACTCACACTCATTCGTTGCTTATACTTCCCTAACCTTACTAAACTGTATTCAGAAACGAATTAAGCGCAATGAGTGACTAAATTGTTCCTAACTAGTGAGTGAAAGTTGAGAGAGAGTTTAGCCCAGCTTGGACCACCCTCACCTTTCCCTAATTCGAAATATTTGGTTATGTTGCATGTGAATGTAGGTGTGTTTTTGTTGACAGTAGCTTATTATATTTAATTTGTAGTTTTTGTGTTTTTACTGTAGTATATAATATGTATGTAGGAGGTAGTTAATAGCATTCATATTATGTAACATTGTTTTGTAGTAAGGTGATTGTTCTAACATAATTATAGTTTAGTAGAGGTAGTAATTCGTGTAGGTGTATTCACATATTGATAATTTTTGTGGTGGTTTAGTAGGGTGTAGCTATTTTTGTTTAGTGTTTATTGTAATACGTATATTATGGATCACGATTTTGACGAGTTTATTCGTTATGTTGAGGAAGATCCATATTTGGTGGTGCCTAGGTGAGAAACAATGAAAAAAGCAGAGTAAATTTCTGTCTAATACATGTGTTTATATAGAATTATATTGCAGGATAATGAAAATCCACTAGAACGGTATTCTAATACGGAACTAATGCAGAGAGTACATTTTTCAACGCATACCATCATGGACATTATTTTGCCCTTGGTATATCCTATGGGTGAAAATATTAACAACCGTGGGGTCCCAGTACCACCGATTTAAAAGATCTATTGTGCACTTCGGTTTTTTGGAACTGGAAGCTATCCAGTAAATAAAAACATTGTTGAATATGTGATTACTAATATTCTATTCTTCTAGAGAGTTTGTGGTGAGTCAGTAATCAATGTCTCGAATCATTAATGAAGTTAGTGAGCAATTATCAAGACATCTGGGACAATATGTGTTTTTTCATATCAACAATGTTGATTTTCAAAATATGAAAATAATTTTTTTTTGGAATTGCGAGATTTTCCGGAGTAATTGGCTGCATCGATGGAACTCACATTCCAATAGGAAACCCTGGTGGTCCAAATGCTGAAATGTATCGAAACCGCAAGGTATGGATGTCGTTAAACGTTCAAGTGGTTTCTAGGCCCCGCTCCGAGATTCTAGATATAGTAATTCGTTGGCCAGGTTCTGCACACGACGCATGCTTGCATGCGTTTACAACGTGGTGAATTACCGGGTATTTCATTAGGGGATAGAGCATATGCACAAACCAGGCATGTGTTTACACTACTTTTAAATCCAACAACAAGACCCGAAATGAGATACAACTCTTCTCACATTACTACAAGAAATGTTGTCGAACGAACCTTTGGAATATGGAAAGGCAGATTCCGTTGTTTAACACACAAGTCGCAATATAATACTCGATCTACCACCCGAATAATAGCAGCTTCGGCTGTCTTACACAACATGGCAATACATCGAGGAGAGCAACATATCCCATACCAAATGGCGAACAATGTAGCACCCAACCTACCTGCACCTGTACACATGCCGGGGAATGCAATTCGTGCTGCATTTATAACAAGGCAATTTGCTAATTAAAATTACAATTATACTTAGGAAATTTATTAGATTATTTTACTCCAATAACTTTTTTGTTTTTATTTTCTCCTGTTTTAAAATTTCAAGGGCAATTTCGATTTCAATTCTTTGCTTTTCAATTTTTAATTTGTGTATTTCTTTGTCCTGCTCGATGGCTCTCTTTGTACAAGCAATACGTATGTCAAGCTCCCTCTCGATTGCCATTCCTCTTGACGTATACGATTCTTCTTTTCTCTTTATTGGAGTCGGCAACACTTCCACAGGCATATCTGAATCATCTGAAATAAAATTTTAAAGAATACATAATTGTACTTTAATTTTAAATATTACTTTAATAACAATAAATCAACCATTTTATATTACCTTTGGCTTCACCATCTGCATTTAATGGCACAGATGAGATGTCCTCTCTTGTTATTACTTCAGGATGTGTTCCCCCTGTTTCAGGGACACCTACCATTGTGATGGTGTCACTGTCGATTACATCTTTTAATTCTATGTCTACTGAACTGAAGATGTCGTCCACAACAGCATCTTCGTCATCGGGGGGAGGTTTGTATGGGCCCCCATTTTTTCAGTAGCCAACTCCTTCTTTCTGCGGGTCTTCATATTTTCCCAGCATTTCCTGAGTTGGTCTGGTGTTCTCTAAAATGTTTAAGGGTCAATAAATTATGATGCTATTACACAGAAATTGAAGCTCACATTACAATGCTTGCCCATTGCATTGAACTCATTTGCGATTGCCTGCCATATCTTTTTTCTTCGGCTAACAGACACAGCATCGGTTTTTTTATTTTCGATGATATTAGTATGGCGGGTTACTATTTCTTTTACAAAGATTTTTTCATCTCCGGTCATAAAAGACCTTTTAGTAGCCATTGCAAAACAACAAGAATACGAATAACAACAATGATAGCAATAACAAAAATTAAAATAACAATCAATAAACACAAGTAAAGGTACGCGAGAAAAAAACAGAAATGAGGTTATTTTGCTCAATGTTTCATTGGTTTGAAGTTAACGGCTTTAGTTACTTACTATAATTTTCGTTACCAATCATTCCCCTAACAACATTTTTGACACATTAGATACTCAAATGTAACTTAAATTAGTTACTTATTTCTCATACTTTCTGAATACCAAACATGAGGGTGAGGAGGATTCGCACTAACTTGAGTCAATAATTAGTAACTAACCCGTGTAAGATGCGTACTTTAGTAATTTTTTGATTGGGTGTTTGGGCGCATATGACGTTTGCCATTATAGCGCTGGAAAGCTTTAATTGATTTTTCTGTAAATTTGTTTAACATTATTTATAACTTTCGGTCGCTTTTTGTGCAGTTTACTTTGTGAAATTATTCTCATATTGCAATATTGAAATAATCGTGCCTTAAAAAGTTCCTGAAGTTTGAATAACGTTCATTTAACTACATTGTGATTCAATGAGCTGAAAATATGTTGTTAAAAAATAACTACCTTAATTAAGTAAGTTGACTAGCTACTATCTTTGCCACCAAAGAATTGACCCAGACACATGTACCTAACTAAATAAAACGTTTATTTGGAAAAGGAAAAGCCCACGTATTTCGTTTCCTCCCCAAGGGGAAAGGCTTTTCTAGTTCCTTCAGCCACAGTCATGGATTCCCAGCATACATGCATACATTACGTATTTATGCATGGTGGGATTAAGGATGGGTGTGGTCAGGATAGGATCGGAAGGAACGGAGTTAGGGTTCTGAGGGGAATATACTACCTCAGCATTCGCCTAAGTAGCCTACATGGTGTGCATATACGCAGTGATCATGCCGCTACATGTGTATAAGGAAACCCCCCTGAAAAAACCTCATACAAGGTAGGCGGTAACGGGAATCGAACCCATTACCTCCCGAATGCTAAGCAAGTCGTGTCACCAGATGCCAACAGATGGGGCCAGATGACCTACGTCATCGATACATCCACCTAGCTAAATAAAACGTTTATTTTGCCATCGCACATTTAAGTATACATCAAAAAAGGATGGTTAAAATTTGAAATGTATTTTGAGCAACCCACGTTTGTTATCGACTGTTTAAACACAATGAAAAAAGATGACCTATAAATGCTTGTTGTAATTTTGGTCCTAATATGATTATGAAAATGCTCCTTTGACTATAGTAGTTTGTTATTTTTATGATGTCTTTTTCCTTGTTACCACTTGTTACTTTCTTTCATATTTCCTACGTTCCCATATTTCATTATACGTTTTCAAAACAGTCCTTTTCAGAACTCTTCCCTTTGGTCAATCACTTACGTTTATTCCAACATCTTTGTTGGTTTTTCCAAAACCTTGTAATGTGTATACAAGGTAAAACCTTGCATACGCAAGCACAAAGGTTCGTACTGAATTTATTACAATATTTTAAAAAGGAGAAAGAAAACAAACGGTCCTTTAATACCGCTTTCTTGTGTCCAAGAGGTAGGTGTTTTTAGAATTGTTTTAAGCTCAATTAATAGTGATCTTAAATGTACAGCGTGTGGCTAATACCTGGGGTATATCTGTCACAATAGTGAAAAACAGTCTTTGGCAAAACCCAACCCAATTCTGTCTAGTCAGGATAAATTGTATTATTTACAGAAAAATATGTCACAGTTGCAACTTTAAATGCAGAAATTCATAACACCCATGTTCTATTAAGTGATAGAAATTTAAATCGTGCGTTACATGCAATGGAGTTCAAGTTCCAGAAAGAGTGTAATGGAAGAGCTTTGAAAGAAAAAAGAAATATAGCTGAAATTAGAACATAGTTTTTGAAACAACGACTCAAAAGGAATTCCGGGAGAGTCACCGCAAAATCACGATGTAAAGAGTGTACGAAATCCCCAAGGATATGATGGTAAAAGATTTATAGTTATTAATGCTGAAACTGCCGCAGGATTTGTACAGAATGATTCTTTGCTATTTGTATCGAAGTCATTGAAAGAAGATTGCCATGGTGAAATGAATAGGGATATGTTCAAAAAATGGCGCACTGAAAATCTCCTAATTAATTTAGAAGCACCTTCATTAATTATACCTAATCGATAATGCGCCTTACCATTCCATGGTAGTGGAAGAACTACCAACACCGTCTTGGACCAAAGGTAACAATCTCCTAACTAAATAACATTAATTATGATCCCACCTCATTCAAAACCGAGCTCTATTCGTTAATAAAATCACAACGAATAGTAAAACGATGAGGTAGATGAAATAATGATTTATGGACATGACCTATTAATATCACCACCTTATCATTGTAAATGCAATGTAATTGAATTAATATGGGCATATGCTAAAGGATACTATGTAACATTATATGCGGCTACCAAAGTATAAACACTAAAACTGGGCCAACTTATAACATTAAAACAAAAGCGATGATGGTAGATTAAAATAAAGGAGATGATGTAATAAACAATTTGTAATTGATCGAATGATTTTAATTAATATAACAAATTACCAAATAATAATCGCTACTGCCGTGGGCTCAATCGGAAGATGAAGATAGGGAGAGTTCTAATATACTGAGTTTAATTAACATACCTGAAATACTGCATGCTTCTCTTCTGCTTAGTTATTTGAACTCTCCCTATCTTCATCTTCCGATTGAGCCGACGGCAGTAGCGATTATTATTTGGTAATTTGTTACATTAATTAAAATCATTCGATCAATTACAAATTGTTTATTACATCATCTCCTTTATTTTAATCTACCATCATCGCTTTTGTTTTAATGCTATAAGTTGGCCCAGTTTTAGTGTTTATACTTTGGCAGCCGCATATAATGTTACAATTTGTAATTGATCGAATGATTTTAACTAATATAACAAATTACCAAATAATAATCGCTACTGCCGTCGGCTCAATCGGAAGATGAAGATAGGGAGAGTTCAAATATACTGAGTTTAATTAACATACCTGAAATACTGCGTGCTTCTCATCTGCTTAATTATTTTCACTTATACTTAATTAATAAGAAAAATATGTAATGTAAATAAAAACAATAAAATGATACCTCGGGCGCCAAACTATTTTTAAAAATACGTTACGTTATTGGAACAGCTAAACCAAGTTTATTAATAATAATACAACAATAATCAAAATGAAAATAAAATTACAAGGCACATTAAAGTTTATTTAATATCCAATTGTAATGGAAAAGTCTTAAATCTATTCGTTAATTACTAAAAAATCATACCTTTAAACAGTTCTGTATATGTATTAATTACCACTGGTGACACATGAAACGGAACGGTCAACTAGATGAAATAATTATAGCATCATTGCGGTGCAATCTCCAGATCTAAGGTTACCAGCCACACCCCAATGGAATTATCTTGATAATTTATTCTTAATAATTTGAATCCATAATAATCAATGCATTACTTTGAAGTTTTTAGTATGTAAAAAAAATTGCGATTTATGATGTAAACCAAATAAAATAATAATAAAATAAAAAATGGTACTTTAAAAGTAAAAATTAAAAATTAATTCCATTACAATTAAAAAATATATGCATTATTAAAGTATGCAAAAGGTGTAAACGTATAAAATATAAAAGTGTTATAAAGTAAGTAAAAGTGAGTAATTAAAAGTGAGTAATTAAAAGTGCCTTAAAGAAAAGCAAAGGCTTTAGTTTTAACTATAATAAGAAAAAATAACTTACCATCTACCGATGGCACCAAATATAAAAAAATTAGGTAAAAACTATGCTTACTGCTGTAACATTCAGCATTAAGAGAATTAAAAAAAGGCTTTCAGAATAACTCAAATGAGTATTCCCCCTAAAAGTTTTCACGCGTTGCGCGGATACAATAATATAAATCCAATTTTTTAAGAAAGGGTACTATAACTATTTATGTAATATTACACCCAAAAAGATATGTTCTAGGAAATGCAAATTAAATTGCCTTTCTCAATTCTACATATTAATAATTAAAAACTTTTCTAATATTACGCCAAATAAATGGACGATCTTAAATTAAGGTATTTTTAATACAACCACAAAAAAAGGTTGTTACAACTATGACAAGCACATAGGAAGAGATTGCTTTAAACACGAAAATGTAATTAGTATGTAGAACGAAGCTTTACAACAAAGTAACCAACATATTTGGGCTAATTGTGCACGCCATACAGAGATTATAAAACAGTGGTATAAATGTGAGGAAGTGGTAGATTTTACAGTAGACGGAATTATTATTAACGTTACAAGTGATTGTGATAGTTCGGATACAGATTAAACATATATTTTTTTCTTTAATCAGTGCGTTACTACAACATAATTATATATTTCACAAATATATACTAATTAATTACATTAAAATTTATTTAATCATCTGGAAGGCCACAGCATTGCTAGCTATTACAATTACAGTTGTACATACCTATTCGAAGATCTTTGAAGATCGTAGTTACATAACCTACAAATGTTATAATAGTTACTAATCTCATGTAAATGTTTGACATATACCTTTGTAAAAATCAGTATTCATATTAGTCTAATTTTCACCCACCTGTGGGTCAAGGTGAAATTTTTGAAACCATATTTCATATTATCACCTGCAATTGTAATTAAGATTTTGTATTTACAATAACGTCTAACACTTACCATGGCCTTAAATTTTTGTTGCGATAAACCTTTCTAATTAATTTTAACAAAATTACAATTCAATAACTTCAAAATATTTAATTTTTTAAGTTTTTCTAGCAAGTGTTGTTTTGACATTGAGATTTTTAAACATCGCTACATTACTGCCATCTAAGAGAAGATGTATTAAGTTTGATTTTTAATCATTTACTATTATGGATATAAGTTGACTCATATTTTCATATTAAGCCATTCGTTATTAGATTATGACGTAGGTCAATTCTTTGGTGGGAAAGATAGTGTGTAAAGTTGCATCCTGGAGTTCAATGGATATTTTGGCAAAAAGTTAATTTGACAGTACAGAAAAAAAGGAAACCTTGCACTTTTACATAAAAAAATACATTTTACTACTTGCTTATTAAATATGTACACGTTTTAATGTGTTTCATACATGTAAATTATAATTTTCAATAGATATTGAAATAATAAAATTTCAGAATAAGAACAATTTCACATTTGAATTTTGTGTATGTCAAGAAAATACTTCATCCCAAGTTATATGAGGCCGCTGTTAAGTCTATCAAATTACCGTGACTAGTGTAGGTAGCGGACCGCGAAGATTTTACTATTGTAATAAACGTTTGTCAAATCGCCATTGTTACCGCGATAGGAAAGATAATTAGTGGATTTTTAATATCTTGATAATACGTCGTAATTTGCTAATGTTTTCAAAATATTTCTATTTATATATTTTTACTAAGAAATGTGGGATTATTTGTAACTAGTATTTGTCTAGGGTTGTAAAACACATGTTGGAGGGTGAGTGGCAAGTGCACGCTTAAAAATGCTTTACTGAAGGGTCGTAACGAATCATTGCATTTCTTATGCGCTCTTGATGTAAAAATGTCATTGACCTAATGATTAATTGTGGCGGTACAGACCGCGATCAAAATATATCTTTGTTACTTGGAAACTCGAGAGAGAAATGCAGGGTTTGTTACGAACGAATGCATATTTTGAAAATTAAGGAGTCGGGCAATAATTAATATGAAACAGAAATTAATGTTTCTTGTTTTTTATTACTTTTGAAAAACGGGGGTGGTTTTTCAGCACTAGATATATTTAGTTTGTTTTAAAAACGAAGGGGGGGGGCAGTTACAGTTAGAGTCTCAATCGAGCCAGATCGATTTTGGGTTAATTAAATACCTTCATTGTAAATTGTCTTTAAAAATATTTCGTGCGTGTACATTTTCTTTTAAATTAGCCAACTCTAATTTGTCTTTTCTTTCGAGTGTTAGTTGTAATTGGTATTTCAAATATTGATCTATAAATAACAGTCACCCTTTTTGAACTTAAACCACGTAGGTTAACGATTTATCTGTTATCAATTAAGATAATATTTATTCTAGTTTAAGTATGTGTTTTTATATAACTGAAAGCTCGCAGAAAATTATTGACCAGCCTAGATAACATATTAAATACCCAAACATTGTCTTGCAAAGGTATCTTATTCGTATGAGGACTCATTAAGCGGAAATCTGCTAAAATAAAAAGACAGTACAGGACCCTCTCACTCTGGTATTTGTGCGAATTAGCATTGTTAGTTATATTTATAATTGTGTAGAGGTCGCTGGTGAAAGGGTTTAGGATACCACTGGTTACTAATTTTAAAGGCAATTGCTAGTAGGTACACACTACCAAGCCAGACCTTTAAACACCTCGAATTTTTATTCCTATTGTTTTTATTTGTTGTATAGACGAATGTGTAACCTGAGAGAGGAGCACTGTATTTTTTTAACGCACTCAAACTGCTGCTTTATTGTAATTTGATTTAAGTATTCAGTGCTTTAGTGGTCACTAAACAGTTGGTTACGTGCAAATTCCTTGTCTATTTTCTTTTGTCCTTGCCTTTACCTTATTATCATATGTGCAATTTTACTGTTGTTGTATTTTATATGTACCGTAATTTGCTTGATTTTTATTTTGATTATTTATGACCCAATTGTACGTATGACTACATGTGGGTTTTTTCCAAAACTTTATGATGTTTTCTTCGAAATCAGCAAACTCCAATCACTTGTTTTACTTTGGTAACTTTTTATTTAATTAAGTTTAAAAATTATTGAATGATATCGTTTAAAAGAAATATTTAATTATTATCCAAATTTTTGTTGATGAACACTTTTAATTTTAGATACCGATTCAAATTTTGTTTAAAAGAAATTGTCCGAAGAAATAAAACAACATTAACCAAATAAAAGTGGGTTTTAATTTGGTATAACGGAATTAATTTAAGTTGGATAACACAAAAGAAATCTTTACAAAATCGTGACACAAATTAACATGAACAAAATATTTCCGAAAACGACAGGTATCGGAGACCGAACTATTTATTTTAAACCGTCGATATAAAAACAAATGCTCTCGAAAGTATTCTTCGTAAAATGTAACTTCTTGACGAAAATTTAAATTAGGTTAAGAAACTTACTTTTCTTACACAATATCACAACACTGTTTCAACCTTTTACACTTTGAACAAATTCTAGAGAGAGATTGATTTCCAGAGCACTTGCTTTTATATGTTTCTGGTTGTTACCAAAATTTAAATTTTTTTCCAGCCATTTTGCATAAGTAACTAAAGCTATGATTGGTGGATCTAAATTACAAATTGGACTCAAATGGAAATTTGGCCGTAACTTTCTTATACATGATCGGAATTGAAAATTAAAAACGGAAATGAAAACTACGCAAAATTTTGAACAAAAAGACACCTAACAAGCTATAATTCCTAACATTAATATACGAAGTAACCTAATCTAACTTAAATAAGCTTCTAACTATTTACACTTACAAGCTATACTAAAACTAATTGCAAAAATGGAATTCTGAGAACATTTTACACTAGAATACATATCTTTTGTGTTGGAAATATTTAATTTAAAGAAAATTTTAAGCTTTTGTAATATTATCTAAAATTCACCTCAGAATTAACATAATTTTGCGGAGAAAAGCGCTGTATCCTTATAAAAACTGTGTCATATTAAGAAAGAACATCTATTATTTGCTTTAAGTGCAAAATCTAAGCCTAATAACTTGAAAAAAGTATAAAATTATGTAAAAAACCTAAAAATTACAACCTAACCAAACTTAAATCTAAAATTGAAAATAATTTATATTTAAAAATGTTTTTAACATTTAAAATGTTATGTTTAAGGTTTGTACTTCTTGTCTTTATTATTCTCACTAACTATTTGCAATGCATAATGTTATATAATGTTGCATTGAAAAAGTTTCATCGTCTAACACTCTTATTAAATGTTTCACTATATAAATGTACGGCACTATAAATGTCTGTATACCAAATTGTTCTATATGTTGTTCTTATTGTTAAACTTGTAACATAATTTTTGTCACTAATTCGCTTCCAAAAATATGTGCGAAAAATGTCTAAACTGTCCATATTATAACCCTTTTATTAAATTTTTGTATTTCCTGCATTCAAAAACTAATCATACACTATCCCTAACATAATCCTAACTATATAGTCCATGTTTAAACACCTGTAAAGTGTTCACTTGCCAAATTACCCTTGAAAATTCCTTGTCTATTTTCTTTTGTCCTTCCCTTTACCTTATTATCATATGTGCAATTTTACTGTTGTTGTATTTTATATGTACCGTAATTTGCTTGATTTTTATTTTGATTATTTATGACCCAATTGTACGTATGACTACATGTGGGTTTTTTATTATTGTGTTTTTGTGTAGCTAAACTGCTTTTTATTCATTTTCTCTTAATGTTATAATTTTGTACGCACTTTAACCTCATTTAATGGTGTTCTGTTCTATATTTAACCCTTTCGTTGTTTTTTTTTGTGCAACTACTTATTTATGAATAAAGTGGGTTTTATTGGTGGTTCTTTCCCACAATAGTATATTAATGGGCTGAACCACCGCTGCGCAACGCTCGTTGACTTTAATCTGAGCAGTTTCATTTTTTTTACTTGCCCCTCATGATTCAACACTTACCTCATCCAGCCTATCTAATTTAGATAGTACAACGTACCTACCACTAGACGGCTACTTCGTTTAATCAGATTTGAGGTTTGCGATTAATTAAATATCCGTATTGTAAATAAATTCTAATGTTTTAATTATTGCCCGGAAAGTCACAGTGAAGCAGGCACTTAAAGTGAGTAATAGTGACATTATTGTCAGCCAAGTCAAGAAAATCACTTAGCGATTGTTTTGTTCTTGAATTTGCATTATTGCAAATAAGTTCAAATTACGCTTTTCAAGATAGGGTACCTGGGGGACGCCACACTAGTCACTACATATCAAATTTAACATTGAGTGTCCACTCTCCCCACCCTCTCTGAATATGGCAATACCGAACAAAACATAATGGTGATAGAATCACGATACGTAACAACGCGAATGAAACCTATTTAGAAAAGCTCAGGGGAATGGGAGTATTAGTCGTTAATTTGTTATGGCGAACACCGGTTAATACGATCAAACGCAGTCGAGTTTTTAAAGGACATGCTCTATTTGTTAAGGAATTTATATAAAAAAATGTAGGGGCACATTTAATTAAAGTAAAACTAATGCGCTTATGTCAAGTTGAATTTTTGCAGGGGTTACGCGTGCTTAGACTAACCGTTTTATTTATAGGGCATTTATGTAAAATTTTTACGACAGACACTGCTATTAAGTAGTTCATATGTCTAATCACGTGCGTGCATTCGCAAAACTAACTTTTTCATCTGTTTTCAATTTTTTTGATCTGAAATTTAAGCAACGGATTGCTTCTAGTTATAGTAATAGCTTCTGTACCATAAAATATATCGAGTGGGCCATTAAAGCGTACTAGAACAAATGCTCTTTGTCTATCGTTTACGATTACAGATTTTACTTGTCTGTCAGTCAAACATTTCCGGAGAGTGCTGTATAATGCGCTGAGGTGCTTATTTCAAATGTAACATACTGCTGATTTCTAGATTCAATTTAATTACTAAATCTAGTCAAACCTGCGATCGAATTCAACAGTTTTGGGAAAATATGTGGATCCACTGCATTAGTTACAAGAGTAGAACGCGGGCACCTTACGCCGCGATTTTGGATTTTTTGGGGAAAACCCACCATTTTTTTTATATGCCCACGTGGGGGAGTTTTTCACCCCAATGGTTTCTTTTCGGAGGCCTTTTTCAACCCCTTGATGGAATTTTCGCCCTAATTAGGACCCTTTTTGTCTGTATTAAGAAATTTTGTTAAAACGTGCGCGTGCGTTGTTCTGAATAAAAAAGGTTTAATCTGTTATTAGTTAGGGTCCGTTTTTATCAAATTATTATTACATTTTTTTAATCCCATCCACAGATTGTGACCTAATATAATTATGCATTGAGGGTTGTATCCTAACAAGGGGCCGTGTTTATTATTGTTAAACAGTTATACAACTTCATTTATACTAATTAGAAGGGGCAATCAATCGTCGACATTGCGTTAATTAATGTGTTTACAAATATTTTAAAAATTTGCTGCTGCGAAAAAAAGCATTAAGGTCTAAATATTAGATGAAACAATAATAATCATTTCTACCCCGATGTAATAGCGCTTTTTTTATATGTCCACGTGGGGATCGTATTTTGGTCTATTTTGTAAAGCTAATAAACAATTGGATTATTCTTTGATATTAAAGAAGCTAATCAAGATAAAGATAACATATACAATTGATTTTTAAATATGCTGTTAAATTCTATATATATATATATATATATATATATATATATATATATATATATATATATATATATATATATATATAATATATATATATATATATATATATATATAATCATAATAAAACTGTTAATGGGTATTGCGTAATCAGTGAATTAACTTGTTACACAAAAGTAAATGTACGATTTCGCAATTGAACGTAAACAATAATCATAAACACCTTTCGGATAGAGATGCAATGCAATTGCGAAGCTGTTATAATTAAATTAAATTACGAACTAACTTGAAATAGAATGTCTATCAAACCGTCAAGATCCAAAACCAAATATATGTTTGCGCAAATGGGTCATTTAATATTGTAATGTATGCAGCGAATTGCCTATGTCCTCTTCTTTAAGTTAGATTTCTCCTCTATGTTACTTTTTACATACATAAAAGTTCTGTCTCATCAGAAATACCTCTGTCAAAATAAACGGATTTAGATTTTATAATCAGGTTAAGCATGCATGCCGACCGCTTATTAGAGTACTATATCTAAATTTTCGGGTTTTACCGATAATGGGATAGGAATACCATCACATAAGTCCATTTTACACACAAGCTCTGCAGAAATACCCCTTGTCAAAAAGGAACTTAGATTTATAAACAGTCCCCTAGGGAAGATATTAGAGCGCGGTTACAGAAACAAGTAGCGTACACTATACATAAACCTGTAGTGAGAAATTTTCTCGAAACAGGTACATTGTGGGTAACATTTTTTTTGAGTTATTACGGGTGGGGTCTTTGAGATATGAGAAATCTAAGTAAACATAATGACTGGTATAATTATATACCGACGGTTATCGATGTATTTAGCAATATGGCATGGACACGAGCTCTGAAGCTGAAAAAATAAATGTTCTATAATCGACGTATTTTCGGTAATTTTTCATAGATTCGAAAAGATACCTCAAAGTATACAGACGGGTAAGGGCAAGGACTTTATTGCAAAAAATCCAGCAATTCTTTAACAAACATCAAATCTAATCATATGGGCAAAAGTTAGCGATGCGATGCTTTCATACAGGTAAGAATCGCACTAACAGGGTTACAGTTAACGCGAAAGCCAATAACCTTAACACATTATCTCTCTCAAGGCTTTATTTTGCGGTAAAACCTACAATACATCGTTTAGGTAACTGACCCAGGAAGACGTCACCCAATTATTTTCGCTGTATGCCCACAGATACAGTTAGCACTTTTACTTCGGTCCTTGTAACAGGGTATTTTTCTGCAGTTGTTGCTAAGGCTTTAGCGCGCAATTAGAATTGTGGGATTGATTCGCATACGGCTCACCAGTAAACTAGTGTCCATAATCCGCGTCTTATAATTTGAACCGTGCGCCGCCATTAGACTAAATGTATCTCTTGATCGTACAAATTTAACCTCAGCTTCAGAGCTCGTGTGCACGCCATCTTGCTAAATACATCGATAACCGTCAGTATATAATTATAACAGTCACTATATTAACCTAGATTTCTCATATCGCAAAGACCCCGCCTGTCATAACTCAAAAAATATGTTACCCACAATGTGCCTGTTTCGACTAAATTTCTCACTACAGGCTTATGTACAGTGTACTCTACTTGTTTCTGTAACCTCGCTCTAATATTTTCCCTAGGGGCCTGTTTATAAATCTAAGTTCATTTTTGACAGGGGGTAGTTCTGCAAAAGGCAGAGCTTGCATGTAAAATAGACTTATGTGATGGTATGCCAATCCCATTATCGGTAAAACCCGAAAATTTAAAAATAGTACTCTTATAAGCGGCCAGAATGCATGCTTAACCTGATTATAGAATCTAAAACTGTTTTTTTTTTGACAGAGGTATTTCTGATGTATGTAAAATAACATAGGGGCGAAATCTAGCTTAAAGAAAAGGACACAGGCAATTCGCTGCATACATTACAATATTAAATAGCATGTTTGCGCAAATATATATTTGTTTTTGGCTGTTGACGGTTTGGTAGACATTTTATTCTAAGTTAGTAATTTAATTTAATTATAAGAGCTTCGCAATTGCATTCCATATCTATAAGTACGTGTTTATTATTATTGTTTACGTCCAATTGCGAAACGTACATTCACTTTTGTATAATAACAAGTTAATTATCTGATTACGCAACACCTATTAACTGTATTGTTATCATTATATATATATATATATATATATATATATATATATATATATATATATATTGTAATGGTTGGCTTTAATAATAATTTAATAATTTCAATATGGGGATAGAAAATATATTTAATTGAATTAAATTTAAATGATAATAAAATGATTATATGATTTTAACTTATATATGTTGCACCGGACTAGCTCAATCTCAATTGGGGATAGAGTTCAAGTAATTTAGTTGAAGTTAAATTTAAATCTGAAAAATGTGTATAAGAAATACACTTTATAGAATTATAATGAAAGTATAAAAATTATCCTGAATACAATTTGCTATCAACGCATGCGTTGTAATGAACTTAAGTGAAATTTAAAGCTGTCAAAAAATGTCAAATAAATAATTTAGAAATTTAATGTTTAGATCCAAAATGAAAATTTAGAAAAAGAAAATAAATTAATACCTTTACAGGTGTTTACACAAGTAAATATTTAAAATTCTAAACCAAAACATATATGTAACAAAATATTAATTTGCAGGAAAATTTATCAATGAATGTCCACAATGAGTAGGGTTATTAAAGTTTGTGACTCACATATACTGTCCTCACTGTAGATTGATGTCTTCGGATAACTCCAACTGGATGCAGGCAATGTCCACTCGATTACAGTTGTTACCATCACCCATATACCGCTAACTCGATTCTCAGGTTGTCGAAGACACCAACTTCCAAAACTTTATGATGTTTTCTTCGAAATCAGCAAACTCCAATCACTTGTTTTACTTTGGTAACTTTTTATTTAATTAAGTTTAAAAATTATTGAATGATATCGTTTAAAAGAAATATTTAATTATTATCCAAATTTTTGTTGATGAACACTTTTATTTTTAGATGCCGATTCAAATATTGTTTAAAAGAAATTGTCCGAAG
The DNA here is from genome assembly GCA_036346205.1 of Vesta saturnalis. Taxonomy (NCBI): domain Eukaryota; kingdom Metazoa; phylum Arthropoda; class Insecta; order Coleoptera; family Lampyridae; genus Vesta; species Vesta saturnalis. The sequence continues at coordinate 495,025 of JARFJB010002108.1, read as the reverse complement.
AAATAAAACAACATTAACCAAATAAAAGTGGGTTTTAATTTGGTATAAACGGAATTAATTTAAGTTGATAACACAAAAGAAATCTTTACAAAATCGTGACACAAATTAACATGAACAAAATATTTCCGAAAACGACAGGTATCGGAGACCGAACTATTTATTTTAACCGTCGATATAAAAACAAATGCTCTCGAAAATATTCTTCGTAAAATGTAACTTCTTGACGAAAATTTAAATTAGGTTAAGAAACTTACTTTTCTTACACAATATCACAACACTGTTTCAACCTTTTACACTTTGAACAAATTCTAGAGAGAGATTGATTTCCAGAGCACTTGCTTTTATATGTTTCTGGTTGTTACCAAAATTTCAATTTTTTTCCAGCCATTTTGCATAAGTAACTAAGGCTATGATCGGTGGACCTATATTACAAATTGGACTCAAATGGAAATTTGGCCGTAACTTTCTTATACATAATCGAAATTGAAAATTAATAACAAAAATGAAAACTACGTGAAATTTTGAACAAAAAGACACCTAACAAGGTATGGTTCCTAAAATTAATATACGAAGTAACTTAATCTAACTTAAATAAGCTTATAACTATTTACACTTACAAGCTATGCTTTTTCTAATTACAAAAATGGAATTTTGAGAACATTTTACACAAGAACACATACTTTTTGTGTTAGAAATATTTAATTTAAAGAAATTTTAAGCTTTTGTAAATTCATCTTAAATTCACCTCAGATTTAACACAATTTTGCGGTGAAAAGCGATGTATCCTTATAAAAACTGTGCTATATTAAGAAAGAACATCTACTATTTGCTTTAAGAGCAAAATCAAAGCCTAATAATGTGAAAAAAATATAAAATTATGTAAAAAAACCTAAAAATTATAACCTAACCAAACTTAAATCTAAAATTGAAAATAATTCATATTTAAAAATGTTTTCAACACTTGAAATGTTATGTTAAAGGTTTGTACTTCTTGTCTTAATATTTTTCACTATTTATTTGTAATGCATAATGTCACATAGTGTTGCATTGAAAAAGTCTCATCGTCTAACACTCTTATGAAATATTTCACTGTATAAATGTACACCACTATAAATGTCTTTATGCCAAAATGTTCTATGTGTTGTTCTTATTGTGAAACTTGTATCATAATTTTTGTCACTAAATCGCTTCCAAAGATATGTGCGAAAAATGTCTAAACTGTCCATATTATAACCCTTTTATGAAATTTTTGTATTTCCTGCTTTCAAAAACTAATTATACACTATCCCTAACATAATCCTAACTATATAGTTCATGTTTAAACACCTGTAAAGTGTTCACTTGCCAAATTACCCTTGAAAAATTGACTTTTATTGCAATAATTGAAATACTAAAATGACTTTACGAAAATGGTTATATTTAACATTCTTGACAATTTTGTTAGCAGCAAAATGCTTTTTATGATAAAACCAAACTATGTAAATAATATTCAGTCTAATTTATACCAAACAAATTTATTTTAATCACATCGTGAACCAGATTTATATAAAACAGTGTCTTGCACATGTATCGAGCTTATATATATATATATATATATATATATATATATATATATATATATATATATATTAGAATTTAACATATGTTATCTTTATCTTGATTAGCATCTTTAATATCAAAAAATAATCAAGTCGTTTATCAGCATTACAAAATAGACCAAAATACGATCCCCACGTGGGCATATAGAAAAAGCGCTATTGCATCAGGGTAGAAATTATTTTTATTTCATCTAATATTTAGAACTTAATGTTTTTTTGCAACAGCAGCAAATTTTTAAAATATTTGTAAACACATTAATTAACGCAATGTCGACGACTGATTGCCACTTGCCGATTAATATAAATGAAGTTGTATAACTGTTTAATTTTAATAAACACATATTAGGAGGCAGGCGAACAGATTCCTGTCTTACTAGACTACGGCCCCTTATTAGAATACAACAGTAGATATACTATACCGATCCTAACTCACCGTACACATACGCGCCCCCCGTTTCAAGGTCGAAGCGTCCAAGTACATGGTTTTCTAAGGTCAAGGTATAATGCACATTATCTCCATCAAAGTATATTCCTCTAGGTCATTGAAGCAACTAGATTTGAAAAAGTCACTAGAAAAGTTACTAGATTGTTTTCAAGGTCATTGAAGTAACTAGAAAAGTCACTAGAAAAGTTACTAGATTGTTTGTCAAGGTCATTGATTGTCCACGTCAATTGTAGGTTATCCCACACATTACCTGCAACTATTCCTCTACGTCTAAGTATGTGGTTTCCAAGGTCATCACATTCCCTAAAACTAAAGGCCCTAGTCTTCAAGGCCAGGTCACCAATCAATTCTCTGGCTGAGTGTTAATTGCTCACGCCCCAGGAAGTTCATTGACCTCTGTTTCAAGCCCTGAGGTGTTGTCTATGCATGTTTCAAGGTCATCAAGCACCTCTTGGAAGTTTACTATGGTCACGCCCCCAGTGCCCTCAAGTGGTTTCCCAAAACAGGCAGGCGTTTTCCGAAACAGGGAGCTGTCTTCTAAAACAGGGGGGCCGTTTCCCAAAACAGATAGCTGTTTCGCAACCGTTCCCCCCCCCCACCCATTTCAAGGTCACACGAGGGAACAAAGGCGATTCATTGTTCCAATCGAGTTATAAAAATAGATTGTTATCTAGCTACCCCCACCTCAATTCTAAGAAATCAGTTTTCAAGAATAAAGACGATTCATTGTTCAAGCCGACGCTTCAAAGTCTATGCTTACAATTTTCAAGGTCGGACTTCTGAGAAAAGAACAAAAGCGTTTCATTGTTCTCTCATGATTCCTAAAAATAGATTGGTATCCAGCTATCCCAACCATTTCAGGCGGAAATCAATTTTCAAGAACAAACGCGGTCCATAGTTCTAGCCAACGCTTCAAAGCCTATGCTTATAATTTTCAAGGTCACACCTTTGAGAAAAGATCAAAGATGATGCATTGTTCCGTTATAATTTCTAAAAATAGATTATTATCTAAATACATCTCTATTCTAAGAAATCAGTTTTCAAGAACAAAGACGATTCATTGTTCTAGCCAACCCTTCAAAGTCTATGCTTATAATTTTCAAGGTCACACCTTTGAGAAAAGAACAAAGACGATGCATTGTTTCGTTATAATTTCTAAAATAGATTTTTATCTAAATACCTCTCAATTCTAAGAAATCAATTTTCAAGAACAAAGACGATTCATTGTTCTAACCAACGCTTCAAAGTATATGCTTACAATTTTCAAGGTCACATGAGAAAAGAACAAAGGGGATTCATTGTTCCGTTATAATTTCTAGAAATAGATTGTTATCTGAATACTTCTCAATTCTGAGAAATTAACTTCCAAGAACAAAGGCGATCCATTGTTCAAGCCGACGCTTCAAAGTCTATGCTTACAATTTGCAAGGTCACACCTCTGATAAAAGAACAAAGGCGATTCATTGTTTAGGCTGAGTCATAGCTTTTGAAATTCTGAGAAATCAACTTTCAAGAACAAAGACGATCCATTGTTCAGACTGATTCTTCAAGGTCATCTAACAAGTAAAATATTTTTTATAGAACATAGTGATCCTAACTTATCCGACCTTACCCGATCTTATCTCTATATAAGCAGATAAAGAACAGTCCCACGTCAGTCGATACATTGCAATCGTTACAACAAATTACCTAAAGTGAAGAGCAAGTATTATTACATAATCACCAGTGTGCACGTCATATTTTTATACATTACAATCGTGACTAGAAGTTTTATTGTAAACCGTTGTGAAGAGCAATTTGTTAAAAGTTCATTATTACGTGTGTGCTTTATATTGTTAACTATGAGTACGCCAAGTAGTAGTGAGATAGTTAATTTAACAAGGTGTGTTGTTCCCTTATTGAAAATAAAAAAAGAATTTTCGAGGCACATCCGTATAGTTAACACCAATATTAAGCTATTTCAAGATATAATTAAAAATAAAATTTATTATGAGACCATTGAAGGTCTGCTTAAGCTTGAGAGCAATTTAGCATTGCTCAAGTGCTATCTGGTTAGATTGAGACGGTTAAAGAACGCTTCAGAGTGTTGGTAGTGGAATTGGCAATAAAAAAGGTATGCATAAATTACGTTGGTACCTCCTAGGCTCATGTTTTAATGGTAGGTTACTTACAGAAATTATAATCAATATGTCAAACATTAAGGATCCTTTGATATTTTTACTAAACACGTATAATAGTTTTGCACGTAAGGTGAAATTAATGTTAAGGCAATCTATGCTAAAGGTGAATGTGGTCTTAGCCTGCAATTTTATGCAACCCCAAAATCATAGTATTGAGTTGAAGAATTTTGCCACTAAAAATTGCGTTATTGATATTGCAACCAATGTACGTATCTGGTACAATGAAAACGTGTATGATAAGTTACGGATAAAATTAGAGGAGTTTTCTGAAAGGGATTCCGGTTGGGCATTACACGAAGTTTTACATTTAAAAGTGAATATTAATAGCTATGTCCCATTCAGAGGCGGTCGTTCAACCAATGTTAAAGTTCCTCGCTTCATAGAAGTAAAGCATGCTGTTGTTAATGTTAAAAATAACGATGAGTATTGCTTGCTGTGGGCTGTTGTTTCGGCATTATATCCCGCTTCACAGCATTCATATCGGACTTCTAGTTATCCTCATTTCAGAGATGTTTTGAAGTATGATTCAATTCTCTTCCCCATTCAGCTGGATGGTGTAAAAATATTTGAGAAGCTAAACAACCTCACAATTAATTTCTACTGCATAAAAGATAAAAAATTGTACCCTTTGTATTGAGTAACCAGCAAAGCGTTAGAGAACCCATAAATCTTTTAATACTTTCTGCTAATGATCACGCCGGGGATGATATAAACACTGTATACCATTTAACATGGATTAAAAATATGTCTGCTCTTATTTCTAGCCAACTATTAAATAAGGGGCACAAGCAATTTATATGTTACCGATGCTTGAACCATTTTTCATCTAATTGCCTTCTACAAAAACATACCACTCACTGTCAGCAACTTAATCAATGCTCTGCTAGGCTGCCTACCGAAGCGGAAATGAATTTACAGTTCAAAAATTTCTCATTCCCAGAGAGGGTGCCATTTGTCATTTATGCCGATTTAGAAAGTATTTTAGAGAAGTGTGCAAATGGTACCGAAAGTAATACTCTATTTCACTCCAAACATACACCTTTCTGCATTGCTTACTATTTGAAGTGTTCATATGATCATTCTTTATCCCGATTTAGGCTTTATAGAGGAAAGGATTGCGTTCATTGGTTTGTTAACGAGCTTCAAAGTATTGCACATTGGGCTACCGAAATAATCAATCAATCAGTCAGGTTGAGCAATTTGAAAGCGCCACGATTTGTCACATTTGTCGAAAACCATTTACTAATTCTGATATAAAAGTTAGAGACCATAATCATCTCACAGGAGCATTTAGAGGGGCACCACACCAGGCATGTAACCTAAACTATACAGACTCCCACATTCTACCAGCTGTTCCATAATTTATCAGGTTATGATTCTCATTTCATCATTAGAGAATTGGTTAGTGTTCCCGGTTCGATTTCACTGCTACCCATAAACAAAGGTAATAGCAGGCACCAAAATTAAATTTAGATTTATTGACTCTTTCAGATTTATGAGCAGTAGTATTGAAAAGTTGTCAGACTATTTGGAGGATAGTAAAAAAATGATTACCCACGCTAGTTGCAACAATGATGAGGAATCTTCTCTAACAGTTCGCAAAGGTGTGTTTCCTTATGAGTATATTGATACGTGGGATAAATTAAACGAGACCACGCTCCCGCCCAAAGAAGCATTTTTCAGTCATCTTAATAATGAGGGAATCAGTGATGCGAGTTTTGCGCATGCGGTTAACGTTTGGAACAAATTTAGTATTAAATCGTTAGGGGAATAACTCGGATTTGTATCTGAAAGCAGACGTTCTACTTTTAGCAGATATTTTCGAGAACTTTCGGCAAACTTGTTTAAGTACTTACGAGCTTGACTCTCTGCACTATTATACAGCTCCCGGTTTAGCATTCGATGCTATGCTTAAAATTACACAAGTAAGGTTAGAACTATTTACTGACATTGATATGTTAATGTTTATTGCAGGAGGGATTAGAGGTGGTGTAGCTCAATGTTCAAATCGGTGTGCTAAAGCTAACAATAAGTACATGGGGGAAAAATTTGATCCCACCTCCGAAAGTGTGTATTTAATGTACTACGACGTAAATAATTTATATGGAGCAGCCATGTCAGAATTTCTACCATTTGGCGATTTTTCCTTTGTTGAAGCTAATTTTGAAACTTTAGATTTAGTAAACCATCCCGATGATTCGGAAATTGGTTATATATTCGAGTGTGATTTAGACTATCCTATAGAATTACATGAGAGTTACAGTGATTTACCACTAGCACCCGAACATATGGTTCCACCCACATCTGATTCCAAAATGAAAAAATTACTGCTTACCTTGTATCCAAAACGTAATTATGTAATCCATTACAGAAATTTGAAAGTATATTTAAAATATGGATTGAAGTTGGTAAAAGTACACCGTATATTACGTTTTAAACAGTCCCCGTGGTAAAAAATATATATAGATTTAAATACAGCCATGCGTCAGCAATCTCAAAATGAATTCGATAAACATTTTTCTATAAATTAATGATTAATAGTGTTTTCGGGAAGCGGATGGAAAATGCACGTAAGCATAAGGATATACGTTTAGTAACGAAATGGGGGGGTCGGTATGGTGCTCGTGCTTACATATCAAAACCAAATTTTCATAATTGTACAATATTTGACAATGATATGCTTATCATTCAAATGAATAAGTTTGAAGTATATTTCAATAAACCTATATATGCGGGATTCAGTGTTTTAGAAGTTTCAAAAACTTTTTTATATAATTTTCATTACGGTTACACGCTTCCCAAGTTCCATAATAATGCTAAGCTCTTGTACACGAATACAGATAGTCTCATATACGCCTTTTCGGTTCCCGATATCTATGAATGCATTAAAGAAGACATTGATAAATTCGATACATCTGATTATAATCCCGACAACATCTTTGGACTCCCATTAGTAAATAAAAAGGTCCCCGGCTTAATGAAAGATGAAAATCACGGTGAAATTATGGTGGAATTTGTAGGACTTCGCGCGAAAATGTATGCTTACGCGGTTGATGAAAAGGTTTGAAAAAAATCAAATGGTTCTATGCAAGCAAGCGTGAGGCAGATCACGATTAGTGATTATAAACAGGTTTTGTTTGATAGTGGCGTAATAAGGCGCTATCAACATCTCATAAGATCAAAGAAACATGATGTGTTCACCATAGTGAATATATTGCAACATATTGTTGTTATTCCTGATAAGTGCTATAAACTCAAAGTGTGCAAATGAGGTAATTATTAAGATATTATTTGATAGAAAAATTAGCTTAGACAATACCATTAGAAGTTTTACGAAATTGTGTACCGATAAAGGTTCGTTAACCTCTAATGATGCAGATAGGATTTTAGATGACATGAATTTACTTGGTGACACACCACTTGATATGTACATATATAAGTTATTATGGGGTGATTCATTGTGTACAAATGTTAGCGTACAGAATATTGTTTATAAAGGCACTTTCTCTAAGTGAATGTATCGAGACAGCAGCATATTATGCTAATTACAAGTGCCTCGCTATTTTAATTGAAGTATTATTAGAACAAAACATTACATATAAGTTTCAACCGTGGGGAAATGAGGAGCACCACAAAATTTACCGCTGGATTTTGGAAAACATTGAGAAAGGTGAAACAAATTCCTGCTTGGGATGGACATGTTGACCAGATTCGGGGATATGGCCATCCAGTAATTTAAACGATTATAGAAATAGTTTAGGTTTACTATATAAGATGATGTAATGTTTAAAAAAATAAAATTATAATTTCTTGTGTGGTTTTAATTCATCTAAAAGTTACAAACAATCCCTATAGCTATATTATAAAACTAAATCGTCTTCATTGATCCATGATTTTTCTTGCGGGTTTGTGCAATTCATTGACGAGTTGTAATTTGGACATGGTCCGCAATTTTTTTAAGTTGATGTAGTTTTTCCTCCAACACTAGATAAGCGTTAAAGTTTCCTTTAACAACTTTCTGAACTGCTTGCAGACAAAAATCAAGGTATCCTTTGCTTATAGCATCACCATCTTCTTCCGGATCCGCCAACTGTGTCAAACGGTTTCCATCCAAATTCAACCTTGTCGATAAATAGTATTGCTTGGTGATGACATCTTGAGGATCTATGGGGTTGGCAACATTGCTGAGTCTCTTATTCTCGATATCGAATTGATTATCATCAATAAGTTGAAACTGAGGTTAATTTCTTAAATTGATACTGGGCATGTGACCGTCCAAATTTATCAAGGGGCATTTTAGTTATGATATGTCGACATCAATGCATTCTGATTTATATTGTTCAGAAAACTAGTGTTTGGTCTTTCAATGTATCCATCTTCGTACAATTCCTCTACAACTGATATTACATCATTTACGACACCTGTGTTTCCAGCCAATTTTTCTGCCCACAATACTTCTAGATCACGAATTAGTTCGTGTACATCATTCCAATACTTATATTCAATCGGTCTGTTTGTTAATTCCTTAAAAAACATAGCTCCACCTTCCTGGGTTGTGGGTGATGATGCTGACAGCAAAGGTTTGATTATTTGTGTATACTTTTTGCTGCGGCTTCCTCGAATCTGTCCACTTACATCATAATCTCGCCTTGCAACATTAGTAGCTACTAAAATACGTTTATAATTCTTTCTATCCTTTGAATTTACTAGATTCAAATCGGGTTCATTCATAACAAGCAGATCATTTAAGCCTGGAGTCCCTTTATATGTGACGCCTTTAATAATCATATCGTTTCCTTTAATTGTGATGGGGGTATTACCAATTGTCCATTTGTCTGTTTTGGTGTCGTAGTGGACTCCATAGGTGTGATCAATAGCACCTTCAAGATCCCTCATAATACGTTCAACATATATATGAGGTAATCGTGGTACTGCTCGAGAAATTCTTCGGAGATGGGTTCATTACAGGAATCACCTGCGATACTAAGAGGTTCTTCTTCCTCGGCAGTAATCTCTCCTACGACAGATGTTTCTAGGAAAGGTGGTGTACGAGGAGGGGAATTTATTTGCAAAAACGGAAGCTGAGCTAGGGGGCTTGTAGCACTCTTCCTTGCTAATGAGGGTGAAACGAAGCGTGGAGCTAGCGGGCTAGTAGTAGCATGCTTTCTTCGAAATATGAACAAAGGTGGGTTATTGGGTTTAACGTCAACGGACTCCTTTTCGGGTGTTTTTTATCAGGATGCATTTTATTCGCTATTTCAGTTAGAGGTTCTATTAGAGGTTCATAAGTATTTTCAAACGTTCTTTCATTATCAATGCGGGCAGTTTTAAGACTGGTGTATTTCTGCTGTATTATTCTACGAGCCTGAATAATTTTTCGCTTTAATATCATCTCCTTATTATCCATTGTAGCAAAATTGGAGATAACTGTTAATACCTAAACGGATGAGTAACTACTAAACCACTTAAAGCAGGTTAAGGTATTATATAGGGTGTAGCAAGACGTGAGCAGTTAAGGTATTATATATTCATCAAACCTTTTCCTATAGCGACCATTATTGACTTCAGCATCCTTATTTATGACTATGAACCCAAACGGATCTATCCAGCACTTTGAACACATATCCCGAAACAATGTCATGCTTATGGTGGGGCTTATATGATCCTCATACACATGTTTTAGGTTGAATTCATCTTGCTCGAGTAATATAATTAGATTCACATTGTCACGAATTAATTGAGATTGAGCCAAATAGAAACAGTGAATATCGTTATGTCTACCCATAGAAAAATATGCCCTTATGTTATTTTGCTTTTCACAGGCGATATCATCAAAGATAAAGATAGAGTGTGCTTTTGCGCAGTTCGGCTCAATCACATCTTGATTATCACTGAACGTAAAGTAACCTATATCTTTTATCGGAAGTAGGATTTCCTGTAAAAGTTTGTACTTGTTTTGATTTAATGACTTGGAGTATACGTGTACATGTTTAAATTTCAAACCATTTTTCTCAGTAAGCAAACTAATCATTGCGTTTGTTTTGCCGCAGTTGGAGGGGCCACATATAATGCCACGTATACTATTAGGAAGTAAATCGCCATGTCTTGAAGTACCAGACTTTTCATCAAAGTCATGGTTTTGAATTGAAAGTTTTTGTTTCTGCGCAACTACTTTCATCTTTGATGGATGAAATGAAACTAAACGAATAATTACAAAATTTTTATTTATATAATACAGATTATATTTTTTTCACTTCTCCGGTGAGTGGGTTGTACTGCACAATAGCATCGTGGAGAATAGGACCATAGGCAACGATTCCATTATCGAAAGGTGTTAGAGATTCCATTTCCAATTTGATGTCTACTGTTGAGTTTTTTAAGGATTCATTCTGTTTAGAACAGTCCATTACAAATACTGGACGTGATGCTAGATTCTGGTTGCTCTAAAACTATATTAGGCCAATTAGGATGGAACCTCTGAATCTCCCTATCACTCTACAAGACAAGACAGTCACTCTTGAAGTCTTAGTCATTCCTGAAGTTACTCAACCACTTATCTTAGGTATTGACTTTTGGAAAGCAATAGATTTTGTCCCTAATTTTTAAACTGGTACTTGGACATTTGGAAATTCTGAAGAAATTTGTTCCTTATCTACTACTGATCATCTTGTTACTAGATCTAATCTCTCTGATACTGAAGAACAATCGCTACAATCACTATTAGATACTCCTGTACTAAATTCTTCTGAACTTGGCTGTACTACTTTAATAGAACACCGTATACGAACTACCAGTGAGCCTATCAAACAACGTTACTACCCGCTTTCTCCTATATTACTTAAGATCGCTAATGATGAACTCGACTCTATGATAAGACTGGGAATTGTGGAACCTTCTTCAAGCCCTTGGTCTAGTCCAATAGTTCTCGTTAAAAAAAAAGATAATTCTTACCGTTTTTGTATAGACTACCGAAAGGTTAACGCAGTCACTGAAAAAGATGCTTACCCTCTTCCTTATATAAATACTATCTTAGATCGTCTTCGTGATGCTCAATTTCTTTCTTCTCTAGATATTCGTTCTGCTTATTGGCAAATCCTCTTAGCTCAAGATTCTAAACCCATTACTGCATTTACCATACCTGGCAGAGGCCTATATCAATTTACTCGTATGCCTTTTGGTTTACATAACTCTCCTGCTACGTTTCAACGTTTAATAGATCAAATTCTTGGTGCTGATTTGGAACCGTATTGTTTCGCTTATCTCGACGATATTATCATAGCTACCCCTTCTTTCGAAAAACATTTAGAAGTTTTAACCCGAATTTTTGATAGATTGTCTACTGCTGGTCTCGTTTTGAATAAAGTCAAATGTCATTTTTGTCTCTCCGAACTAAAATATCTTGGCTATGTTGTCAATAGAAATGGTTTACTTGTAGATCCTGGAAAGGTCAACGCTATTATCTCTATACCACAACCTTCTTCTGTCTCTGAAATTCGTCGATTACTGGGAATGGCGAGTTGGTACCGTCGCTTCATACCAAATTTCTCTACTGCTTTAGCTCCCTTAACTGATTTAACTCGTAAAAATACTCCATTTGTTTGGTCTCCTGAATGTAACAAAGCTTTCTCTTTTCTAAAACAACAACTTATTTCTGCTCCGATACTTTCGTGCCCAGATTTCACCTTGCCTTTTACTATCCAAACTGATGCTTCTAACTATGGCTTAGGTGCTGTCTTAAGTCAGGAAACCCCTGATGGTGAAAAAGTCATCTCCTACATTAGTCGCTCTTTAACTAATCCCGAAACAAAATATTCTACCACCGAAAAAGAATGTTTAGCTGTTCTATGGGCTGTTGAGAAATTTCGTCCCTATATAGAAGGTGCTCATTTCACTGTCATAACGGATCATCACTCACTCATTTGGCTGAATAAACTTCAGAACCCTTCTGGACGTCTGGCTCGTTGGGCCTTTCGCCTACAACAGTATAATTTCTCTATCATACATCGTAAAGGAAGCAATCACGTCGTTCCTGATACTTTATCTCGAGCTATACCCGAATTGCCTTCTGATTCTCTCCCACAACTTTGCGAAATAAATATAACTAATACTGTACCTTCAATTACTCTACCTATTACGGATCCCTGGTACTTAAAAATGCTTGAACATGTTTCTAAAATCCAAAAATTTCCCTCGGTGTCTTGAAAATAATCTACTTTACAAGCATGTTACTTCTTCTGACCTCACTGATATCTCATTGGGAAATTGGAGAGTGGTTGTTCCTAAGAATCAACGTAGTGAAATCATTCGCCTATATCATGATCCTCCTACTTGTGGTTACTCTGGTGTTACTAAAACTCTAAGCCGCATTAATAAATTTTTCTACTGGCCAAATATTCGTACCGATATTGCTAGATATATTCGTAACTGTCATACCTGTGCTGCTCACAAAGTTGAACAAAGAGCACAACCAGGTTTATTCTCTCCTAGAGCAACTCCTACTCGCCCATGGCAAGTGTTAAGTTGTGATATTGTCGGTCCCTTACCTCGCTCCTCAAAAGGTAACTCATATATTTTTGTTATTGCTGACTATTTTACTAAATTTCCATGTTTCTTTCCACTTCGTACTGCTACTGCCTCTAAAATTTGTAAGACTATGGAAGAACAAATATTTTTGTTATTTGGTACTCCTCAATACTTAATCGCTGATAATGGCGTACAATTCCGTAGTCAGGAATTTTCTAAATTATGCTCAAACTATCAAACAGAAATATTATTTACAGCTAAATATCATCCAAGAGCCAATCCTACCGAACGCGTTAATAGAGTTTTGAAAACCATGATCGCTTCATATATCAAAGAAAACCAACGTACATGGGATGTTAACCTACCTAAAATTGGCTGTGCCATAAGAACTTCTAAACATGAAATAACTGACTACACTCCTTACTTCGCGTTCTGTGGTCGGGAACACGTACTCTTTGGAAATATGTTTAAAACTCGTTTAGATGATGAAACTCCTTCCATTGATACTAACCCTGTTGTTACTACTCGTACTAAAGAATTTTATGAAAGGTTGCGTACTGATATTCTTGATAAAATGAGATGTTCTACGAAACGTACTCAAGATCGCTATAATCTACGTAAACGCACGGTCACTTATAGGAAAGGTGATGCAGTGTGGAAACGGAACTTTGTCTTATCTGACGCTTCTAAATCTTTAAATGCTAAACTTGCTCCTAAATTTTAGGCCCTTTAAAATAAGAAAAGTCATGTCTACCTGGACTTATGAATTAGCTGATTCTTTAGGGAAATCTATAGGCATATTCCACGCTAAAGATTTGAAACCCGCTTACTCTGATAATTTACATTCTTCTGCATCTGACTCAGATGATCACCCTACGATATCTTCGGATACCATTTCTCTCAAACGATATAAACCTCTTAAACGACATAAACGTCAAAAGGTGTAATTTTCCGATTTTTTTTTCTCTTTCCCCTTTTTCCTTTCTTTTCTTATTTATTCATTTTTCTCTTGGTCTTCTTCAACGTCAAAATGGGTGGTTGGCTGAGGACGTTGTGGCGGTTTCTTGATAGGTTAGTGCTCAATTCCTTTTTTTTCTTTGAACACTTTCCTCGCTCTTCCATCGAGCCCTATTCACTACGACACTCCATTATTTCTTCTTTTCTCCTATTTTCTATCCTTTTCCCTTTTGTTTTGTTACCTTCGTTGGAATTTAGAGTGTTGATTTTCTTTTATTTTTCTTTCCCTCTCCTCCTAGGTTTCATTACCGTTCTTTCTTTTCTTCCTAATTGACTTGTTGATTGTACTGATGTTACGCTTTGCGCGTGGTCTTTTAGATTACTCTTTTGATTTGTTTTTTTGAATTTCGCTATTTAGCTACCTTTTTTTCCCCCTTTTCTTCACGCTTCCTGGCTATATTTTTGTTAGGGGGGGTGTAACGTTATCTTAATTAATTTGGTCACATTTCTAGGATCGCTATTCTATGGAATAAATTGTTTTCATTTTTCTTTACTGTCGGATAACGTTTGCAGTCTACTTGATTCTCATTGGTGTATTGCGTTCGTTAATCTCGAACCCTTGTTTCCGCTTTTAGTTTCGTTTTTTGGTTTTTCTGTTTCCGTGGTTGCAAGGGTACACACACAAAAAAAAAGTGAGTTGGATATTTTTTTTTGCTTCACTTGAACCGCGATTCATTGACATGATTTTCTAATTAAAAATAAAACGGATATTTTCCGGATTTCTCGATCAATGAATAATTAATTTTTGTGCCGAACCTGATGCAAGTTCGCGTCACTTAAGTTACGTGATAATTATTACGGTTTTAAGCGTTCAAGAGTGTTGTGTTTCTCCTTATCTAATTCTAACGCTTGTGGTTACCAGCTTACAAGGTCAGTAATTTTTGTGAATCATTCCGTCATTTAATGTTATATTTTCTTTCGTAGCGTTTTTCTTTCCCTTTTCGTTTTCGCTTATTTTTCTCCCTCTACGTATATTAACCCACCCCAATGCCTACTAGCACTGAACCACCGAGCTTTGGCTTTAAAAATTTTGTTACCAATTAAAGTTACCGTAACAAGGTTTGCATTCAAAAGTGTGCATGTAATTTAAAAAATGCAATATTTAATGTGAACAAGGGATTTTATTTGCATAACAATGAAAATATTTATAGTGATAGATTTGCCTTCTTGAAAAATTTATATGAATTTAAAAAACTGTAAAAGGCATAACTAATAACAATTAATTTAAAGGTTTGAGAAGAAATTTAATAAAAGACATCATCCCTATAGTAAATCTTTAATTAGTCATCAACCCTCATTGTGGTTAACATCTACAGAGAGACAATGACCGAATCATTAAACATCTTTCAAAACGCACATTTTGATGATGCTATAATTAAATCAGATATTCACACCTATCTTCCGTATGGCTCTTCTAAGTATGGACCTTCCGAAGGAATACGCTTTTAATTCAAAGTCAGGATCTAATTACAGCTAGTTATGATAGTTTTCTGTACATAGAAGGTAAGCTGAAAAAAGAACATGAAGGAAAATCATGCAACTTAACCAATAATTTCCCTAACTTCCTGTAAAAGTTTGTACTTGTTTTGATTTAATGACTTGGAGTATACGTGTACATGTTTAAATTTCAAACCATTTTTCTCAGTAAGCAAACTAATCATTGCGTTTGTTTTGCCGCAGTTGGAGGGGCCACATATAATGCCACGTATACTATTAGGAAGTAAATCGCCATGTCTTGAAGTACCAGACTTTTCATCAAAGTCATGGTTTTGAATTGAAAGTGTTTGTTTCTGCGCAACTACTTTCATCTTTGATGGATGAAATGAAACTAAACGAATAATTACAAAATTTTTATTTATATAATACAGATTATATTTTTTTCACTTCTCCGGTGAGTGGGTTGTACTGCACAATAGCATCGTGGAGAATAGGACCATAGGCAACGATTCCATTATCGAAAGGTGTTAGAGATTCCATTTCCAATTTGATGTCTACTGTTGAGTTTTTTAAGGATTCATTCTGTTTAGAACAGTCCATTACAAATACTGGACGTGATTTGAATTCGGTGTAGTTGAGTAACGCATATGTATTATCTTCATCATAGTAGTCATATCGGAAGTTCAAAAAATTGCGATAGGCAGGTATGTATTGGTTAGCACTGAAGTTCAAATGCATTGCTTCATAGGAATAATACTCGGAATTCAGATGGAAGGTTCCTGATGTTAATTTGATCAAAATTTCCGGCTCTTGCAGACTTTATGTACCTTTTACCTTGTTGGAATGCAACAATTATCCAACGTGGTTTTTCCAGTTGCGTTGACCTTTTTATTGGCCATATATCAGAGGTTGCTTGTTTTAAAGCAGGTAATTCATATAACTCCCATTGACGAAATGGAACAGTAATAATAGAATTCTTATTGATTCCTTCAAACAAGTCCAGTTTCGCGGCATCACTAAGGGTTAAGTGAGGTACTTTCCATTGAATTTTATTTAGGGTTATTTCCGCATCAACACCACCATAGTAGCAGTTGGTATCGCTTCTAGATCGAATTAAAATCAATTCTTGACGCATATTCACGATCACTTGACGATAATCCTCCATTATTCCAAATATGTGGTTCAATGGTATGCATACTGTAAAGGATTTTTCGCCATTTCCCTCATCGAATTCTACTTATAATGGTTCCTCATTCTTTGGTGACCACCCTAAATGGCTTAATGCTTTGCTCTTGCTTGTCGTATAAGAAATATATCCTTTAAGTGTGGATGTTATGCCTGGATTTCAGCAAACGTCCACTCTTTGATCGCCTAACTAACGAATTTCTTCGAAAAGGAAGTTAGGGAAATTATTGGTTAAGTTGCATGATTTTCCTTCATGTTCTTTTTTCAGCTTACCTTCTATGTACAGAAAACTATCATAACTAGCTGTAATTAGATCCTGACTTTGAATTAAAAGCGTATTCCTTCGGAAGGTCCATACTTAGAAGAGCCATACGGAAGATAGGTGTGAATATCTGATTTAATTATAGCATCATCAAAATGTGCGTTTTGAAAGATGTTTAATGATTCGGTCATTGTCTCTCTGTAGATGTTAACCACAATGAGGGTTGATGACTAATTAAAGATTTACTATAGGGATGATGTCTTTTATTAAATTTCTTCTCAAACCTTTAAATTAATTGTTATTAGTTATGCCTTTTACAGTTTTTTAAATTCATATAAATTTTTCAAGAAGGCAAATCTATCACTATAAATATTTTCATTGTTATGCAAATAAAATCCCTTGTTCACATTAAATATTGCATTTTTTAAATTACATGCACACTTTTGAATGCAAACCTTGTTACGGTAACTTTAATTGGTAACAAAATTTTTAAAGCCAAAGCTCGGTGGTTCAGTGCTAGTAGGCATTGGGGTGGGTTAATATACGTAGAGGGAGAAAAATAAGCGAAAACGAAAAGGGAAAGAAAAACGCTACGAAAGAAAATATAACATTAAATGACGGAATGATTCACAAAAATTACTGACCTTGTAAGCTGGTAACCACAAGCGTTAGAATTAGATAAGGAGAAACACAACACTCTTGAACGCTTAAAACCGTAATAATTATCACGTAACTTAAGTGACGCGAACTTGCATCAGGTTCGGCACAAAAATTAATTATTCATTGATCGAGAAATCCGGAAAATATCCGTTTTATTTTTAATTAGAAAATCATGTCAATGAATCGCGGTTCAAGTGAAGCAAAAAAATATCCAACTCACTTTTTTGTGTGTGTACCCTTGCAACCACGGAAACAGAAAAACAAAAAAACGAAACTAAAAGCGGAAACAAGGGTTCGAGATTAACGAACGCAATACACCAATGAGAATCAAGTAGACTGCAAACGTTATCCGACAGTAAAGAAAAATGAAAACAATTTATTCCATAGAATAGCGATCCTAGAAATGTGACCAAATTAATTAAGATAACGTTACAACCTATTGTTTTAGCAAAATTCATTGTACATATGGTTATTTATAGCGAAACCTTTTTCTTCATAATACATTTTCATTAAAGTCTATTAATTATTATATTACTAATTATGCAATGTAGTTTTGGGAAGTGTTAAAGTTATTAAAAATAGTTTTAAAGAATGCAGATGTATTGTGTGTTTTATACAAAGAAAATCCCTATTAGCTTGAATATTACATTTTTTTATACATTCCTACAAATTTTTAAGAATGCAAACGCATTATTAACAAACAAAGAAAACTCATTGTTCGACAAAGCGATACAATGACTTCAGGTTGCGATGTGTGTAAGCGGAACATATCATTGTGCAAAAGAGATAGACATTAAACAAGTAAACTTCATTCAAGGTCTCTTACATATAACAAGCTTATTTAACATTTCTTAGAGATACATTAATATTTTAATTCTTCATCTAAACTAATTATTTACCACATATTACTGGAAGGTTCATGCATCATTAAAATGTACGTTTTGAAACATGTTTAATGGTTTGGTCACTCAGAACTTTCAATCCAATTGATGTTAAAAGCTATTTCTCTGCAGATGTTAACTGCAATGATGGTTGATTGGGATGAAGTCTCTTGTACGAAGATGGAATTGTCCTATGATTAATTCGCAGACCCATGCTCTTTTAGTTCTAAGCGTACCGTGAATGGTTCACTTTCACCAAAGTCTATTAACTCTCCCTTTTGATTTGTCAATTTGATTGTTATATTACTTATTATGTCTGTGTTTACTTCTAAATATTGAGTGTTGGTTAGAATTTTATCCAAACGATAGCCCGAGGGGACGGAAACGTGAATTTCATATATTACCTTTGCAGGTTTACCGTTTCGAAAAGATCCCTTTATAATGTTGCACTCTACATGTAGATTAGGGTGTTTAATTATTTGGATGTCTAACGCGGATATATGTAAGATATTCGCTTCTAATATTTTAGGCTCAAAACCGAGCATGCGGCCAATGCTACTCTCTTTAGTAAAATCGATCTCAAATGAACTGTTTATCCCACACTTAAGCGTATTGTTGTTTGCCCTAATGAAAAATTTTTCTGTGGGTATCTTTGATTTCAAGTAATCACTAATTTAATCTAGCTCATAGGCACCGTGTGGAATATTAATCACTCCCAAATGAGATGAATTTGTTCTAAAATAAAATCTATCGTTGCCCTTATGTTTCTAATGCTGTTGCACCCGTAAAATCCCACCAATCCAACAACGTATTTCTTCTCCAAATCTAGCTCTATCGGTGGATAGAAGTTGCAGCTAGCTATGTTACCAACACTTTCTAAACTGAATGTTATTGACATAACTGAGAAAATTTAAGGTTATAACGCTTATTTATATAGAAATTGTAGGCATAGGTGCCCACAAACAATGCTATTAAATTCCTGATCTTGATTGTAATTATAATAAATTTTACATCCCCGAAAGTAGTTAATCACTTCAACTGGTGGTCGAAGTTTACCGAAACTATCGTAATACCATACCTTTTCACCACGCTTTTTGTAGCAAACCCAATGCGTACCCGGTCCGCTTTGACTATTTAAGTTGATGATTTCAGATTCATTTTTCCGCGGTAATTTCGGCAGGCCATCTCTCATAAAAATACCCCTAAAGTATGGTACATCTTTTGTGTATTTCTTTAAATCAATATCTGTTAACGCTCTTTCGGGTAATCTACTCAGTTTTTTGGAAACGGTTTTAAGTATAATGCACCACCGCCACTAGATTTGTATGGTTTTAGATAAAATGCACCACCAGCGGTCGATTCGATCAAGTGATTATGGCGCGATGTCTCTTCTTGCAATTTTTTGGCATTTTTTGCATCATTGACTGCTTTGGCAATTCCCGATGCACCGCCAGCTAAAGCACCGATTGCTGATAACCCGAATAACGGAATAAGAAATGGTAAAACACCTCCTTGTTTAGGTAAGGAAGTTACTCTAGGAATTTTAATGTTTTTCTTTCATCCCAACCTTTTTATTATACGTTTGCCCGTTGACAGTGCTGACTTTATTGCGTCGCTGAAATATCCGTTAGCTTTAATTTCTTTAGCTATTGTTTTTCGTACATGCAATAAACTTTCACCATTCTTCTTCTAGGACCGACGTTTACACCCCATTTCAAATTTCCTCTTTACTTTCATGGCGGTACCGACTGCTAAAGCTGCAGCACGTTCCCCTAATGTTGCGTCTGCCGATTTAAAGCGTTCCCAAGCTTTTTCTTCTAAAATTTTATCTGCTCTATGTCTACTTTCTAAATCTTGGTAGTCTCTATAACTGATATCATGCAGTTTGCACTGCGCATCTAATTGATTAATACCGGGGTCACCGCGTGCTAGTCGTTTCTCTAATTTTGTACCGGGACCACAATACTGGTAACCGGGTAAATGCGATTCCACTGGAAGTTTATTAATTAGTGTTTTCCCTAAACCACCTGCACTTTTCCGCTTCTTACCTATCATTGTTCACCTTGAGGGATAGGTCAGTGTATTTATACCTAAAATCGAGGGTGTAAAAACTTTATTTTTAGTAAATGGTATACATTAGATAAGCAAGGTGATAGTGCAATATTTCCATTAAGCATACAGTGTTATGTGAATTAATATTATACTTTGCATTTATAACATCATGAATGTCTTTATAAATGTCATCATCACCGAATTCCTTCTCACGAAAACGACGGTAGTCAACCACTTGTCGTTTGAATTTTTCATAGAAACACACCAGATTGTAAGATTCAAGAAATTCCAATCTATAGCTGATTATATCCTTCTAATCGAATAGTTCTTCTACATGATGGGCATTGAATGTACACGAACAACACTTGTAGTTTTCTATCATAACAGTTTTCAAAATTCTCTCATATCCTTTAATCATTTCCCAATTGTAATAAATACCGAGATTGCTGGATAGAGATTAGTAATCTTGCTCATGTATTATATCCTCATCGTTTACATGTGACCAATCAATTTGGCTTTCAATTTCTTGGGATCGAAAAAATTGTATTTCTACATATGAATA
Source organism: Vesta saturnalis (assembly GCA_036346205.1). Lineage (NCBI taxonomy): Eukaryota > Metazoa > Arthropoda > Insecta > Coleoptera > Lampyridae > Vesta > Vesta saturnalis. The sequence continues at coordinate 474,223 of JARFJB010002108.1, read as the reverse complement.
CCATCTTAGAAGTTCATTCCATTCCTTCACGTCTAATACCACATTATCGCTGTTGCCACATCCCATACGGACTACTGGTGCAAGGTTAAGGTGTGTACTGTATCCAATTTCAATATGCGTATCGTTCGATAGTTTATAAGAAGCACAATCGATTAAGTATTCATTAGCAGCCTATTTATACACCTCAGCCCTATGTTGAAATGATGATGAAAAGTTGGAATAACCTTCATCTTGTTTCTCTTCATTTTTGCTACTACTACTACCATCACTATTTTGACAGCATAAACAACAAAATGTTACATTATTATTCATATTGTTACTACAGCAGTATGAAGTATCCGGCAGTGAACTTCGTTCCAGGAATGATTTTATTGCTGCTTGCATGACTTTACTTGTCCATAACCGCACTACGACTAAACACTATTTTCGAAATGAATATGTTTACATAACCATAGGCACTAAATGTTATATGATCCAGCAAAGGTATTACAAAATGTTAAGTGCATCAAACTTCCCATAATATGTATATTTACTTAAATAGATTTTTATCTGTATATATAGATGAATATTGTGGTTAATAAATTATAAGTTCTATAAAAAATATTTTACTTGTTAGATGACCTTGAAGAATCAATCTGAACAATGGATCGTCTTTGTTCTCAGAATTTCAGAAGCTATGACTCAGCCAAAACCATGAATCGCCTTTGTTCTTTTATCAGAGGTGTGACCTTGAAAATTGTAAGCATAGACTTTGAAGCGTCAGCTTGAACAATGGATCGTCTTTGTTCTTGAAAGTTGATTTCTCAGAATTGAGATGTATTTAGATAACAATCTATTTTTAGAAATTATAACGGAACAATGGATCGTCTTTGTTCTTTTCTCAAAGGTGTGACCTTGAAAATTATAAGCATAGACTTTGAAGCGTTGGCTAGAACAATGGACCGCCTTTATTCTTGAAAGTTGATTTCTCAGAATTGAGATGTATTTAGATATAGTCACGGCAAAATCTTTTCCGTTGTGGGGTGAAATTGTTAGAGAGAGACAAACTTAACATACCAACTTCCATAATAACCCTGATAATTACAAATGATATATCTATGTTAGTGAAATTCACGTTGTTGGGTTGTTAGAACTGCCGAATAAATTACAATGTTGTCAGCTCTTCTGTTTACACATAACTTCTAATTTTGACGTTTTCCACATTTTGAGATTTTCGATAAGCTCCTCGAAATTATACATGACTACTTCAAAATGTTACAATTGCTTAATCATCGCAAAATGATCTAAGAACTGTTAAAAGTATTGTTACTTAGTTGATAACGAGTATTTCCATCAAAAACTAATTTTCAAAATAAATGTAAACAATATAACCTAAGTATTATGTTGACGTCGAATTTCATACGTTTGGCAACAATGTCAAGCTCTGACGTTTATCCCCACATTGGAAAAGAGTTTGCCGCGACTCTAACAATCTATTTTTCGAAATTATAACGGAACAATGAATCGCCTTTGTTCTTTTCTCATGTGACCTTGAAAATTGTAAGCATAGACTTAGAAGCGTTGGTTCGAACAATGGACCGCATTTGTTCTTGAAAATTGATTTCTTAGAATTGAGATGTATTTAGATAATAATCTATTTTTAGAAATTATAACGGAACAATGCATCGTCTTTGATCTTTTCTGAAAGGTGTGACCTTGAAAATTATAAGCATAGACGTTGAAGCGTTGGCTAGAACAATGGACCTCGTTTGTTCTTGAAAATTGATTTCCGCCTGAAATGGTTGGGATAGCTGGATACCAATCTATTTTTAGGAATCATGACAGAACAATGAATCGCTTTTGTTCTTTTCAGAAGTCTGACCTTGAAAATTGTAAGCATAGACTTTGAAGCGTCGGCTTGAACAATGAATCGTCTTTATTCTTAAAAACTGATTTCTTAGAATTGAGGTGGGGGGTAGCTAGATAACAATCTATTTTTATAAGTCGATCGGAACAATGAATCGCCTTTGTTCTCTCGTGTGACCTTGAAATGGGGGGGGGGGAGTTGCGAAGCAGCTATCTGTTTTGGGAAACGGACCCCTGTTTTAGGAAACAGCTACCTGTTTTGGAAAACGGCTACCTGTTTTGGGGAATCACTTGAGGGCACTGAGGGCGTGACCATAGTAAACTTCAAGAACTGCTTGATGGCCTTAAAACATGCATAGACAATACCTCAGGGCTTGAGACAGAGGTCAATAAAACACCTGGGGCGTGAGCAATTAACACTCAGCCAGAGAATTGATTGGTGACCCTGGCCTTGAGGACTAGGGTCTTTAGTTTTAGGCAATGTGATGACCTTGGAAACCACGTACTTAGACGTAGAGGAATAGTTGCAGGTAATGTGTGGGATAACCTACAATTGATGTGGACAATCAATAACCTTGAAAAACAATCTAATAACTTTTCTAGTGACTTTTTTAGTTACTTCAATGACCTTGAAAACAATCTAGTAACTTCTCTAGAGAGAGAGAGAGAGAAACAGGGAGTCGTAAAACATCAAAATAACGCAGCTTATTTTTTTCGATTTTTTTCGACCGCAATACTTACCTAATTAGGCTCTCAGATTTTTAGTTTTACATCAGTTAATTTATTTTTGAGAATTTGTACTTCCAAAGTAATTATACTTCTAGTTGGTTGCGGTTTGACAAATACATTTAAATAGTGCCAAAATAATTTTAAAACATATTTCTTTCTCTAATTTTAAAATTAATTAAAAAGATAAGATAGTTGTACTAGAGATAATGGTACTAGTTAATTTATTTGAATTATTTTGAATTAATTTATTTTTATTAAATAATTTTATATTTACTTTATCTGTAATTGTCAAAAGTCCACTGGAAAGCCGTTAACTAAGTTGTTCTCTAAAAATTGAAGTATAAGTAAAAATAAAACAGCTTAAATATCTTGCTTTTATTTTAAATCGTATCTGTTAATTGGACTTTAATTAGAAAATGCAACTTAAATTAGTTATGATTTTTATAAAAATGTTTCAAGTGGGATAAAATAGAAACTTTTTAGTTAATTAATTTAAAAAATGCTAGTGTTAATTAGATCAACCACACATAATTAAGTTTATTTTCTATTGAAAATTTACTTTTTAATCACTCTAACCGATTCAGCTTCTAATCAGTTATTTTTGAAGAAATGTACATAGAAGTATTTACTTATTTAAACTTTAGTTATCCGGTATAATTCTTGTGTTTAGAATTTTTGCAAAATATTGTTCATAATGCGATAGTTTTCTGCTGTGCAGAAACCACGTTTTCAGTAGTTAGGTAAAAGCAAATCGGGCAAAATCTTTTTCTTTCAAGATCGCTAAGGTTATCCAGAATCAGTGACGACAGAGGATGACGTGCGCACGTGTGTGTATGTGGGTCAGTGCACGTGGATGTATAATGCTTGATTTTGAGTTAAAAATTGAAACATCAAAAAAATTTCTTAAACATTTGAAAATGTTCTATTGTATGCTAACTGTCTATACTGACCGGACAAAGTTCGAGAAGCGTTGCTATTTGACAATGTTAAATTTGCGTATGTAAGAAGAAATTATTAGAATTTTATTATAATTCATACATTCATGTAGAGCAAAAATTAAAAACTTTCTCCCACCGGCTTGATAATAATGTCATGGATCTGCAAGCAAGAAGTAAATAAACTAAGCAAAGTAAAAGTTATTTTACCTGTACATGCGGTGGTGTGCCTAAAACATACAAAACAGCTTGTGCAACATCAGCAGCTTCTAAAATTGGAGTTGTTTTCTCATCTAAAGGAACCCATCCACTACTTTCAAAGAATTCAGACCTGACATAACCAGGACTAATACTCTACAATTCGTTTATATATATTTAACGTAATGGAAATTGTTTCAATTACCGTCACTTTAATTTTACTTTTAATTCTATTTAACTCTTGTCGAAGGCTTTCTGTTAAAGCCCTCACACCATGCTTTGTGGCAGGATAGATGTTCAGTGGAAAATTAAGCACATAATGTCCATTTATACTACTAATGTGAATAATATGGCCCTCAATATTATTCGCTTGCATAATTTTTACAGCTTCCTTCGTTGTCATGCAAAGACCAAGAAGGTTTGTACTTAGAACTGCTTCCCAGTCCTTACTATCGCCATCTAACAAACCGTTGGGGCAACCAACTCCAGCGTTATTTACTAAAATATGCACGGCTCCAAATTCCTGAGTGACACATCGAAAAGCATCTAGAAGATCACTTTCTTTGCTAACATCCGCCATAACACCATAAAATTTTCCTTTTCGCCCTTCTAACTTCTTTTCCAACTCGTCTAATTTTTCTTTACGTCTCGCAAATCCAGCTACCTGCAAACAAAAATGTTAACAATTCTTTTAATTACACTAACTTACATTTAGTCCTGAATCCACAAGGTGTTCAACTATAGCAACTCCAATTCCTGCACTAGCACCTGTAACTACGGCTACTTTTCCCTTCCAACGATTCATTTCGTTTTGCTCTGATTATGTCTTGAGAAGAGGTACTTTTAAACGTAATGTGTTTACTTTGAATGACTGCAATAAATGTAAGATTTATTAATTGTTATAATTTAGAAACGTTACTGTATAATTCTGACAGTGGAATTTTATTAATAATTATACCTCCCGGTTCCCCAAAGTAGTGCTTTATATAAAACAATGCATGACGAATTTTTACAAATTCAATTTCTTTAAATTTTGTATTTTATAAAATCAATTATACAATTATTTCGGTTTAAGTTGTGTTCATAATGTGTACGCTATTCACAATACAAGTGAAGTGTGCACATTTTGTAAATGGATCAGTTGAATTCGATGGATGCTACCACCAATGTTTTACGTAACTGTTGTTGACAAGTTATGAACATGCTTGCTAACATTTGATTCTGAACATAGTACATTAATATTAAAAACGCTGCTAAAAACACAAAATGTGAACATTGCTTAACTAAAAGCGCATACAAGTGTCCATAAACAGTATCTTAAATGGTAATTTTGTATGACATGAAATCAAACTATTGTACTCTACAAACTATACAACCATTTAGAGTTATAGTAAACACATGGTCTCGTTCGTGAACAACATAAATTAAACCATAAATGACATTAATATGAACATCTGCATTTTGATTAAATCAATAAAGTTTGTAGTTTGAGCAAAATTGGTATTAACTTGTGTCAACAAATATGCATAAATGTGTAAAAGTTCACAGAAATTGTGATTATGAACAACACTGCTCACTTATGTGTAGCGTAAAAATTCGTGAAATTATAGATGAGCACAAGTTAAGCGGTAGTAGCTTTAAATTTACACCATAAAAAGATTAAACACAGAGTAAAGTAAAGTTTAAGGCAAAAACTGGAATAGGCCCTATAACTAACAATACTATAGGCTTTCACCTTCTTAATAATTAACGTTGTATTATAAACGCATATAATGCAACATAAAATTGTAAAGTACAACAAGGGGTTCTAGTAATAATAGCTCTCGGGAACATGAAAGTAATAAACCCATAATAGATTTAAGCTTATTTACAATAGTGTGAGATTGCATTTGTGTTCGTTATGAACGCTTATTATACCTGTAATGAATACTCACTCTATTAGAAACTAATCAATTTTATGACATAAAAATAGTCTTAAACACAATTCCTATTTTATTCTAACGTACGTGTTAAAATTAAAACACGAGAATTTATTATTGTGAACACTTCGCAAATTTTCCATCTCCCTCTCCCTCTACAAAATAGTTAAAATAAAACAGTTAATTCTCTCAAGATATTTATTTATTTTAGTTTATACTAAAAATATCTAAAACCTGATTTATTATTAAAGCATTTAAATTATTATATTAACAATTTTATTTCATAAAGAAAAAAATTAGATTTTGGATAATTAACTGGAGGACACGATAATCGGTTCCGCCGTTTTTAAGTTATAAGTGGTGCAACTAACACGATTTTGCGACTGTTACATATATATATATATATATATATATATATATATATATATATATATATATATATATACAGTGTAACACCAACTTATACATAAAGAACTATACTTCAATAAGTACGTGAACGTATTGCATGATAAGCACTTTGGTAATAAATAAACGCAGAAATGGAACTTGTTCACTACAAAATGAAAGGGACTGCGCTTTTGTTCGGTATGAACACTTATATTTTATACCGTCATTCATCACACGTTCAAATTATAATAACTTCTTTGTTAGACGTTATGTGGATGATTAGCATATAAATATTTTAAAAACTAACTCCTATTTTTTATGTTCGTTATGAACACATGGCTATAACTAGTACATATTGTAATGATATAACGATAAATTAACTTTTGAGTCTTTTTAAATTAGAATAAAATAATGTATTGTTATGAACAAGTTTTGAAAATTTAAAGTATGGACTCAGGGTGGTGCACGATAACAACTGCAGAAATCAGTACAATATTCTGATTTATGATTCATGTATATATATATATATATATATATATATATATATATATATATATATGATACAGTCGTAAGCGTTGTAAACACAGTGTAACTCAAACTTATACACAAACAAAAAACTATACTTATCGACGTTAAATCAATAAGTACGTAAACGTATTGCATCATAGCATTTGATTTAATACATAAAGAAAAAGATTACCTCGAGTGGGATTTGTACCTTGATACCTCAGTTGGTAGAGCGGTACTCAAGCAAAGTACATGTCGTAGGTTTAAATCCCACTCGAGCTATCCTTTTTACTTAATTACATAATTCATTTAAGGACTGCTTATTCGTTCGTTAAAAACAAATAACTAATGCTCAGGCTGTTTTCTGAAAAATTGTTCTGTGTGACGGTGTCAGAATAAGGTGAAGTTTTTTTTTTTAATTGGGCAAATCTAGTTCTCAATAATGACATTTCGTCATTGGACCGCTTTCTAAATTTAATAAAATTTTTGATAATTTCACAACGACCATTACATATTTTGGTAACCTGTAAAATTCTCGCTGAGTCTCTTCGGAGTGGCATATAAATGGCCTAAGCTTATTTTCTCCTAAATTTATAAGCTGCATATTTATTGCAATGTATTTGAGTAATCTACCACTTAATTTCGGTTCTTCTGCTCCAAATGTTTTTGAATATTTAGCTTAGATGTAGTAACCATTAATCTAGTCATGTGCATTAGTATTTCAACAGAAGTATTTATTATAAGAACTAACATATTCATGTCGCTTACTTATAAAGTATCTACCAACGCTTGGACATTGCAAGAAACTAGTACTATTCCTTTCGAGCGTTTACCTAGTGTATGCAGTTTTTTTGTAAAATTTCATAGTATTTCCGTTATGCAAAGGAACACTGTATTACGCTTATTGGCCGCAAAATTTAACATTTCCGGATAAACTCTCATAGTAACTATTATATTATGCATAGATACACTCAATGTATTGTAATGGTAACTATAGTATGCAAGGTGTCTTTATTGGTGTAAAAAATTAAACTTGAAACTGCAATTTCGTCTTTGAAACTTATACAAATCTAGATTTATATACCATAGATGTAGCAACATTAAATATTGTATTACAGCGTGTATGTATATAATGGTGCATGCTTAGCAAGAAGTGTAAGGTATTGCATTACTTTCGATAAAAAATTTTGATTATGACTGCATTGATTTCTACCGAGAGATAAGAAAACAACCTTTGTGTCGTTGCCGAATAAGTAAACTAAAAGCGTTTTCCGTTAGCACATACATTTCAACTAAGAGACGTCAAAACTGTTACCTGGCATCAATCTCTTTAGAAAAATATCCCAAACTATTGCATCGGTGCTTATTAAATAGATTTTGTGAATGTTTCGTGAACATAAGGATTTTGACTTAGAAATGTCAAAATCGGGATTTATTCTCCAATTTTATTGAAAGTGCGTACCGAGGCATCGCATTGATAAGTAAGTTTTACAAATTTCTAGTGACTACACGGATTTTGACCAAGAGACTCAAAGCATTACATCTTTGACCAATAAGCAAACTTGCGTTTTTCTTGAACACATAGATTTCGTCTAAGTGTTGTCAAAATCGTTATTTACGCACGAATTTTGTTGGAAAAATCGCCAAACTTATTGCCTCGATGATCAATAACTTATTTTTATTATCTTACAGTGTTTGTAATTTTTGATAACCAGAACTCTCGTCTATACATCTATTTTTTGTGAATATGACTATAATATATATATATATATATATATATATATATATATATATTGAGATGTTTAGAAAGAGGTAATAGAAGTATCAGACAGCTTACATGACATTTGGGTCATAAAAAGGGGTAATTTCTGGCTCGATACAAGTGCGAGACACAATTTTACATAAATCTGGTTCACGATGTGTTTAAAATAAATTTATTTGGTATAAATTGATCTGAATATCATTTGCTAAGTTTGGTTTCATCATAAAAAGCAATTTGCTGCTACCAAAATTGTGAAGAATGTTAGATATCACCATTTTCGTAGAGTCATTTTAGTAGTGCAATTTTTGCAATAAAATTCAATTTTTCAAAGGTAATTTGGCAAGTAGACATTTTACAGGTGTTTAAACATGGACTATGTAGTTAGGATTAGGTTAGGGATAGTGTATGTTTAGTTTTTAAAGGCAGGAAATACAAAAATTTAGTAAAAGGGTTATAATATGGACAGTATAGACAATTTTCGCACACATTTTTGTTAGCGAATTAGTGACAAAAATTATAATACATGTTTCACAAGAAGAAAAACATTTAGAACATTATGGCATACAAACATTTATAGTGCCGTACATTTTATAGTGTAAAAATTCTAAAAGAGTGTTAGACGATGAGACTTTTTCAATGCAAGACTGAATAACATTATGCATTGCAAATAAGTAGTGAGAACAATAAAGACAAGTAGTACAAACCTTAAACATAACATTTTAAGTGTTAAAAACATTTTTTAATATGAATTAATTTCATATTTAAATTTAAGTTTGGTTACATTGTAAATTTTAGTTTTTTTTCATAATTTTATACTTTTTCCACATTATTAGATTTAGTTTTTGCTCTTAAAGCAAATAATAGATGTTCTTTCTCAATATGAATAAGTTTTTATAAGGATACAGCGTTTTTATCCGCAAAATTATGCTAAATCTGAGGTGAATTCTAGACAAATTTACAAAAGCTTAAAATTTTCATTAAATTAAATGTTTCGAACATAAAAGATATGTTTTCTTATGTAAATTGTCCTCAGAATTCCATTTTCGCAAGTAATTTTAGTGTAGCTTGTAAGTGTAAATAGTTAAAAGCCTATTTTGATTAGATTAAGTTATTTCGTTTATTAGTGTTAGGAATTATTGCTTGTTAGGTGTCCTTTTATTCAAAATTTCACGTAGTTTTCATTTCCGTTTTTAATTTTCATTTCCGACCATGTATAAGAAAGTTACGGCCAAAATTCCATTTATGTACAATTCATAATTTTGTTCCTCCAATCACATTCATTCTTAATTTTGCAATATGGCTGTAAAAAAATTGAAATTTCTGTAGCAACCAGAAACATATAAAAGCAAGCGCTCAGGAAATCACTCTCTCTCTAGAATTTGTTCAAAAAGTGAAAAAGTTAAAACAGTGTTGTTAAATTTGTGTTTACATAACCTAATTTATTATCGTCGAGAAAGTTTACGTTACGAATAATTTCGAGAGCACTTGTTTTTGTATCGTTGGTTAAAATTAAATAGTTCGGTCACCGATACCTGTCGTTTTTAATAAAATAATTCTGTACGATTAATTGATGTCACGATTTTGTGAAGATTTGTTTACGTGTTTTCCAATTTAAAATAATTCTTATATACCAAATTAAATTCCATTTTTATTTGGTGAAAGTTTGTTTTATTTCTCCGGACAATTCCCCTTAAATAAATATTATTTTCGGTAACTAAAATAAAAGTGTGTTAACAAAAATCTTGGATACTTAAAAATACATTTTAAACGATATCACTCATAAAGATTTAAAACCATTTTAAATAAAAAGTTACCGTAGTAAATAAGTGTTTGGAGTTTGCCGTTTTTGGAAAGAAAACATCTTGAAGCTTGGAAGTTGGTGTCTTCGAGAACCGAGATAGCAGTTGGATATTAGTAACAACTGTAGCCGAGGGAACATTGCCTGCATCCAGCTGAAGTTTTGAAGACATCATTCAATCTATAGGAAGGACTGTATATGTGAGTCTTAAATTTTATAACCCTGTTTATTGTTATTTCCCTGCAATTTATATTTGTTATATGTTATTAATTAAGAATTTCAATTATTTACTTGTGTAAACACCTGTGAAGCTAATAATTTCCTTTTCTTTTTCTAAATTTTCATTTTGATCCAAACATTAAAGTTTCTTAATTATTTGACATTTTTTTGACAGTTTTACTTATTTTTCACTTAAGTTCATTAACGCATGCGTTTGAAAGCAAATTCTATTCAGAGCAAATTTTATACGTTAAATTCAATTACATATAGGATATTTCTTATAAATTAAAAAAATTTTATCTTCAACTAAATCCCTGAACTCTTTCCCCGTATGAGATTCTGAGCTAGTCTGGTGCAATATAGTAAATATAACATTAAGAGTTAAATAATTACTTCAATCATTATTACATACAACATTTAAATTTACCTCAAAGTAAATACAACTAAATCCTTTGATCTCTATCCCCATATGAGATTAATCTAATATTAATAATAAATATTTTATCATATCAATATATATATATATATATATATATATATATATATATATGTTTCTATTTAGATTTCCACAAGTATTCATGTTTAAATAAGACAATTTTTCTTTAAAACTTGTGTAAATAAACGTAAAAATTAATTCAACGTTTCAGAACGTCCTTTGTTCCTTTGTCAAAATTTATTTGACAATTACAGAAATTGAAATAAGGTAACTATTTTAACAAGTACAAAATATGAAACAAGGTAACTAATTTAATTTTAATCTGGACGAGTGTGTTTGACTTCGGGTAGTTGGTCTAGTATGTGATGTAGAAGGTGCAGAAGTGGGGACGCCAGGAATGTTGCAGCATAAGTGTTTGAAATTTCTGGAACACTTGCTGCAACCAGTTCTGCACTACATCACATTAGAATAAAGTCAATCGTCAGATTAAAATTAAATTAATTATTTTACTTGTTAAAATTACTATTAATTGTACAAATAAATTGAAAGAACGTTCAAACGTTGAATTATACGTTTACAGTTTAAAAATTTCTTATATAATATATATATATATATATATATATATATATATATATATATATATATATATATATATCCATGCTTGGTTCGAAACTAATTTGTGACAGAATTTTAATTTCGAAAAATCACGTGTGCCTTGGAAATTTTGGAAAAAATGATTTTTCACACTAGCAAAAGTCCTTTTTAGTGAGATACGACAAAATGTTACTAAAGTTGGAAATAATGAAAAATTACATATGTATGCAAAATTTCAAGTCTCTAGGTCAACTTTGATTTTTTTAGATTTTTTTTATGTTATTAACGAAATTTATTCAGAATTGAAAATTATGTTAATGTACAACATTTCCCATTGCAGATCCCATGAAACAGACCCCTGTAGAAAATAAAACAAACTTTTTTTATTGTTGGATAATCATCCTTCAACAATAACAAAGCAATTAAGCAAAATTACCTACCTACTGTGAGTTATGACACTTAGTTTATTTAATTAAACCACCTCTTAATTTTGTATAATGTTCAATACGTAATGTAATTCTTTATAAGAATTTTGTATCTGTTCCAAACTAAGTGTTGCGGTAGCTCTGTGAGTCCTATTTTTTATCTTTTCATCATTATTTGGAATTCTTTCAGCGTAAACTAATTGTTTTAATCTGCCCCACACAAAAAATCCATAATAGTAACATCAGATCACAAACATTTCCTACAGCTACTCCCAATCCATCTTTCGCCAAACTGTTCATTTAACCAGTTGGAAACAAGACTAGTAGAATGGGCAGGGCAGCCGTCATGCTGAAAGTAACTGGTCTGGCGTTTTGTAATGGAATTACATAAACAAATTTTTCAAGAATCATCATGTACGTATTCTAATTAAGGTTTCCTTCAATCAAGAATGGCCCAATAAGACCAAGTCTACATGAAACTGTACACCATACATTTATTTTCTTAAATTATTGCCTTCTGGAATTAATTTGGTATTGTGGATTTTCTTCGCTCCAAAATCTACAATTCTGAGGCGAAAGGACGCCATTTGTTGTGAAAGTAGATTCGTCCGAAACTATTATCCCTTCATGAAAATGTCGGTTGTTTAAAAGTTCTTCTCCCAAAGGCAAGCAAGAATCTAATCTTTTACCTTCATCACCATCTTCTAACGTATGAAGATATTGTGCTTTAAATACATGGATGTTACAGCTTTTACAAGCTCTTTGCAAATGTGTTCTGCTTATACTTGAATTGTCACTTCGGTTTCTCAATGACATTTTTGGATCGTTTTCTAATGAATTTAATGATCATTTTCATCCAGAGCTTTCTTTTATTTTTTTAAATTATTTACACTTCCAGTTTGCAAAAACTTTTCTATTAGCCAGCTCACATATGATTTTTGTATTATTGCAGCGGGATATTTTTCATTAATAATGTTAATTACAGAAATCGATCTCACTAATACCGTAACACTGAATTAAATAAATTGTTCTGTTGTCAACATTTTTGACTATTAAAGAATAAAATAACAGTAAAAGGGACACAGGTGGTACTATTCAGTTTGTTTTAACGGTATTTATTATTAAAGTAATGATTTGACATTTCATACTATTCTCTTGTATCTTGACATAAACGTTTAAAAACCAAAAATTTCAAAATAATCTGGTTACTGTTAAAATTGACACATTGGGTACACTTTTAATGCAGAACAACTTTTGTTAATAAAAATTTGTCGTATTTGTTACAGGGCGTCCGAATTTTAAGATTAACATGATGTGACGGTTCTCTTTGTCCGCACTGCTGTTAGGGATCGTTTTGTAACAGGCGTATTACTTTGCTTGCATAGACCCGGCTACAAAGAATAATAGTTGGTCTCTTTTCCAGTCTTTTATAATTTCAAAATAATTGAGTAAACATTTTATATTGTTTTTATGAAAATGCGAAATGATTCAATTTTAATAAAGTGGTTTTAATTTATAAGGCTAACGTTCATTAACTGAACTTCACTTTTATTGTTATCACATTTCTGCTTGTGTGAATGAACTTTAATAATTATTCAACAAATTCTTTCTTCCTTTTATCGGGACGCTCCAGCTAGCTCAATACGCTGATAAATGGTTAGTGTTATCATTCATTAAAATTATCCTCAATCTGATGTTATTATTACCTGTACTTTGTAATTAATTGAACTTGCTTTCTTCAGTATTTACACATTCAGTATTTATGTAAGCTTTTTAAGATTTGTAACGGCCAATAATAAAAATGAATCAAAATGATAACATTTAATTAAACCAAATTCTAGAAGCAGACTGTTTTGTTTACAGTACTCTTAAAACTAATATGTAACAATAAAACCAGAATTAAACAGATCGTTTTTCGTTTAATTGTGATGTTTAAATTTAAAGTTAAAGGTTCTTACTTGTTACTTTCGTTGTAAGCTGATGATGTAACTCTGCGTTTCTTGGACCGGTGAAGAGGCCTCGTTTAGGTTGATGTGCTGCTCCTCCGATGATATCACTGTGTCGCCAAACTGGAACAGCTCTCCTTTGTTCTCCTTTATCTTTTCTTATACCTTTGTTATAGATCAATTATCAATGTTTTTTGGTTATTATATATCGATCTCTTATACTGAATCGATTGTCTTATTTTACATTTATCGCTCGCTATCGAAACATCAACTGGAGCACTTTCAATACGCACTTAAAACGCGATTGTCAATTATTGCATAATTTTTTATTATCACCAGCTTGATAACGTTTACACGTTTTAGCTTTTTCTTCCCATTAATAAGGAAAATATAACTTATATTGTAACAACCCTTTTTTGTGTTGTATTAAAAATACCGTAATTTAAGATCTTTCATTCATTTAGTAGAAAAATAAGAAAAGTTTTTTTTAAGTGTTGAAAATATAGATTGAGGTAGGCAACTTAATTTGCATATCTTCCTAGTGCATATCTTTTAAGTGTATATATTTCGTGAAGGTTTATATTCCCACTTCCAATTTTTAGTCTGCGGCGCAACGCGTCATAACGTAATTCTTTGCGCAAATCCTTTGACGCACATCCACATGATCTATTCTGAAAGCCTTTATTTTTTTCACTTCCTGATGAAGGCTGATGCAGGAAGCGTGTTGTTTTGGGGGTTTTCCCTACATTTAGTGTAAAAGTGCCATCGGTTAGATAGTAAGTTACCTTTTAATTCATTATATTTTAAAACTAAAGCAATTGCTGTTTCCAGGAACTTTTTACATGGCATTTTTATATGGTATTTTACAATGCACTATGATATGGCATAACTTTCAATTCTAATCAAATTTAAAAAAATTGAAGTTTGGCCTACAGAATTGCATACATATGTAACTTTCCATTCTGAACAACTTTGTTTAGTAACATTTTGTCGTATCTCTTACAGAAAAAGACTTTTGCCAGTGTAAAAAATCATATTTTTCAAAATTTCTAAGGCACACGTGATTTTTCGAAACTAAAATTCTGTTACAAATTAGTTTCAAACCAAGCAGGGCTAGAACCCAGAAGCTCAAATAATAATCATATATCATATATATATATATATATATATATATATATATATATATATATATATATATATATATATATATATATATATATATATATATATATATATATATATATATATATCGATAATCAACAATTTCCTTAGTTTTATTGCGGTAGACCCTCTTGTATACCAAAGATTGATATTTATACAATAATTTCTTTATCATCATGGCCAAATTTTTTACTTTAACGACCAGGAACAAAATTGTGCAGTTTTCCGGTATTTGTGGTGTTTGATATTCAAAATCTTTATTTATACACCAAATGTAAAAAAAAAACAAACACATTTTTCCTGGCATTAGTTATAACAAACGTATTTGATAATTTATATACAAATTTATTTCGGGTGAAGCGTATTGCTTAAGCTGCCCAATTAAAAGTAACCGTGCTTTAGTTACCCACGTGACCATGTTCTTGAATATTATAGCTTACTGATTGCAGTAATTAACAAGTAAATTAGCTCTCGGTATACAGTTTCTGACATTTTGATGCAGAACTGAAAAGAACGGTATATTATTTCATTAATAATATACCGTTACTTTATTACGGTATAGATCCCGGCAGAGATAGGTCTACTTCAGGGATGCGAGCACTGTTTTTCTCTCACTTCCCAAGACCGAGGGGAACCAGGTCCAAACCCGAATATCCTTCCCATCTAAATCAAATCCCACCTATATCTCCTCTCATCTTCCAACCCGTCATAAGCCATGGTGGCAGATTAAGGCTGATACCTCCAATTAAAATGGCGAATTCTAAAACGCAAGGAATATTACCCCACGTGAGAGTGAATCTCGATCTAAAATCCCACAGATCTCAGCAGATCAGCCTCATGGGTTCTGAGGGAGGCAAAAACTCCCTGAACTCACCAAAAATTAGAAAACCCAAAACAACATTATACATTGGAGCGTATAGTATCCATAGTATCAGAACACTTCGAACTGAAGACAGACTGCGTGAACTAAAAGAGGAAAGGGAAAGGATTAAATGGAGCATACTGGGCCTGGCAGAAGTCAGAAGAGAAGAAGAAAAAGCAATAAGACTATAATCAGGCAATATGCTGTAAAATTCAAACTGCGGGGATAATGGCATTGGAGGAGTAGGTTTCATCATTTTAAAGGAAACAATAGAAAGAATAAAGATATACAGGACAATATGCAACAGATTTGCTTATGTAGTACTAGAGATAAACAACAAGATAGTTCTACAAATAATCCAAGCATACACTCCGACTCAATCGCATACCGAAGAAAAATAGAATGTTTCTATGAAGAGGTATCACCAGCGCTTAAAGACTACCCAACCAAGTACAAATTGTTCATGGGAGGATTTAACGGCAAACTAGGAAAAAAAAGTAATACGGAGCTGAAAGTCGGAAATTTCGAATACTGCACAAGAAACGCTAGATAAGACACACTATATAACTTCCTAGAGTAAGAAATATTCTAGGCAATGAATACATTTATCAAAAAAAAATGTACCTGGATAAGCCCAGATAGGGTTTACGAAAAATGAAATGGACTATATATTAACATTAAACAAAAAAATAGTAAAAAATGTCGAGGCACCAAACACATTCACAACAAGAAGCGATCATAGACAAGTTTGAGCTAAAATACATATAAACGCAAAGATGAGTAGAATAAAGAAGATAAAAAACGATTAATACAGGTACAACATCCAAACAGTAAAAGAAAACTCCGAAACATACAAAAACAAAATTAGAAGCCGACTACAAAACAAAGACTCCACTAATATGAATGTAAATGAAATAAATAAAACCTTAAGGAATTATAGAATCCCCGAACAAAATTAGTCCAAAGCATAAACGTTTTGAGAATAAATATACATAAAAACACAACAATAGCACTAAAAGATACGGAGGGTAATGAAATAAGAACAACAGACAAAATAAGCAAAAGAATCCAGGAATATTATGAAGAATTGTATAGACGCCAACAAGAACTACCTCTTCAAATAATAAGGGACATGAATAACAAAATATTAAACGTGAACTCACAAGAAATGCCAGAAATCGATACAGATGAATTAAAAACCGCATTAAACAACATGAAAAACCAGAAATCACCAAGCAAGGACAATATAACAACAGAATTACTATTAGAACGAGGAGATGAAATCATCAAAACACTAAAGTATCTACATAATGCATTCCTAAAGACCGGAAAAATATCTACCGGTTGGAAAGATGCCATAATAATCTTACTGTATAAAAAAGGAGACAAAGACCTCAAAAACTACAGGCCTACAACATTCTTATCCCAGGTGTATAAACTCCTTTCACGAAATAGAATAAACAATAAAATAGAAATATAGCCCTTACGAACGAGCAGGCCTTCGTAAGGGCTTTAATACAACTAATCATCTACTGATAGTCAAAATACAAAAACAAACAAACTACGAGAAAGCCTTTGATTCCATAGAAACTTGGGCAATCCAACAATTCTTAAGGGACGCCAGAATCGACTTTAGATACATATGGCTTATTAACGACATCTATCATAAGCAGACAGCAAGTACAAAGCTAAACGAACCTATACCTATAAACACAGGGGTTTGTCAGGAAGAGCCATTATCTCTTAAACTATTTACATTGGAACTGGACGACGTGTTCAAAAATCTGAATTGGGAGGAAAACAGCATCAACATAAATGGAGTTTATTTAAACCACCTAAACAATACAGATGACATAATGTTAAAAAAGGTGGCTTTACGAGTGAACTTCTCAAAAATAAAAACAATGACAAATGCAGGCAAAGAAGTAGACATCCATTTAGAAAGAATCAGCTTGGAATAAGTTGAAGAATTACCTAGGCCAAAGAATAACTCAAAAAAGTGAATCAGGAAATAGAGATCAAAAAAAGAGTAAGTCTGGGATGGGCAGCATTCGGCAAATTGAGTTATATACGGCATTCGCAAAAATAAACAGTACCAAAATATAAAGGGTCATGGAATGGCCTGGGCGATGTATGTTTGACTTCTTTGTCATTAACTGTTATAATAATATTACATTCTGAAAATGGTTCAGACAACTGACGAAATGCTATTATAGTAGAACATTATTACCGTTCATAAGGAAGTGGACGGGGCAATGGCCCAAGTTTAAAACATGTTTTTGAAAAATATCAGAAGCAATTTAATAAAGCTGTACCCAGTGAACGCGTATTGTTAGCAATTGTTGAGAAATTTCTTCACACTGGTAGTGTGTTGTCAGATCGTCGAAGAACAGTTTGTACTAACGATAATGAAGAACGGGTTCTATATCAGATTCTGCAGTCTCCACAAACAAGTCTTCGACGAACTGTGTATACATAAAACATCAGTGAAACATCCACACGTAGAATATTCAATAGCATTGGTGGTTATCCCTATTGTATTCAAACTGGACAAGGACTAAACGCTGTGGACCAACGTTCAAGAAAAGTTTATTGTGGACGCGTGTTGAGCCTAGTATACGAAGATACCGATTTCTTGAAAAAATGTATGGTTTTCAGACGAAAGTCATATTCATCTAAATGGCTATATCAACAAATTGGATTAGAACGCCCTGACTTCATTGTAGAAAAACCACTTAACACTACTCCAGTTACGATTTGGTGTGTTGTATCGGGTCACGGTATAATAGGTCTTTATATTTTTGAGGATTGGAATCAACATACAGTTACTGCCAGAAGCCATACAGCCAGACGCTCATTAGAACTTCTGCGCGAGTATTTCTCCTGGAAAGGACTTCGATTACCCTTCACATTCACCTGACCTTACGCCACCTGATGCATACGTTTGAGGTATTATGAAAGAGTCAGTATTCCGCACTGATTATGCACCAATGGATATTACAGAACTACGGCAAACAATAATAACCTATTTCCAACAACTGCTTCAACCACTATTTATGAATATGTTCAATGATCTGCAAAATCGCTATGAAGCATGTTTACGCTGTAATGGTGCTCATTTTGAACATGTAAATTACAAAAATTAATCAAGTTTTTGGCGAATACTGTACTTAAAAACAAAAAGATCCCGCAACATCTCAAAACGAGGATCTTCAATCAATGTGTACTCCCAACAAAGACATATGGTGCCCAGATCTAGACTTTCACAAAGAAGAATGTAGATGGATTGGCGAAAACACAAAGAGCAATGGAGAAACAGATGCTAGAAATCACCCTGAGAGACAGGAACAGAAACACGTAAATACGGGAAAAAACTAAGGTCGCAGACGTCAGAGAGAGAGAGCAGCTCGCCTAATATGGTAATTCACAGGACACAACACTAGACAAACAGACCCCCGATGGAACACAAAGATCCAAGAATGGCGACCATGGCTAGGGCACCGTACGCAGGGCAGGCCCCAAATGTGTTGGGTGGATGACATCAAAAGACACGCTGGACTAAGCTGGAAAAGAACTGCACAAAACAGAGAACAGCAGAAAATAATTAGGGAAGCTTACATCCAAAAATGGATTAAAGAAGGCTAAAAAATTGTTATTAGAGTTAGAAGTATTACTTTGTGACGAAATCTGCGCAAGGAAGTTAAGTGAATAAGTACAGATGAGACACTTCTGAAACGTATGAAATATAATAAAAAGAAATTTATTAATTTTCAGCGTCGTTTATTGTTGTCTCCTTTAAACATGAAACATTATTTCTCTGAAACCTAAGAAACATATGATTTAATTGCATTACTGTTCTAAATCCTTCATAATACAGATAATACGATACTTATTACTGCGAATATCCCATGGGCATTGATAATTACATGAAACAATTTTGTGACGTCTCCATCAAAACAAAATAATAAGTACGTTGGGACGAAACCTACTTCAGGCAATAACTAGCATGTGCTACTATTACGTGAAACTTAAAAAAGCAAGTTATTTAATTGACGGATATCGTCAAATTTATCAACAGATTCATCAACCATGTTTAGTTATCGGTAGATTTGCTCACGAATTTTTAATTTCCCCAAATTGAGCAAGTAAAATTATATCTATATTTTCTGAAAAATATTTTAGAGATTTAGAATGGTGTATTTTAACGCATCAAATACTTTTGTAGTTTTTTTGTTCTTACTAGTTTAACTGTAAGGTGGTTGGCAATAAATCAGTTCATATTACTCAATGTTTCTTAATAGACTTAATCCCTTAACGATCTATTTCTTGTTATCTATGACGGTCTAAAGTAAACAGAAAGAAAGGCCGAGATTATGAGAAACTTAAAATGGTACAGACTCAGTTATGTAAAGTATGTCAATATGAGTTAGAGCATTTTGATAACGCATTGGTGTAGCAAACATGCATGTTAATATGTGAGCGCTCATATAAATTGTGACGTCATTTGAGTATGCACTAGTTAGTGCGGTAGACTCAATGTGTTGTATTGGTATATGAAAGTTGATATCAAGTAGGATAATGTTTTATAGCACACTGATGTCGAAAGCCTCTAATTATAAGTTGTGAAAACGGCGCCACACCTTCGAACTGTGCTGAAAGTGGGGGTCCTGTGCCTTGCATGATGTTCGGAATGACACGAATAGGTAAAAGGGTGGCGTAATGGTGATACCCTGATATCGATTCGTTGGGACCCAAACTGTTTAGCGGCAGTTATGTGTTCGGGGAAACCTATTTCAGGTGACACTAGCTAGTTGTTGAAGAAGTTATTATTATAATTAATCCGCAAATGGAATCGATATAAAGAGATCGGTAATGGATCATAGAGTAAAGTAAGGACCGAAAGGCCCCCGGTGACTACACCTAAAAATGAGATTATGCAGAACAGTAATTGTAATCTTTGTTGTATGTTTCCTCATATGATAACTTCGAGGGACTGAACTGCATTGCGAATACTCACATAAGATATGAGTAAATAAAATGCATGTATAAAGATCTACATTAAATAATTTATCATTTCTTACAGTACATAAAATGGAGTAATGGGCGTTATACATCTACGTGTTGTATACAATGGGATGCATGATAGAAACGCATGTCGCGCACGCACGCACGCATATACACACACACGTACACCCATACGCACACACGCACATGCACATGCATACGCACACGCGGACGCACACGCACGCACACACACACACACACATACAGCTAGGCCCAACTTAGTTATTAAACTTCATTCAAAACCTGCTATCGAATTCAAAAGTTATGGCGAACACCGGCACTGTATATTTTATAACACTAGTACTAGATGTTCTCGTATATAGAACATCTCATAACTATGAGAAAACCCAACAAAACATAACAGTTTCTTCTCTCATTGATAAAAAATAATAATAGTATCTACACCTTACTCTTGTACCAAACGTGGTGAATGACACGAACCGCAACTTAGAACAGAACTGGATGCAGAAACAAAATTTGATAATACAGTAACTGACGGATCAACCGACTCAGACATGTGTAGGTGTATTTTCGCATATTATTCTTAATTGATCAATATGACGTTTCCAATAACGTCCATCGTTTAACTCTATAAGAAATGTAATTGGTCGTGAAAAATGGGAAGCTGTGTGCAAACATACAGAAAAGATTGAACAAAAATATTTAGAAAAAGAAGTTTTTATTGATGAAGTCGAATTTACTGTAAATATAGGTGAAAGTGGTGAAGAAATTGATTACAGCAGTAGTGACAAAGACAGCGACAGTGAATTAGATTCCAACTAATTAAACTTCTGTAGTTATTTATTTTTGTATGTTAATAAAATTACATTTTAAAATGTTTTATCAATTTGTGTTTTATTTTATATATTGGTATTAGAATTTGAAATACTTCTATAAAAATGTTTTCCGATCAAACAAGGAGGGTCTCATTAAGTTGGACATTGATGTGAAACGTAGTAGTTACTTCAACGTTTATGTTCTGTCCTCCTATTAGAAGTATTTCAAGTTATAATATTATAATCACATTGAGAAGCTTCATTCAAGTTTTAATAGTATACATTTACACCTACGATTACTTAATCTAAGAACTATCAAACAAATAATTTTTCACATTTTCTAGTCGGCACAATAAACTAATAGTGTGAACTGAATAAATACTTGTCGTGTTTGTAATAACACTTTCTGACACATATTTTAATGTAATGACGCTAATTGATTGATTCCTGTTGTTGACTCTTAAAAATATAAATATTTAAACCTGCGATCAACGATGAGTTTTAAGAATTTACCTATTCAATGATTGCTAAGATTAACAACCAAAAATCTTATCAGAAGTTATTCTTATTTTCTGTCCATCTGTTGGGTGTAATTAAAAGTTTATAAAGCGTTGAACTTCATTTTTGCAAACCCTTGATAAAAACAGCTGATGTTGAACAGGTTAGGTTATGTTTACTAACTAAAAAATTATTTTAATGCAAATATGAAATACGTACCTAAATTGAAATTGTTACAAATGATCATTCAATAAAATGTATTCAGTTACAATATCAATCGTTCAAAAATCGATAATTACTAGATTTATTCATTTGCCGTATATTTTTAGGATGGCATTTTTGCAACCGAGGTTTCCCGATTATAACATCGTTTAAGTTTTTCAAATTGTAGAAAATCGCGCCGCGCATCTCGAGTGCCACGACGTTTTGTAACTACTCTAATTCTTATAAAAGCTTATATCTTAATGATATCGGAATAACTACACAATCATTTCTTAAAATACAAATATTTTGTAACGAATACTCTATTTGTGGAACATTAAACCTATCTTGAGATTCAATTTCAAAACCATTTTGTAAACCTTCAAGTAATTTGTGTAATTAATTGTCACTCATTGTTTCTTTTCTAGCTCATGTAAAGTGATAGATAAAGTCTCTATTTGAAACATTTCAAATTGATCAACGACATCCTATTCGAATTCATTGGTAATCTGGACATTGCGTCAACATTAGAATGACACATACTACTTTTGTATTTAAACTCATAATTAAAATTTTGTAAAAATAATGCATAATGTTGCATACGTGCACTTGTAAGTAATGATAAATTTTTTGAAAGAGAAAGAATATGTGTCAAACGTTTATTATCCACCGCCAAAGTGAAAAATCTTCCAAATAAATAATAATACAACCTTTTAATTCCAAAAATTATTGCATATGCTTCTTTGTCAAGTTGAGCATATTTTTGCTGAACAGAAGTTAAAATTTGTGAAACAAACTGAATTGGACGTCTGAACCATCCGGATATACGTGAGACAATACTGCTCCAACGCCTCCAACTGCGTAAGGAGTCACGCCAGTAGCTAATACTACATGTAATTTAGGATCAAGATGTGCTAAAACTCTGCCTGACAAAACTTCATTTTTGGCACTTTCCAAAGCAATTTGACATTCTTTGTCCCAGTGAAATTTAATACCATCTTTGAGTAAATTATTAATTGGACGTAAAATGTGGCTTAAATTTGAAATAAATCGCCAATAGTAATTTAAAAGTGCAGCGAAAGCGCGTGCTTCTGTTTCATTCGTAGGAATTTTAGCATTGCTTTTGAAAAACTCGCACTTTTCTAAATTACCGTTAATATTATGAGTTTTTAAACGAGAAAAAACTAATTCTAACCTTTGAAAATGTGTACCATCATCAGGAGCTGTAATTTTAATATCTTCAAGAAAAACTGAAACACCCGTATATCCCTAATTAAATTTTCCATCGATCTTTGTCATATGCTGGGTGCGCTGGCAATTCCAAACATTAAACGTGTGCTCCTAAATAAACCAAATGGATTACTTAATGTCAAATATTTCCTATCTTGAGGACGAATTTCCATTTATAAATAGGTTTGCTTTAAATCAATTTTTGTGAATTTCTCCCCACTGTAACGGGAGCTTTAGAAAAATCAAATTTTCGCGCTAAATTATACGAGATTAGATATTTATATACTATTTTCTGCATAAAGAAACGGTTATTGTTTATTTGTATTTGAATGTAATTAATATCAAGATGAAAAGCTTGAGTTTATTTCCATAAGTTATCTATATATTCAATTTGAAAATATTTAAAATACGCGGTAATGCGAGTGCATTAATGTGTGGGAAGGGATGACGCTGTTATAATAAGGATATTCAGTTTTTAAGTCAGTCGCATATAGGGAGCGACCACAGAGAGGCGCATAAAAATATAAGCGATCAGAATTCGCAGTTGATAGATCGGTATATAAAGTGTAATAACTAAAAAATATTGATAATGAAAGTATGGCTTTCCGTAGTTCGCTTGCAGTTTGTTGCGCAGGCTATTTGTGATTAAATTTGAACAATTATATGAAAACTGTATAGTGGAAATATATCGAACAGTTATCTACTAAAATCATTACTTGATGAAAGAAAATTAGACGCGTATTCAACTACAAAGATATAAGAAAGGATAAGGAAAACAATAGAAAAACGGTGACAGGTGCCGGCAAGTGACATCATCCGAAGAGCAATTTCTAACCTTTCTAAGGCCCCTTATCAGCGGACAAAGAAACGCCAGCATTACATCATCAGTTGCAACGAAAATAAGTAAGAACCTTTTTGTTTGTGTTAATAAATAAAACTTTTTGTGTTTGATTTCACGAAACTTTACATTTGATTGTCTCAATTAAACGAACACAATTGTTTAATTCTGACAAAGATTCTATGTGTTATATGTTAGCTTTAAGAAGGTTATTGTAAATTTACGTTAAATATTTGTAACCAACATTGATGAATTTCCGTTGAGATTTTGAATTTAATTAAATGAGTATAACGTTTGATTACTTTCATTGCTAAAGATTATTAATATCACAAACTACAAATATTGAATACATAAATGCAGAAAGAAGTCAACTCAATAGGAATCCAGATAAATAAATAAATCGAAATGAATATCATTTTGGGCAATGATAACAGAAATCGTTTCTTTATCTGAACTTGAGTTAGCCGCACCGGCTTATTAAGAAAGGAGTTAGTAAACATAAAGCTTAAAATTCATTTACGCAAACCGAGATAAAATAGCAATAAAAGTAAAAATTAGCTAGTCATTGATACCTTTATAAATTGAACACATTCAGTTTTAATAAAACGAAATAAAAAATAAACATTTCAATAATGTTGATATATTAAAAAGGTTTAAAAGAACTCAAATCTTATTCTTTGAAGCGGGTTAAATAAACAAAAGTAGTATCCAGGGGTACTTCGTCCGTTGCACCACCTGCCATTGAAGAAAATAATTCTTCAATAGTTGGTAAAGGATACTCATCAACAATGATTTAACGATTTACTGTTAAAATCCCCGCAAATTCGAAATCATATTTTTCAAACAATTTTTTTAATTGAATATTAACGTCATTTTGTGAAATATCATTATTTAAATCAATTCCTAAAATCCTAAACCATTCCCGACCTAATAATGGAGCTTTATTTGAATCAACAATATACAGGGTGTATTTTAAAATCACCGACAAACGAAAACTGCAGATTCTATGATTAAAAATAAGACAAAAAAGATCATAAACGCTTTTCCGAAAATGCTTCCTAACCGAGATGCAGGTTGATTAAAAAATACTTTTTTTAAGGTTTTTTTAAGATTCCTCAAAAACTACAAAAGATATTACACTGAGATTTGGTACACCTAAATGTCTAATTAAATACAATTAATCAGGTGAGTTTGAGTCAACTGACTCCATCCAGTGGCGTAGAATATTTTAAGTTAATCAGTTTAAGTAAAAAAAAACGCACGCCCCTCGTTTTTTTTGAAGAAATACTATTTTGATAGATCAACATTTAATTCTGCAAATAAAATCATACAGTATTTTTTCGATCCGGCACCCCATTTTTGAAATATTTTGCATTAACATAAACGACCACATTGTTCAATAAAAATTAAAATTTGTTTTATTTTACAAAAAAATAACGCAGTTAACTACTAGATACATTATTAAAGAGATATTGAAGGAATCAAAAACAAAATAATAATTATTTTTATACATATTGTTCAAAATGTCCTCCTTCCTTTTGAATGCAAGCACAAGCTTCTTAGCAAATGAAACCTAACACGCTGAAAAATTTGTGGCATAGCCCTAATCTCATCGCATGCCATCTGTATGCGATTCCAAAGTTGCTCTCGATTATCAATTTGAACAGAATAGACACGAGTTTTCAGATACCCCCACACAAAAAAATCCAATTGGTTTAAATCTGGCGATCGTGCCGGCCACGGTACTTCACTTCCTCGTCCAATCCAGCGTCCAGGGAACCATGCATTTAAAAATTCTCTGACGTTTCGTGTAGAATGTGGTGGTGCACCATCATGCATGAAATATATGTTCATTCTAACATCTAAAGGTACGTCGTCAAACAATTCTGGCAAATCTTCTCTCAAAAAATTTAAATAGAATTCGCCAATAAGTCTTTGAGGAAAACGGATAGGTCCGATTAGGTGATCGTCTAGTATACCTATCCAAATATTTTTGATAAATCTATGTTGGTGAAGCTGTAACTACAGTTGGATGCAGATTTTCATCTAACCATTTGTGGGAATTATGCAAGTTTATTATTCCATTTCGGGAAAAAATACACTCATCAGTGGTCAATAAGTTTCTAACAAATTGTACATCTTCAGCATTTTTATTTAAAAGCCATTCGCAAAAATTCATTCGACGAGGATGGTCAACAGGCAATAATGCATGCACTTTTTGTAGGTGAAAGGGATGTAAATTTTGTTCTCGTAAAACTTTCCAAGACTTGCTATGCGACACACCAAATTCTAAACCTAACTCACGCGTACTTATTGATGAATTTTCATAAACTCTATCTAAAATTTGTTCCTCAATTTCAACTGGTACACGAGCATCTCGTCCGGAATTTTTCTTTCCTTTTAAACTTCCATACTCTAACAAGTTACGATGAACGGTTCTAAACGTAGTATGATGTGGATGTCTTCTTTTTGGAAATCTTTGTTCATAAAGTCGAGCATTGCAATTAGTATTACCATAACATAAATGCATATCGACCAGTTCTCGATTGGAATAATTCATTTTTTCACAGTAATTAGACACAAACAATGAATTACAAAACACGCGTAAATGCAACTATTTTAGCAAACATAAGATACGTAACTGTCAAATGCAAAGCAATCTTTGATTTATTTAATTTGGTTATTACTGAATAATATAGTCGTTTATGTTAATGCAAAATATTTCAAAAACGGGTGCCGAATCGAAAAAATACTAAGTATGATTTTATTTTCAGAATTAAATGTTGAATTTAACAAAAAAAATATTTCTTATAAAAAAGCAAGGACGTGCGTTTTTTTTACTTAAGGTGATTAACTTAACATATTCTACGCCACTGGATGGATCCAGTTGACTCAAACTCACCTGATTAATTGTACTTAATTAGACATTTAGGTGTACCAGATTTCAGTGTAATATCTTTTGTAGTTTTTGAGGAATTTTAAAAAAATCATTTTTTAATCAACCTGGCCAGGAAGCATTTTCGGAAAAACGTTTATGATAATTTTAGTCTTATTTTGAATCATAGAATCTCCAGTTTTCGTTTGTCGGTGATACACCACTATATATATATATATATATATATATATATATATATATATATATATATATATATATATACATATATATAAAGGCAAAATTTACATCGATTGAGGCTTGAACCTTGATGGCGCAGATTGTTAGCGCGGTACTCTAGCAAAGTACAGGTCGTAGGTTCAAATCCTACTCGAAGTAAACTTTTTATTTATGTATTTAATAAAATTAATAATAATTTTTAATTATATATATATATACATATATATATATATATATATATATATATATATATATATTATTTAGTTTTTTTTTGATGTTTTTATACTTAACTTCTACTGTAAGTACACCTACCATTTTAAGTGATTGGCAGCAGTATGTAACTAAATTCATTTCAGTGTCATCCATTTGTAAATTTGGAAAATAATCTTTAAAATCTATTAAACTTAAAATAATGACTGCTGCACCAGAATCAATTTCAAAAAGTATAGTTACTCTGTTAACTTCTAAATGTAATGTAAATTTTTCTCTAGAAAAACAATACTCACTCGAAATTGTTAAAATTTCCTCTTTATTCTCCACCTGATTCCTAAGTTCATTTAATTTCCCAGAGGTTTTTTTTAAATTCCTTCTGCATGCAGACTCTATCCAAATGACCTTCACGGTTACAAATTTTACACCCTAAATTATTTTTAATACAATTATTTGCTAAATATTTTTACGAACCGCACCTAAAGAACACTTTAATCAATTTGAAAAACGGCTGGAAGATGGAGATAAGATATAGAACTTAATTTTTGTACCTGATCGTTAGACTGCGTACGATTTAATTGCGCAATATCTCATAGATACTTCCACACCAATTCCGATTTCCAAACCTTTTTCTAAAGTTAATTCTTTGATCTCAAGTAAGCGACTTTGTATATTTTGATTTCTTAAACCAAAAACAAACTGATTTCTTAAAACTTTCTTCAAGTAAATACCAAATTTGCAATGCTTGACCATCTTTTGAAGAACAGTTAAAATGTCCATTACAGATTCACCTTCTTGTTGTTTTCTTTGTAAAAATCTAAAAATTTCTGCTACTTCTAAAAGCTCTGGATTATAATGGTCTTTCATTATTGTAATAACTTCATCGTACGCCTTATGTTTTGGATTTTTAGGTGATAATTTATCGCATAACACATCGAGAACTTCAGGACTCAAGTGATTCAGTAATAAACCTGTATATTCATCTTCAGGAATTTCAAAAATATTAAACGCACTTTCAAGACGCATCAACCATTTGTCAAATGATTTTGATGTGTCAAACATTTCCATTGAAAACAAATTTTGAATGGATTGTACTACTTTTTCTTTTTCTTGTGTAATTTGAAATGAATCTCTATTTATTTGGTATTCCTTGTTCACTATTGAAATGGTAATTACAAAATGAGTTTTTCAATTCTTCCATTTAAATTGTATAACTGAGTTCTTTCTTGCTTTTACTCGTCGCTAAATTATTGTATATTTTGTAACAGTAGTACTAAACGTTCTTTTATATTCAACATCTCATAACTATAGCCAGAGAGTGTGGCGAGAGTGGACACTCGAATAGGAAATCTTGAGATAAGTTTACTTCCTCCCAATTAACTAGAGGGTATTAATAACTAAAAAATAATAGATTACTGTAACTGCACAATGCATACTTAGTAGTAAGATGCGTACTTTAGTAATTTTTTGATTAGGTGTTTGGGCGCATATGACGTTTGCCATTATAGCGCTTGAAAGCTTCAATTGCTTTTTCTGTAAATTTGTTTAACATTATTTATAACTTTCGGTCGCTTTTTGTGTGGTTTACCTTGTGAAACTATTCTCATATTGCACTATTAAAATAATCGTGCCTTAAAAAGTTGACCCAGACACATGCACCTAACTAAATAAAACGTTTGTCAGGGTATTTTGAACACCCTGTATACGTAGTGGGTAATTTTGTTTGTAATTCTATGCACTTAGTTAGATTCCGTATATACATATTTTTTTGTTGTTGTCAAGTTGAGTTTTATAGATAAATTTGTGTTACGTGTGTTGCGACCTTTAGGGATGGTGTGTGTATGGCGAGCTTTAGATTTCTTTGTGAATTATTATTCCGTAATTTAGGTTGTTTTTCCTTATTATTCCCCGTTTATAGAAGTTTGAGTAACGTTTATTTGTAAATAGTTGTATATAAGTGTAAATAACGTTTATTTCGTTTGATTTCCTTAAAAATTATAGAAAGAGTGTAGATTTATGTGTATATGATGTCATGCTGGCGACATAAAGACGAGTAGTTATAGTGGTTCAGATTAATAGTGAGTATGTTGGTTTTAAGTCATAGAGGAAGAATGTGGGACTTATTGCTTGTACTTAAATAAAAATATAGAGATATTTTTCGCGTTAAGTCTGCTGATGTTTGAACTTTTGAAAGTTCTCGAGCCCTGACGGATGGAAACGAAGTTTGTGAATAGGGGTAACTTATCTTCTCCTTCCGTTTTTTAATTGGTGGAATTAAATTAGATAAGATTTTTTGTGAGTAGTGGGATTTAAAAATCCAAGATGGATTTTTGGTAATAATTTGGTTGATTCTGAAACTGATCGCGCTCTCGTGTACTAGTACGGTGCCGCTTGTTGTTACGCTTTAAGGGGTGATTTAGAACGTTGATATATTGGACCGTGTGGTGTTTAACGAACGTACTTTTGTGTAGTAAGGGTAGTTTAGCTACTTCTGAAGAGAACATGTAAAGGGATTTTATTAAAATTGTTCAATCACCAAAGGATTATACCTAGTGCCGATTTCGATTTTACGTAATCAAGTACCTAGAGATCATCGTCGTGTTATATTAGTGCTTCGGTGAACTCATTGGTTTATATCGCTTTTGCGGATTTAAAAAACATTAACGTTCTTGTAGTGCCTCTTAATTACCGTGCAAAGCGTGTTTAAAGATAAAGAAACTTTCGCAATATATTAAAATTATAGTTATTTAAACAAGTTATTAACCTTTTGGATTATTAGTGGATTTAAAAGATAAAAGTTAACAAGCAAGTTGAGCGCACAAATTATTGTTTTAAAAGAAGTTTTTAATTTATGCAGCAACATTGTAACGAGATTCAATCAAGGAATCGTTTTTGTATAAAAGAACAATAGTCAAGATTTCATTTATCATTTGTCAGAGCAGGGAGATTTCATTTCCGTCATATTGGTCATCATTTTCAATTGTGGTAACACAGGAGAGGTGTTAATTCTAGACCTTAAGGTAATATAATATTGTGTTTTTTTTATTGAATATTTTCAAGATTTTTGTGTGTTTCGAACTATTTTTTTTGTGTTAACGAAGGTTTGAAAGCGGTGTCGCTTTTTTGTTAAATTAAGTTGCTGTTTTAAATTTATTTAGTGTAATTAATCATAGTTCTGACGCTCCGCCTTCACACTTTTTTTATTTTAGTAGTAAAGGGCAATTGACCCTATTGTAGTGTGGGTAATTAATCCACGGTATATACATATTTATAGGTTAAACCATTTAGAACGGCGTTAAGCATCATTCTGATCAGACATCCTGTCGCCCATTAAGCCTTTGTATTTTTTTGTTTATACGCATTATCGTATGGTTATATTCATCTTTTTTTATTATTTTATTATAGCTTTGTTAGGTTTTATAAATGTGTTTTAATTCTGTGGAAACCCTTTTGTGTTACATAAAAATTTTTTTGCAAATTGCAAGTTTTCCAGTAATTTAGAAGCGTCAAATTTTAACTTAACGAAGTTAGTTTTCTTTATTATTGAGTAATAGCGTTAATGATATTTAGTGTTTTATTTGATTTTTAGTTGAGTATTAATTCATTTAGAGTGGATTCTATAGCTTGATTTTTTTTTTTTTTGATTATTATTTAATGCCTAATTATTTACACTGAGGTGTAGTAACGTAACTTTATTGAATGTTTACCACGCTTTTATTTGACAAGCGTGTAGTGCGATTTTGAAGCCCGATTTCAGGTAGTTTGCTGAGTTGCTGTCCAGCACACCTGGGATTGATTGCGGATAGGTAAGCGTATGTTTTTTGTATGATTAGACACGCTATGTACTCGTAATTTTGGCTCGACGACCCTTATTTTGACTACCAAACATTCTGGCGCCCAAAAAACCGACTGATTACGTCTTCATCCCCTATTTTGCCTTACGTACGATTTACTATTCTGGATGTGCAAAATTTAGCAACATCATACCCACACCCAACACGCTGACTAGTCGGGGCAAAAATGCCAATTTATCTGTAATCCCGTTCTACCACCCGTTTATACCGATACACGTTTATTTGAAAAAGGTATCGTTTCCTCCCCAAGGGAGAAAGGCGGGCTGCTCGAGCTTTTCGAGCTCCTTCAGCCACAATCATGAATTCCCAGCATACATGCATACATTACGTATATATGCATGGTAGGATTAAGGATGGGTGTAGTCAGAATAGGATCGGAAGGAACGGAGTTAGGGTTCTGAGGGGGAAAATACTACCCCAGCATTCGCCTAAGTAGCCGTACATGGTGTGCATATACGCAGTGACCATGTCGCTACATGTGTATAAGACAACCTCTCTGAAAAAAACTCATACAAGGTAGACGGTAACGGGAATCGAACCCATTACCTCCCGAATGCTAAGCAAGTCGTGTCACCACTACGCTACTAGCTCGATTAAGTGGCCAACAGATGGGGCCAGATGACCTACGTCATCGATACATCCACCTAGCTAAATAAAACGTTTATTTTGCCATCGCACATTTAAGTATACATCAAAAAAGGATGGTTAAAATTTCAAGTGCATTTTGAGCAACCGACGTATGTTATCGACTGTTTAAACACCATGGAAAGAGATGACCTATAAATGCTTGCTGTAATTTTCGTCCTAATATGATTATGAAAATGCTCCTTTGACTATCGTAGTTTGTTATTTTTATGACGTCTTTTTGCTTGTTACCACTTGTTACTTTCTTTCATATTTCCTATGTTTTCATATTTCATTATACATTTTCAATACAGTCCTTTTCAGAACTCTTCCCCTTGTTCAATCACTTACGTTCATTCCAACATCTTTGTTGGTTTTTCCGAAACCTTGTAATGTCTATACAAAGTAAAACCTTGCAAACACAAGCACAAAAGTTTGTACTGAATTTATTATAATATTTTAAAAAGGAGAAAGAAAACAAACGGTCCTGGAACACCGCTTTCTTATGTCCAAGATGTAGGTGTTTTTAGAATTGTCTTAAGCTCAATTAATAGTGATCTCAAATGCACAGCGTGTGGCTAATACCTGGGGTATATCTGTCACAATAGTGAAAAATATCAAATCTTCGGCAAAACCCAACCCAATTCTGTCTAGTCAGGATAAATTGTATTATCTTCAGAAAAAACATGTCACAGTTGCAACTTTAAATGCAGAAATTCGTAACACCCATGTTCTATTAAGTGATAGAAATTTAAATCGTGCCTTACATGCAATGGGGTTCAAGTTCCAGAAAGAGTGTAATGGAAGAGCTTTGGTAGAAAAAAGAAATATAGGTGAAATAAGAACATAGTTTTTGAAACAACGACTCAAAAGGAATTCCGGGAGAATCACCGCAAAATGACGATGTAAAGAGTGTACGAAATCCTCAAGGATATGATGGTAAAAGATTTATAGTTATTAATGCTGAAACTGCCGCAGGATTTGTACAGAATGCTTCTTAGCTATTTGCATTGAAAGAATATTGCCATGGTGAAATGAATGGGGATATGTTTAAAAAATGGCGCACTGAAAATCTCCTAATCAATTTAGAAGCACCTTCATTAATTATACCTAATTGATAATGAGCCTTACCATTCCACGTTAGTGGAAAAACTACCAACATCGTCTTGGACCAAAGGTAACAATCTCCTAGCTAAATAACATTAGTTATGATCCCACCTCATTCAAAACCGAGCTCTATTCGTTAATAAAATCACAACGAATAGTAAAACGATGAGGTAAATGAAATAATGATTTATGGACATGACTTATTAATATCGCCACCTTATCATTGTGAATTCAATGCAATTGAATTAATATGGGCATATGCTAAAGGATACTATGACAAGCACATAGGAAGAGATTGCTTTAAAGACGAAAATGTAATTAGTATGTGTAACGAAGCTTTACAACAAAGTAACCAACATATTTGGGCTAATTGTGTACGCCATACAGAGATTATAAAACAGTGGTATAAGTGTGAGGAAGTGGTAGATTTTACAGTAAACGAAATGATTATTAACGTTACAAGTGATTGTGATAGTTCGGATACAGATTAATCATATATTATCTTTTCTTTAATCAATGCGTTACTACAACATAATTATGTATTTCACAAATATATACTAATTAATTGCATTAAAATTTATTTAATCATGTGGAAGGCCACAGCATTGCTAGCTATTACAATTACAGTTGTACATATTCGAAGATCTTTGAAGATCGTAGTTACATAACCTACAAATGTTATAATAATTACTAATCACATGTAAATGTTTGACATATACCTTTGTAAAAATCAGTATTTACATTAATCTAATTTTCATCCACCTGTGGGTCAAGGTGAAATTTTTGAAACCATATTTCATATTATCACCTGCAATTGTAATTAAGATTTTGTATTTACAATAACGTCTAACACTTACCATGGCCTTAAATTTTTGTTACGATAAACCTTTCTAATTAGTTTTAACAAAATCATAATTCAATAACTTCAAAATATTTAATTTTTTAAGTTTTTCTAGTAAGTGTTATTTTGACATTAAGATTTTGAAACATCGCTGCATTACTGCCATCTAAGAGAAGATGTATTAAGTTTGATTTTTGATCATTTATTATTATGGATATAAGTTGACTCATATTTTGATATTAAACCATTCGTTATTAGATTATGACGTAGGTCAATTCTTTGGTGGCAAAGATAGTATGTAAAGTTGCATCCTGGAGTTCATTTGATATTTTGGCAAAAAGTTAATTTGACAGTACAGAAAAAAAGGAAACCTTGCACTTTTACATTAAAAAAATACATTTTACTACTTACTTATTAAATATGTACACGTTTTAATATGTTTCACACATGTAAATTATAATTTTCAATAGATATTGAAACAATAAAATTTCAAAATAAATTTCAGGTGTGTGGAGAAAATACTTCATCCTAAGTTATATGAGGCCGCTATTAAGTCTATCAAATTATAGTGACTAGTGTAGGTAGCGGACCGCGAAGATTTTACTATTGTAATAAACGTTTGTCAAATCACCATTTTTACCGCGATAGAAAAGATAATTAGTGGATTTTTAATATCTTGATAATACGTCGTAATTTGCCAATGTTTTCAAAATATTTTTATTTATATATTTTTATGTAAGAAATGTGGGATTATTTGTAACTAGTATTTGTCTAGGGTTGTAAAACACATGTTGGAGGGTGAGTGGCAAGTGCACGCTTAAAAATGCTTTACTGAAGGGTCGTAACGAATCATTGCATTTCTTATGCGCTCTTGATGTAAAAATGTTATTGACCTAATGATTAATTGTGGCGGTACAGACCGCGATCAAAATATATCTTTGTTACTTGGAAACTCGAGAGAGAAATGCAGGGTTTGTTACGAACGAATGCATATTTTTAAAATTAAGATGTCGAGCAATAATAATATGAAACTGTTCCAACGGAAATTAATGTTTCTTGTTGTTTATTACTTTTGAAAAACGGGGGTGGTTCTTCAGGACTAGATATAGTTAGTTTTGAAATCGAAGGGGCGGCAATTACAGTTAGACTGTCAATCGAGCCAGATCGATTTTGGGTTAATTAAATACCTTCATTGTAAACAGTCTGTCTTTAAAAATATTTCGTGCGTGTACATTTTTTTTTTAATTAGCCAACACTAATTTGTCTTTTCTTTCGAGTGTTAGTTGTAATTGGTGTTTCAAATATTCATCTATAAATAACAGTCACCCTTTTTGAAGTTAAACCACGTAGGTTAACAATTTGTGTCTGTGATCAATTAAGAGAATATTTATTCTAGTTTAAGTATGTGTTTTTATATAACTGAAAGCTCGCAAAAAATCATTTACCAGCCTAGATAACATATTAAATGACCAAACATTGTCTTGCAAAAATAAAAAGGCAGTACAGGGCCCTCTTACTCTGGTATTTGTGCGAATTAGCATTGTTGGTTATATTTATAATTGTGTAGAGGTGGCTGGTAAATGGGTATAGGATACCGCTGGTTACTAATTTTAAAGGCAATTGCCAGTATGTACACACTCCCAATCCAGACCATTAAACACCTCTAATTTTTATTCCTATTGTTTTTATTTGTTGTATAGATGAATGTGTAACCTGAGCGAGGAGCACTGTATTTTTCTAACGCACTCAAACTTATATATCGGTCACGATGTTAGTGATCTATTTATAACTTACCCTTGTAAAGCTTTGTTTTAAGGAGTTTTTTGTCAGTTTGTTTAAGTAGAATTATTTACCTGGCTGATCTCTCTTTGTATCTGCTTTATTGTAATTTGATTTAAGTATTCTGTGCTTTTGTGGTCACTAAACAGTTGGGTACGGGCAGATTTCTTGTCTATTTCCTTTTGTCCTTGCCTTTACCTTATTATCATATGTGCAATTTTACTGTTGTTGTATTTTATATGTACCGTAATTTGCTTTATTATTTTATGTGCTTATTTACTTAAAGGCCGGCATGATGGGTTTTAAAGGGCCACATGGTTGGTGTTACGATTTTTATAATGATTTTTATTTTGATTATTTATGACCCAATTGTACGTATGACTACATGTGGGTTTTTATTATTGTGTTTCTGTGTAACTAAACTGCTTTTTATTCATTTTCTCTTAATGTTATAATTTTATACGCACTTTAACCTGATTTAATGGTGTTCTGTTCTATATTTAACCCTTTCATTGTTTTTTTTTGTGTTATTTGATTTATTAATGTAAGTGCAACTACTTATTTATGGATAAAGTGGGT
This sequence comes from Vesta saturnalis, assembly GCA_036346205.1. Classification (NCBI taxonomy): domain Eukaryota; kingdom Metazoa; phylum Arthropoda; class Insecta; order Coleoptera; family Lampyridae; genus Vesta; species Vesta saturnalis. The sequence continues at coordinate 437,787 of JARFJB010002108.1, read as the reverse complement.
TTTATTGGTGGTTCTTTCCCACAAGAGCATATTAACGGGCTGAACTACCGCTGCGCAACGCTCGTTGACTTTAATTTGAGCAGTTTCATTTTTTTTTACCTGCCCCTCATGATGCAACACTTATCTCATCCAGCCTATCTAATTCAGATAGTACAACGTACATACCACTAGACAGCCACTTAGTTTAATCAGATTTGAGGTTTGCGATTAATTAAATATCAGAATTGTAAATAAATTCTAATGTTTTAATTATTGCCAAGTCAAGAAAATTACTTAGCGATTGTTTCGTTCTTGATTGCATTATTGCATATATATATATATATATATATATATATATATATATATATATATATATATATATATATATATATATATATATATATATATATATATATATAATTTAACAGCGTACTTAAAAATCAATTGTATATGTTATCTTTATCTTGATTAGCTTCTTTAATATCAAAAAATAATCAAGCTGTTTATTAGCTTTACAAAATAGACCAAAATACGATCTCCACGTGGGCATATAAAAACAGCGCTATTGCATCAGGGTAGAAATGATTATTATTATTTCATCTAATATTTAGACCTTAATGTTTTTTTGCAACAGCAGCAAATTTTTAAAATATTTGTAAACACATTAATTAACGCAATGTTGACAACTAATTGCCACTTTCCAATTAATATAAATGAAGTTGTGTAACTGTTTAATAATAATAAACACATATTAGGAGGCAGGCGAACAGATTCCTGTCTTACTATACTACGGCCCCTTATTAGAATACAACCCCCAATGCATAGATAAATTAGGTCACAATCTGTAGATGGGATTTAAAAAAATGTAATAATAATTGTGCAGCCTCCTTTGATAAAAACGGATCCTAATTAATAACAGATTAAATCTTTTTTCACTCAGAACACTGCATGCGCACGCATTTACCTACCCTCCAGGGCTTGACTGATTGCCCCTTTCCAATTAATATAAATGAAGTTGTATAACTGTTTAATAATAATGAACACGGCCCCTTATTAGGATACAACCCCACAATGCATAAATATATTAGTTCACGATCTGCAGATGGGATTAAAAAAATGTAATAATAATTGTGCAGCCTCCTTTGATAAAAACGGATCCTAATTAGTAACAGATTAAATCTTTTTCACTCAGAACACCGCGAGCGCACGCTTTAACAAAATTTCTTAATACAGCCAAAAGGGTCCTAATTAGTGTGAAAATTCCATCAAGGGGTTGAAAAAAGCCTCCGAAAAGAAACCATAGGTGTTAAAAAATACGATCCCCCACGTGGGAATATAAAAAAAATGGTGGGTTTCCCCCCAAAAATCCAAGATGGCGGCGTAAGATGCATGTGTTCTAGTTAAAAGGATTTTAACTTACTCTCTGAGATTAAGGTTACTCACTATTTCATACCGTTATACCGTTTTTAAAGTGAAGCAAATCAGTACTGTTGCTTTAAAGTTGACTTTTTTGTACACAAAATTATTCACTTGAAAGACACACAAACTGCTTTAGTAAAGTTTATATGTATTTTACTCCAATTTTATTATGTTTAGATTGATTTTTTTCAAAATTGATCTAAACACACACACACACACACACACACACACACACACACACACACACACAAGCACACACGCACAGGTACGCGCACGCCGTATGCACACACACAGCTAGGTCCAAGTTAGTTATTAAACTTCATTCAAAAGTAGAAATGCAAGGAGTATTAGATAGAGATAGTAGCAATTAGAAAATAATATGATTTTTGTTAGGATTTGTTAAATAAAATTTGTGGTTATGTTTTTTGTTAAGATAGTACAATTATTACGACAAAGAAATGAGAAATAAGTTTAGATATTAAACATGTAGAAGTAGTTCAAAATAGGTTTCAACAGCCAACGTAAAACTAAAAAAAATTGAAGAGCTGTAAAAATCATTGAATTCTAGAAATATCGCAATTTCTTCGTGTGGTTAAATCTATCTATGAAAATATACTCAGATAGGTTTTACCTAAGAGACGTAAAATTGGCAGTTCAGCTTGTATAATCCTTTGTTTACACAAATTACATTTTTAATTGATTGCCTTTGAGCTCTCAGGTTGTCCGCTAGCTTTCACTACTTGTGGGTATTGGTGGTTGCATACTATAGTATAAATTTCCACAGGATGGATTATAGCAAGTTTATTTACAAGAATAAAAATTAAATTGAACAGGTAGAAGAAGTAATAAAATTAAAGAGTTTCTTATAACGCAAATCGAATATTAGGGTGAAATACTAAATCAAATTATATTGAGTTCTTAATGGAATTATATTCTTCCTCGTCCTTCTGTCCGGGCTTCGTACCGGATGTGGGGTCGGACCGGCCTGGATCGTTAACTGGAAAATATAAGCGTTTAAAACAGAACGTGCTTCTTATCACGTGGGTTACTGAATTGTAAGAAATATGTGATTAGTTTAACACAATTTATAGCTGGGTGTGTTTTGGAGTATTTTGGTGAATTCATACGTTGTAGAGTTATGAAAAATTGTAAATCAGGTGAGTCGTTCACTTTTGTATTTATGTTAGTTTAATTAAGAAATGGCCAATGCACTCGGGGTGATTGAGATATTCGGGACTTCAGATGTCGGAGAAACTTAATAATTAATAAAACGTAAAGTTTTTATTGTATTCGATTTGGTTCAGTAAAGTAGCTTACAACTTCACCTTGTATGTAACCATGCTTACAATGGAATTTTTGATACAAACAAAATATGGGGGTGTGTAATCGAATTACACTTTTAGTGCGGATTGATGTTTGAAAAGTGGATTAAAACAATTAAAGGGATGTTAACGTAGTTAACGACGGGGAGGGTTAACCAAATACATGTTTTAATTTTGTGTAAAAATTAATGAATGAAAAGGGGATTTATGGTTACGAATGGATATGAAATGGAAATGAGACTTGATAAATGTGAATTTAAAATTCCGGGTGGTCAACTGGATAGGGCAATACCGGTTCGGTATCAAGAACAACCCAGGGTTATTGGTGGGGGACTAGATTTGGTGGATCGATGCAGGAATGAATAAAGGGAGGATCTGCGTATGTAATTTACTGGTTTTAAGGTGGTGGTGGTGTCTGGGATAGTTATTAAGATAATTTATCCTCTGGAAGGAGGATATTATTTACTGACGTATTATTTGTCCTACGGGGACGTACCGTAGTTGTACAAAATAGCACTGGCTACCCTTTTTACTCCCCTCGAGGTACGAACTCCAAGTAGATATAAAATAGGGGAACGTTCCAGTTAATATTCACCGGGAAAGGAAAGCGGTTGTAGATTGCGTCGTAGAATTACCCGGTCGCCGGGGCCGGAACCGCCGTTGACAAAATAATGCTAACCAGTAATCCTTACATGCCCCTCGAGGTATAAAACTACGAGAGGATATGTCTGGGATGACTTCCTGGTCACTATTTTCGTTTCGTCGGGAAGGAGTTATTTCATACAATCCTTTAACCTCTCGGGGCCTCAACATTCGTTGGAGAAATAATGGTGCTAAATAACTGTTTACACCCCCTCGACGTATGAACTCCTAGTAGATATGCAAATAGCGATTGTTCAGGTTGCTTAGGGTATAATAATGATTGAGAAAATGAATAAACAACTATAAATCCGGAAATCAGGTTTTATAGGACGTAATCTGACAGGTAGGATGCAGGATTTTTATAAACGCACAGGTAAACTCTCAGGATTTCTTTACTTAAAGTTAGGGAAGCAGGTATGAGAATAAGTCATGTAGGTAAACGGGAGATCGGTTATTTATAGGGGAATTGGTGTGGAGTGGGCAACTGAGATTTTTCGAACCATAATACATTAAGTTTCGGAAGCAAATGGGAAATAAGTTTTATTAGGAATTTATTTATTAGCATAGGATAATTAATGGTAAGGATTTTTAGGATGATTACAAGCATAAACTTTTGATATATACTTATTACGATTAAAACCTGTACTTCAGATGAACAACTACAAGTTGTAGAAATTTAAATTTATAGGTCAAGGTCATGTCCCCTTTAGACAAGAAATTAAAATTTCAAGGTCACGCCTCATTGTTCAAGCAATTCTTAGAATCAATGTTCAATGGCCTTCTAGGGTATTACAAGTCTTAGAAATTAATTTGTAAGGTCAAGGTTTTTGACCTGCAATTCTTAGAAATCAATTTTTAAGTGAAAGTTTATTGACCTGCAGGGGTATCACACTACAATTTTTAGAAATCAATTTTAATGGTCAAAGTTTATTGACCTGCAGAAGTATCATACCACAGTTCTTAGAAATCTAAAAATAGAATCTTCAAGGCTAAATTTAATTAATTCATCATATTACAATTTTTAGAAATATAAACATAGAACCAGTGTATATGTGTATCTGTGTATCTGTGTATCTGTGTATCTGTGTATCTGTATATCTGTGTATCTGTGTATCTGTGTATCTGTGTATCTGTGTATCTGTGTATCTGTGTATCTGTGTATCTGTGTATCTGTGTATCTGTGTATCTGTGTATCTGTGTATCTGTGTATCTGTGTATCTGTGTATCTGTGTATCTGTGTATCTGGGTATCTGCGTATCTGCGTATCTGTGTATCTGTGTATCTGTGTATCTGTGTATCTGTGTATCTATTGCAAACCCTCCAAAAATGTGTCTGACCTCAAAATATCTAAAAAGTCATAGTCATAGCTGTGACTGTAATTAATACTAAGTATGGTGAACGTATACTGATAGAAACGGCTGACTTTAAATGTCTATTACCTCAGCGCTTTTATATGTACTTCAAAGAAGAAACCCACATTAAAGAATTTAAAACGTTGCTGAACATGTAGGATGTGTTCCTTAGTAATTTAAGGGCGGTTGGAGAAACCACAAACATAACATCAAAACTCAAAAGTTCACCGTTATATATGAATACTCCACATACTTTCAGTAACAATATATATGTAATATATATATATATATATATATATATATATATATAATTTAGGCTTGTGTTGGTATTGTCAAAGTATCTCACGAAATTGGATACCAAATTGATTGGTCAAATGTAAACGAAGAAGATATAGTCTAGCAGCATTATGAATCTTTTATCTAACAATCTTGATATTTATTACAATTGAGAATTGATTGAAGGATACGACAGAATTTTGGAAATTTTTATGATTTCAAACTACAACTGCTGTTCTTGTACATTCAATGCTTATAGTGTAGAAGAACTATTCAATTTAAAGGATATAATAAGCTGTCGATTGGAATTTCTTAAATCCTACAATCTAGAGTTTTTCTATGAAAAATTTATGCAAGTTATTAACTACCGTCATCTTTGTGAGAAAGAATTATATGGTAGTGATGATGATGACGACATTTATAAAGACATTGAAGATGTCATAAATGCAAAGTATAATATTAGTTCAACACTGTATGCTTAATGGAAATCTTGTATTATCGTGCTGCTTATCTAATGTAGCATTTACTAAATAAAGAAATATTAATAACTATAATCTGTTTTGTTTTGTCTCAATTTAAACTGTCCCGGCCACCAGGATGAGGCTTTTCTCTCAGGATGAGGTTGTTGTTTCTCCCAAGAACTGGTACCAGTATCCCAAATACAGATAGCCGTTTTCCAAAAACGGGAAACCGTTTCTGAAATACATATAGTCGTTTCCCAGATACAGATAGCCGTTGACGAAGAATGCGCTTCATCGAAATTGAAACAGTTCGGCTTTATATCCTACTACTTCATGGAATTCAGATCGAACTTCTAGCTTTGTTGTTTTTGCTGCTTTGCTTCGGACTGTTCTTGTATTGAATAAATGAATTAGCCAGGGTTGTCCTAACTATAAAATCAGAATACGAATGGTTGTGGCCTAAACTAAAAATGGAACAATCTAAATTATTTGTCGGGGTTACATGCTTTCCCACGTGTTTTTTCTCAAGGTTAGTGGTTTCAAAATAAGCATTTCTTGAAGGTTAAATTCATGGAAATAGCGAAATAAGCGTTCCTGATCAAATGACCGAATTTCTGTATGCTCGATATTGCTCAGTTCTGACAATAGAACCAGTTCGTAGAAATAAGAAGAATGATGGGTTGTTGTCTATGTCAAGGTTAGATGGCTAAATTTTTGTTTGTTATAATAATAAAAAGATTATGCTTAGAGTATGTAGGATTTTATTTACTTAATTTTTTACGTAATACTACTGTCCCAAGCACCAGGATCTGACCGGTCTCAGGATGAGGTAGTTGTTTCCGCCAAGAACTGCTACCAATATCTCAAATACAGATACCCGTTTCCCAAAAACAGCTCAAAAACGTCTCAAAACAGCCCAACAGATAATACGTAAGCTCAAGGTTTTATCTAATTTCATTACCTGCCACCAGCATTCGGAATAAATTGAACTACGTATGGTACCCTAAAAAAAGAATCAATTGGATTGATATCAGGTGACCATGGTTGCGGTCCGAATCCACCTATTAACGATTAGGATACTCTGTATCTAGGTGTTGGCGTACTGCAATAGCCTCATGAAGGGGTGCTCCATGATGTGTAAAATACATTTCCTATCCCTGAGGGGGACATCTTCTAAAAGTTCGGGGGAGACATTTTGAAAACAAATCAAGTGGGTTGGTCCATTTAACCAGCTAGGTAGCTGGTAGGCTCCTACTAAAATATTTACAACTCAACCAGACCACACGTTGATAGAAAATTTGTACCTATAACTATTTACATGTATTGGATGAGGATTTTCATCAACCCACACGATTGTTTCTGGTATATTGTAAAAGCTCGAAAAATCTTTTAAATTTTATAAAGTGGGGTATTCAGGTTCAATTGGGCTGGTTGAAGTGTTAAAATACTCGCTTTGGTATGCAGAAACAAAATTTGCATATTATTGCACAAACTTTTGAGAACTATAATCTTTTATATTAACATTTGATTTCATGTTAAGGGTTGAATTTACTAACAATATATTGAAGTGTTTTCAAATTATTTTTTTAATGTAGTTCATCATTGCACTTTTTAGCATCTTTGAATTCTTGAAGGGTTAAATGATCCTAGGAATATTTTACCACAAATAATAGAAGTAAAAAGAGAAATTAAAAAAATTAAACAATTTTATTCCAACATTTAGTTACGTACATCTAGAAGAATTCACTTAAAACTATTTAGTAACGCTAAAAAATAAATACACTGCTAAACATCCAAATGGACGAAGCACGTTTTGCATGTTGCTTATATTTTGTCGCACATTTTCCAAACAAAATTATTGGTCTCAACCAATTCAATTGTTCACTAAATACACTGCTAAGCCTCCAATGTTCGATAGTATGAGGCACGTTTTACGTGTTCCTTATGTTTTGTTGTACATTTTCCAAAAAATATTGGCCTCAGTCAATTTAATTACTAGTCTCACTTTTTCCACACCCGATATCTCACTGTTTATGTAGTCATTTAGAATGTTTTGCAACCAGCTCACAATTTTTTTCTTGAACTATTCAATGGTTGTTGGATCTTGAGTCTGGTGCAGGAAACCCTGGGATTCATGTTCCTCTCCATAGGAATAAAACACCTGTTTAAGCAAGTATAGCCGTGATAACATACAGTGTGACCCATTTCAAATGGAAACCTCTCTGTAAAAAATGTATTTATAATCCTATGTTAACGCTTTTTTTTTTAAATGATAAACCATCGAAAACTCCACTTTATGACAAAAATTTAGAGACAAATTTCAATTTTCAAGGCTTTCTATGATTTATTTTCAATGTCGAAAATGGAAAAATTTGATTAGCGATTTTTTTATTGAAATTTTAACTACACCACTGGATTCAGTAACCTCTCATATGGGTAAATCCCAAGTTCCATGAAAAAAAATTTAAAAATGACAGACCTATGACAAAATTAATGTAGGCAGTTGTGCGACACATTTTGAATGGAAACACCCCTGTAAAAAATGTGTCTATTATCTGATTTTGGCGGGACTTTTTTTAAAAGATACACCATCAAAGACTCCACTTTGTCACAAAAATTTAGAGATAAATTTCAATTTTCAAGGCTTTCTATGATTTATTTTCAATGTCGAAAATGGAAAAATTTGATTAGCGATCTTTTTATTGAAATTTTAACTACACCACTGGATTCAGTAACCTCTCATATGAGTAAATCCCAAGTTTCATGAAAAAATATTAAAAAATTACAGATTTGTGACAAAATTAATGAAGGCTCATAGTAACTTTTGCTTGATTTTTTCTAAAAATTGAAGTAGCCCATAAAAAATAAACAAAAGAAAGATAAATTAAGTGAATAGTTCTAATAATTTGACGTTTTACTATAAAATTTGTTTTCCATGGCCCTCTATTATTATCTGCCATTACTCAATAGAAATCTAAATCAAGTAAAAGTTGCTATGAGCCTACATTAATTTTGTCACAAATCTGTCATTTTTCAATATTTTTTCATGAAATTTGGGATTTGCCCATATGAGAGGTTACTGAATCCAGTGGTGTAGTTAAAATTTCAATTAAAAAATCGCTAATCGAATTTGTCCATTTTCGACATTGAAAATAAATCATAGAAAGCCTTGAAAATTGAAATTTATCTCTAAATTTTTGTCATAAAGTGGAGTTTTCGATGGTTTATCATTTAAAAAAAAAGCGTTAACATAGGATTATAAATACATTTTTTACAGAGGTTTCCATTTGAAATGGGTCACACTGTATCTCATATGAGGTGTTAACAGATATTCTTCGTAAACGTCAGTAAAGGTCATTAATAAATTATTGATAAAGTGGCAAAATTTCAGCCTGCCTTGCCATAAATGTACAGATAACTATCATAATTAGATCTTAACTTTGTATTAAAATGCATAATTCATTTATGCTTATGATTTTTTCCTGAACTATTCACATAGAGTAAGTCAAGAAGGTGTGAAAATAAAAGTTTTAAGTGCAAAAAGGAAGTGACAGTTCCACTTATATATAAATTGTATATTCAAGATTTTAAGTTAATCAGTTTTAGAAACAGTTGCCTAAAATCACATAAATAAATAAATCAAAGAATACTTAAACATTTAGGTCAACCAGAAACTTTTTTCATTCAAATATATGAACCACGTATCGTAATGCGTTTAAAAATAACAAAATTTTAACTGTGATTTCAATTTCTTTCTCAAACTATATTTATCGCAAGAAATGTTCATAAAGGTACTGACAAAAGTTATAGAAATTTCAAGCGAGAGCTACGGTCTTCTTATACATAAAAAGAAACCACTGGTCAGTTATAAACTGTAAATTTAATAAGAATCATCAACAAGCTCAAAATCTGAAACAGTCCTAAATATTAATGAATAGTCAATTAATAATTCTAGTGAAGTATCTGAACCGCTGAGCAGCCTTAAAACCGCTTTTAAAATCGAGAAAAGTTATATTTTTTTAACTGATTAAACAGAAAAATGAAGTAATTCCGTACATTTTTATCTTAAGAAAGAATATTAGGTTAGTTGAACAATATATTAGTAATACGTTAGATGATAAGAATGAAAATCTGCTAAAGATAAAGGGTAACTTAACTCTTATGGGATCATTAAGAAAAAAAGTAAACAAAATACATCGTTTTTTATGTTTCGTATGTAATAAATAATCAAAGCTATAATTTAAAAAAAAATCTGGCTGATGGACTTCGGCACAACACTTTCTCGTATAAGGAAACTAACTGTTCCTGCAGCAATTCCTAACTCCCTACATCTTGCAATATAATAAGATATATGTACTTACCTACAAAAATATTTTTTTCCTGTTCACCCTATATTTTGCAAATCTCTGTATATTTGGATAGCATGAGAAATTAACTTTAAAGAACTTTAGATTTGTTTTTGAAACTTTGATAAAAAATATTTAAAAAAATTTAAATAATAATTTTTTTGATATTTTCGGCAAAGCCGGAAGCGCTAAAAATAATCCAATATAGCAGTTTAGTAGCTATGTATGTCTACTATATAACCCTTTTATTTTAAGATTTCATTTTTATTAGAAACATAGTTACAAGGAATTGAATTTTTTAATTTTAGAATTCTGAACTCCGGTCCTGGATAAGATAGAAATCTCATAAAGCTCATTATATTTTCGTTACATGTGACTACAAAATATGTAAATTTAAAAGCTATACGTTGATAGGCCAGTCACTATAACTTGCAATATAAGAAGACATACTTACCTACAAAAATTATTTGTTTCTTATTCAGCTTATATTTTGCAAATCATTGTATATTTTTACGTATTTGGATACCATGAGAAATTAGCTTTAAAACACTGTAGATTTGTTTTTGAAACTTTTGTATAAAATATTAAAACAAATTAAAAAAATTATCTTTTTTTATTATTTTCTGCAAAACCGGAAGCGCTAAAAATATTTCAATATAGCAGTGTAGCAGCTATATATGTCTACTATATAATCCCTTAATTCCAAGATTTCGTTTTTATCATAACCATAGTTATGAGGGATTGAAATTTTCAAATTTAAAAATTTCTAACTCCGGTCCTGGATAAATTACAGAAATCTCATAAAGTTCATTATACTTTCGTTATATGTGACTATAAAATATGCAAATTTAAAAGCTATACGTTGATAGGCCAGTCACTATAGCTTCCAATATAAGAAGACATACTTACCTACAAAAATTATTTTTTCTTATTATATTTTGAAAATCATTGTATATTTTTACGTATTTGGATAGCATGAGAAATTAGCTTTAAAATACTGTAGATTTCTTTTTGAAACTTTGATATAAAATATTAAACAAATTTAAAAAATAACTTTTTTATTATTTTCGGCTATACCGGAAGCGCTAAAAATATTTCAATATAGCAGTGTAGCAGCTATATATGTCTACTATATAATCCCTTAATTCCAAGATTTCATTTTTATCAGAAGCATAGTTATGAGGAATTTAAATTTTCAAATTTCAAAATTTCTTACTCCGGTCCTGGATAAGTTACAGAAATCTCATAAAGCTCATTATACCGGGATATCAACAATGAATAACCAAAAAAAAACTGTTTTTACAGAATTTTAAATCAAAAGTTTATTCCAAGTTACTAGTGAAATTAGGCACAAATATTTATTTCATCCTCGATGGACATTTCATAAACGTACATAGATTTTTCCTTTTTCAATTATTCCTTTATCTACATTTGTATTACAATAAAATAGTTTTTTTCAATACTCATTAATAAATTAACCAGGACTTTCAAGGTAAATTTATTCGTGTATTTTATGCATTTTTCGTAAATAAATTTTTTTAGGTTATAATGCCCTTTACTGTGGAACAAGACAAGTTTATTTTGGAAGCTTATTTCCGAAACGGCGAAAAAGATGTAGATGGAAACTGGAAGTATGCAGTACGATTCGATTATGTGTTGAAGAATATCGACGTCACTTTCAGAACGAATTAGATGATGATGTTTTATGCCGACACATTCGAAGAATTGTTAGTCGCTTTCATGAGCATGCTAGTGTTTGCAAGGGAAAATCTACGGGTCGCACAACTGTACTTACAGAGGAAGTAGTGGAAAATGTACGATATCGTTATATTTGTATGTAAATAATATGTGCACTAATTGAAAATCTTTACTCATTATTTACTACACTTTAGCTGAATTGATCTCATTTACATGCACGTTTGAGATCTAAAAAAACTGCATTATTAATTCATTATTTGCTGTGCTTTAGATCAATATAAATACAGATTTGAGTTATCTTAAAAAACAATAGGTACATCATAAAGTAGACATGGTGACTAGTTCCATATGAGAAGGACTAAATCAGTGGTATATAATCTGAAATAAGTTTTTGTTCAGAAATTAGAATGCAATGCGAAAGTGATATCTAGCATTAAGTTAAATAAGTTCTTTTTTTTCCATTATAATGTATTTGTGAAGTTCACCAGTGTACATTCAAAAGTGGTCAGCAAAAATGGTGTACCTGACGTGCTGAATATGTTGAATGTATGCATTTATAATAAACTAACCAGTCATACATGTAATTTGTTTTCACTAATATTATTTAACAAATATATCATACATTGATTTCTGGCTAATGACAAATTCATTTTAAAAATTCATTTAAATGTTTTAATGTCATTGTAAAGGTAACATCATCCAATATCACTCCTTTTTTTAAATATTCACTCTCCACATATTCACACACTTTCTTCGAGTTCTCAGCTGTAATTTTTTTCAATTCTTCATTGCCAATTGCTTAACACCTTCCATTTGAAATGTCACATTCCTCACTGCTATCCGATTTTTCAATGGGATTTAATTCAGAGTGGTACAAAGGGAGACGAAGGACAGCATGACCATTTTCAACTAGTAGCTTATCTAGAACGGTTTCTTCAGCAACACATTCTTGTAATTGGGATAATGGCATTGTCATCGTTCCTTCTTTTCCTTTTTTCATAAATTGGTACACATTGTAGATAATTTGCCGCCCTTGGCTATGAATTACCTTTCGATTATTCATTTTCAACCTGACAACGAAATTCATACATTGCTGCCTATTTCAAACCACTCATGTCAATATAAACAAAAAGATCATTAAACGTTCATCTAAACAGTTTTTACTCTCTAAACTGTACATTATTCTCGTAACCAAATTGAGGTTAAAAAGCAAAATTTGTTTTAAACATTACTTTTAGTATATAAAAGCACTTACAAAACTTGAATTTGACGAGTAAATACCATGTATTGGTTTAATACACCAGAAATACGCCTTGGAAATCCAGAAAATCTGTAATATCAATTAAAAATAATAAATGATAATTTTTAACCAAATTTTTACATATCTTATAACAATTTCCCTTTAGTGTTAAGAAAGACTAAATTACAATTATTGAAGTTTTTGTACGTCTACATAATACGCAATTCGTCATTCACCAAAGTTTTTGTCATTTATGGTAGTATTTATTTTAATATCTGCATTTACGCCACTGGGTATAGCACAATTTTCATTTTAAGGATGCGGAACAGTAGTACTGTTCTAGGAGCGGCACGGTCAAACAATGATGATCGCACTGTACTTTCATTATATGTGACTAAAATACATAAATTACCATAACCGTTTTTGACAAAATCAATTTTGAAAAAAAGGGTAATTTTATGGGCAACATTTTATTTTTTTTTTTCAAAAATGTTTACAAACCGTTCGAAAGCACGTACTTTTATTTACAAGTTGCGATTTTCAAATTACAAGTAGTTTTATGGTTTCTTAGTGACAGCGCAAGCGTCGAAATATACTAAAGTCACCATATTGGCTGCCATTTTGAATTTTAAATTTTTTTAAATTTTGTTTGATCGGGATTTAGGGTTAGTAACTTTTCACCAAAGATAGACTTTCTGGCTCTGGTTTTGGAAATGCACCCCCAAAAAAAAAACACCCCCATTAATTTATTTTTACGAAAAGCCAGTTTTATACATAACTTTCAGATATAGGGGCCTATGTCAAATCTCACTAAAATCGATCAAATAGTCTCGGAGCCATACGTTGAAATCCGCGAAAAAAAATTTTTTTTTTCGACTGGAATATTTTCTCTTAGTATACGTAGTATACGAGAAAGTATAAATGCATTACTCATGAGTGTAATAATCCAAGTGTGCACTTATCAAATAAAAATTTTCATTCATGATGTTTACCGGGAAAAATACTTTCACATGTCCAGACATTGCATTTTGTATTAGGGTTTCATGGAATTTTGCTTATACAAGGTGTTCCTGAGCGAATTAAATTTAAAAACATAATGAGATCATTTTCATTAATATGCAAGTGTGTGTGTGAAGAGTCCTACGTATATAAAAGATTATGTAAATCAACATTTCTCTCTCATACAGTTTCTTTGAAAACAAGGTAGTGGAACCATTCTTTAACACTTTAACTCAGAAAAAATTAATATTTCCTGCCAGTTTATGATTTTTTGGCAAATGCAAGATCATGACTTAATCTTCTGTTGTATTTTTGTTTTTATCAAACATAAACAATGGTCATTTTTGAATATTTGCGCAATTTTAATTGTATTTTGATTTTTTTGACGGACATGCCAATGACATCAGTAACTGACATACTAATTTTGATAGATACCCAATAGATGAACCAATAACTGAAACATTGGAAAATGTTGAAACATATTTCTTTCAAAAAGATCTGGAACTGGTAGGTGCATTACCAAATTTACATTTGGATAACGCATTTGGGTAACCGATCCACAGAATCGCCTGAAAAAGTTATAAAATGGGAGTAACGAAAAATGGTAGTGAAGCATAAAGTAAATCAGATATAATCTGCATATTTCAAAAATTCTGGGACACATAATGTCCCTCTCTCATTGGCCTTGAAAGGTTCTTCTATTATCTCGATGATGTCCTTGAACTCATACCATAAACTATCTTCTTTACAAGGCCACTTCCAGGTGTTTGCTAAACATCTTGCATCACACTGACAAAGGCACCACTCTCCTTAATTTCCTTAATAATCCCGGGAAAATAATCGTGTTCATATCTTACAATTACATAATTACCAACAGCAAAGTTTTGCTGTGCTGGTTTGGTAATTGGAGGTAAGTCGTGGTAGAGTTCGTCTTTCAAAATCACTTCTCGACTTGAATCTGAGGAAGACGATGAAAGAACTTTTCTTCGAACTCTTTATTTTTTCAATTCATGGTTTTTGTTTTAATTTTTCTTCTCTTTTCAGTTTCCGTTCAGCTTTTGCCTTTTCGTTTTATTCCTTCAGCCTTTCTTTTTTTAGATGATATTCTTTCCACTTTTTTTAAGTCGCTTCAGCTGGTAATTTTTCTTTTGATTTTCTTTTTGTTTGTCTTGAACCGGACTTTGACCAGAACAGGCAGCTTGTGAATGGAGTGGGCACATCTTTCAGTGGAGTTCCTTCGATTCCAGACTTCATTGATAGCCCGCACCTCGATTTGAATATTTTCCTGTTTTGCTTCGATTTCGTTGTCACTTATATCAGCTGATTGATTTTCGGTTTCACTCGGCCGAAGTACTTTGTTATCGTCTTTGACATTTTTGATGACGTTTCAAACATAATACAGACTTTCGTCTTTTTTATCACCATCCCATTGATCATTAATGGTACCTCGAAACTTCAATAATGTTTCACTTTCAATGAACTTTTTTAAAATATAATAGTTTGTCATCGAATAGGACACTTGGTGTAGATTTTAATGATATCTGCCCCATAGTATTGACATGTCCTGTATTAAAACATTTATAGTATCGTGTAGCACTTGCACTGAACGGAAATAGCCCAGTAGCTTTGAATTCATTAGCAAGTAGATGCTAAACTGACAGTTACTTGCCAATACTTGCTCTTAGACTTGAACTCATTGTTTACCGAAGAGACGGTGATATTTAGCGACTCATACTAAGAGTACTTTTTTTATGTAATAGCCAATAGGTATGGGTGGATCATAATCTGGTGTCAAATAGCAAAAAAGTGTTAGAAAAATGAGACCAAATTTACCCAATTACCCCCCCTGGTACGAACGTTCCTGGTTAAAGCTAGCTTTGCTCAGTGGTCTCAAATAAATAGTTTTACTGACAGAAATTTATGTCCCAAATTTGCTTGCGATAGATGCAGTCATTCCTGAACTATAAAACTGAAAACCACTTTTTGAAAGCCATCCTCAAATACGGTCTATCTCCCTGAAGAAGCGTTTTCTGAGCCGTGTTACAGGACCTTTTTTCTTATTTTCATGTAAGGTATGTATTCCCAAGTTTTTGTTGCGTATTTTAGAAACACCCAGTATACAAACAATAATGAAAAACAAGTATCTTCCCACATTTTTTTTTGAATTCTCTAACATAAAGTCTAAGTGTTTCAAAAATCAGATAGATATAACGAATACTTGAATGACTGTGACATCAAACGTGCCTTAAAAATAAAGGTGTAATGTTTAACCATAAAAATGTTCTGTTTTTCTAAGAGGATGCTGCTTGTGATAATTATATGTTTGAAATCTAAAACTTAGACAACATTACAACTACTGTTAATTTACGAAGGTCTACTTTACTTTAAATCCATTTGAATGAACAGCAGTATACACATAGGCACTGTGAACAATACCTATTATTATAAATTAAACGTAACACTACACCAACGAAAATACAACTATAAATTGAACACTAACCTACACATAATTTTATGAATGGTAAGATATTAAAATTTCTCAAATATTTTATAAAAAAATAATAGACATCACTAATAAATAAATTATCACTTACTACAGTTCGCGCGGCCAAAGAATGCCTAAACGTTGGATGCGCATTCGTCCAACTTCAAGTCTCTTAAGCGCGGCATGTCAGTGGCGTCGCCACCAAAAGCGCGTTCCGTTTATTATCATGTATTACACTAATTAATTATTTATTTCTGTTATTAATTTATATACGTACTTCTTAATTTAACTTTATTACAATTATTGCAACAAAACGACAGTGAACCATTTTGTGTCCTATGTGAATTTTAAAGCTCATAATACTCAAATTTATTAGACAAATATGTATAAACAACAAATACCTACTTTCACAATACATAGTAAAATAAATAAGTAGTTTTGCGGCGCATGTAATGCTAATGGCATTTGCTTAAATTCTCATTAAAGAAATCCTAATAGTTGACATTCCTTAGGATCATTAACAACAGATTAGCAAACATTCAAAAATGTTTTTATTAGTTAGTTCGATTCAACTGTGATTTAAAAGCGAGTGTAGAAATATGAGTTCTACATTGGGAAAAAGTGGCCAAGTAATAAGTGGTCAAACGCGTGAGGTGATATATAATGTGTACAGTTATTTGAAAAACTTACACCCCACATATACCTTGAAACAATTAAAAGAAACCGTGTGTGAAGCAAAAAAAGTGTCTATTAGATCAGTGGCAAATATTATTAAAGAGGGTGAAGGTCCAACAGAAGAGGGAAAACCAAGATGTTCAACTCCAGGCAAGAAACGCCCACGTCCGTCTCCTGTGACCGACTTGGAAGATTTCGAAAAGAGCCTTTTTCGCAATATAGTATATAATTTTCACAAGACCGAGGGTGCACGGGTGACAACTCCTGCTCTACGCGAGAAACTCCACAATGACTTAGGTTGGCACGGTGGTGCTACATCTTTACGTGTTATATTAAAAGACCTGGGATTTCAATGGCATCTAACTGAGAATAATAGAAAACTTTTAATAAAGAAGAACGATATAAGGGCTCTAGGAATTACTTACTTACAAAAAATGCAATTCTACCGAGAATTAAACCGTCCAATTATCTACATGGACGAAACATATGTTCATAGTGGACACACACAATCAACGTCGTGGAGTGATGTCTGCTGTCTGCAATTTTCAAAGGACCAAGAATGATTGTGGTACATGCAGGAGGTGAAATGGGTTTTTTTACCAGGTTGTAGTCTGATATTTAAATCGGGAACTAGCAGCGAAGACTATCACGAGATGAATGGTAACAACTACAAAAAATGGTTACGTGAGAAACTTTTACCAAACTTGCCTCCACAATCGGTTTTGGTTATTGATAATGCGCCGTACCATAATGTTCAGGTGGATCGTGCTCCAACAAGTAATTCGAAAAATATGGTGAAGTGGTTAATAGAGAAAAAGATACCGTTCACTCCTTTGATGTACAGACCACAACATTATGAAATAATTAAGCTACACAAAAAGGAACATATAACGTACAAGTTTGATTGTATATTAAGTAATGAAGGACATACGGTGCTGCGACTACCTCCCTATCACCCGGACTTAAACCCGATTGAGTTGATTTGGGCTCAAGTGAAAAATAATGTTGCAAAGAGAAATACCACCTTTAACTTCAACCACGTTAGAAGATTGTTGGAAAAAGAATTAGAGGCTGTTACTCAAGAAAACTGGAAAAAGTGCTGTAAGAAGGTAATCGACCAGGAAAAAAAATATTTAGAGAACGAAATACTGATTGACATACAAGTCGAAAAACTGGTGATAAATTTGGAGGACGATTCAGAAACTGAAATTGGCTGGTCTAGTGATGAATGATTGTGTGACTTCTTTGTTAGTAGTATTTAATATTATTATTGTAGGTAATTATCGGCGTTTGAGTAACTTTTCCCCAAAGTGTATGGAAATATAAAAGTTGATTACCTAAGAAATATCATAATTCTTTTAAATCCTGAATAATACTCTTAAAATACAGCCTATTCTGTTTCTATAACTAAAAATCGACTTCTACTTTTTTGATTTTCATAAACGATTCAACTGTTGTGTTCATTTGTAATTGAAATATAAAATTTATTACTTGTCAACATGGTTATTTTTTTATTTTATAAATGTTTAAACTATTACTGTTCATATGTAATTCAAATAAATAAAATATTTTAAAATTTCTTGTGGTTTGGTGACGAATAATTGAAAACGCGACACCGACACCACTGGTAATGCTTTTAGTCGCTATTGCGTTAACGAGTGCGACCGAATGCACGAACATCCACGCGCGACACGAGGCATTCTTTGGCCGCGCGGACTGTACTTTCAAGTATATTTAGCTTTTTAAATTGTATAATGGTGTTCTTAACTTCTTGCACTACTATCAATTTTGGATGAGAATTTCAAGTAATAGATATGATAATGATAGTTATGATAAAAAATTTAAAAAATGCTATCAACAAATCATATAGTGAATTATAGGGTATTGGACGTCAATTTTTTTCTGGATGTGTGAATCCATTTACAATGCCAAATTTTCTCCGGAAATTGTAATCAACCTAACTGAAAAATATCAGTACAGTACATAAGATACCTGAAATATGAAAAATGAAATTATTTATAAACCAAAACACATTCTTCTTTCTTTAGATATAGAATCTACACACATTAACATTCCTAATGACCACATTTGTATACAATCGGAAAGTTTTGTTTTAATGAATTTTTAGCTTATCTTTATAATGTGTTGTCTCTACACATTGGTCTCATTTGTTATACGTAATTAGAAGAGTGTCTCTCTACATGAATCTTTAAATTAGCTTTTTGATGTTGCAAAATCATATTGGATGCATTTAGATTTGCATAACCTGAAGAATACCTTTAAGATGGATTTTTAAAACTAGTTCTTTTGTGGTGCATAAACGTATTTATTGTATTTGTATTCATAACTTGAATAACAATGTTTAAGATGAATTATTAAAAATGTTTTGTGATGTGTTCCATAATCACATTGGTCATTTTTCAATTCATACCTTGAACAATGTCTTTTAAGATAAAACGCTAAATTAGCTTTACAATATATTGTATGTATAATCACATTAATGGAATTTGTATTTATAACTTGCAGTGTTTTGTACTATGATTTTTTAAACTATATTTGTGGCGTGTTCCATAATCACATTGGTTACATTTGAATTCATAACTTGAGAAGTGTTTTTTAAGATGACTTTTAATATTACTTTTACGATTTGTTCCATAATCACATTTGGTGACATTTAAATTCATAACTTGAAGAGTGTTTTTTAAGATGCATTTTTAACAGATATTTGTGATGTGTTCCATAATTACAATGGCCACATTTAAATTCATAACTTGAGGAGTGCTTTGTCAAATGAATTTTAAAATTACCTTTGCGATTTGTTCCATAATCACATCGGTCACATTTAAATTCATAACTTGAAGAGTGTTTTTTAAGATGAATTTTTAAACGATATTTATGATGTGTTCCATAATGGCATTGGCCACATTTGAATTCATAACTTGAGAAGTGTTTTTTAAGATGACTTTTAATATTACTTTTACGATTTGTTCCATAATCACATTGGTGGCATTTAAATTCACAACTTGAAGAGTGTTTTTTAAGATGAACTGTTAAATAATTTTTGCGATGTGTTGCATAAGCACATTGGTCACATTTGAACTCATAACTTGAGGAGTGTTTTTTAACATGAATTTTAAAGTTACGTTTGTAATGTGTCGCATAATCACATTGGTCACATTTTAATTCATTACTTGAAAAATGCTTTTTAAGATGAAATCTTAAATTATATTTTTGCTTTGTTGCATAATCACACTGGTTGCATTTGTATTCGAAACGTGAAGTGTGTTTTAAAACATGATCTTTTAAACTTGTTTTCCACTTTGTGATAAAATCGCAATGGTTACACTTATACTTAAAATTTAAAATGTCATGTTTTAAATTTTCTTGCATTATTGTTGAACTATTAAATTTACTTTCACACTGTATGTTTGTGACGTGTTCGACACTGTTTTCATTTATATATGCTTCACTTGCGCGAACAACTTTTACTAGAGAAAAGATGTCTTCTTTCTTAATACTCATATTATCTGTAAAAATAGTGTTAAATTTTGTACTACTTGAACGGTAATTAATTTGACCTTGCATTACATCACTATTTACTATAAGATGTTGGTTTACAACTGAATTTATTCCTTCTTCCTCTTCTGGTTCGATTTTAACAAGTTTCATATCAATCTCATAAGCATAAGACATTTCGAATAATTCCTGTTTGATGTTTCACATTATACACACCAGCCTGAAGTTCAATTCGCTTTTTTTTCAAGGACATCACGTATGGAATTGTACCAACGTAATAAAAAATAAAATACCTAAATAATCCGGCTTGAGATCATATTCGCTTTTTCTTTAAATATATGAACGCCTTTATTTCATATGAAATAGTGATGTAATATTAAGTAGTTAATTCGAAAAATCCACCTCGAGGTCGGCACTCACGCATATACAAATATAGAAGGCGTGAATTTAATATTAATATACAAAATTTGAGCGAGTTTTGGAAGAGAAGGATTATTCGAACAAGGAAGCACACGGTCCCACCTTTAATGCCCTATAGGCCGTTTTTCGAAAAGTATTGCACAATTCGAAAAATCCACCCCGATGTCGGCAATTGCGCGCGTACAAACATAGAAGGCGTGAATTCAAAATTAATTTACAAAAGTTGAGCGAGTTTTGAAAGAGGAGGATTATTCGAGCAAGGTAGCACAAGGTCCCACCTTTAATGGTCCATATGTCGTTTTTCGAAAAGTACTGCACAATTCAAAAATCCACCTCGATGTCGGGACAATTGCGCGGATACAAATACAGAAGGCGTGAATTCAAAATTAATTTACACAATTTGAGGGAGTTTTGGAAGAGGATGATTATTTGAACACGGTAGCACAAGGTCCCACCATGAATGCTCCATATGTCGTTTTTCGAAAAGCACTTCGCAATTCGAAAAATCGATCTCGATGTCGGTAATTGCGCGTATACAAATACAGAAGGCGTGAATTCAAAACTAATTTACAAAATTTTAGCGAGTTTTGGAAGAGGAGGATTATTTGAACAAGGTAGCACAAGGTCCCACCGTTAATGCTCCATATGTAGTTTTTCGAAAAGCACTACACAATTCGAAAAATCGAAGGCGTCAAACCGATGGGACGGGTTTGTGATGGCTCCAGCTTATACCTTGGATTAGAAAAGCAAGTCCGGATTAAAATGGCAATTTATAAATCAATAGAGTTACTGTACGGTACGGGTGAGTTTTTGAACATATTTTAAACTCAGCGGTTTTAATATTAATAATGGACAAAGACAATAATCTAACCAGTAAAATTTTGTAACGTGTACAAAAAAAAAGGCGCGTAAATAACATTTGGGATTGCTGTAGGGTTGAATGTCTACGAAAAAATTACGGCTCTTTTAAACCCATACCAGATGTGATTGTTAAAACTCGTGGAATTGTAGAGTGAGCTTGAAGCGCAAATACTACCCCTTTGTCTTGAACCCAAACAGGTAAACATTTTTGCAATGACAATCAATTATAGAGAACTAATAAAATAACTTAATTTTAACTGAATCAAATCCGCATTCCAAAGCAAAAAAAGCAAATAAATAAACAAATAACTAGCTCTAATTTGTAATCGAAATTCTAAATGTAATACGGTTTCCTTTCTCAAATAAATAAAACGCATTTTAGTAGTTAAAGAAAGAAAGGTCAAGTCGTTAGGGGAACCCGGGTGTTTCTGTAAAATTTTAACAATTGGAGTATAAATACATCTTAAATCCGACAGTAAATGGATTAAGTCAATAAATAAAACAGTTCAGTTTTTAGTAACAAATTAAACATACTAAATTGAATAGATCCTCATAGTTTTAATTTAAATAATTAGTATCCCTCACTTCTTTACAATATTCATTTTATAAATAAGAAATGTAAGGAAAATTTAGTTTTACTAAAAGTCCACATTATCGATTGAAGTACAATACCTTCTTTTATTCTCAAATAATAAAACAAGAAACCAGGTAAAGGTAAAGGGGAAGCAGGTAGGCGCGTCACCAGCAATTGTAAATTGAAAATTTTAATAATAAAAATTTAAAATAGTAAATAGCATATTATATGAATCGAGTAAATTAAATAGAGTTGCATAGCTTCAAGTTAAATAATTAACATACTTCACTTCCTTTTCAATATTCGTTTAATAAATAAGAAATTTAAAGAAGCTTTACTCTAAAAGTTTACTTTTTTCGATTGAATTCAAATACCTTTTATTTTCAAAACAATAAAACAAGAAATCGGGTAAATTGTAAATTTTTTTTTGTAATAAAAATTTAAACATAAAAGATTATCGTACTTTTTAAGTTAAATAATTAGCTTTATTTCGATGCTTTCAGTTAAATACATGTTAATACATTTTAAATGACAACTTCTAAATCAATCAAATAAGGGTAAGCGTTTGATCAGGTTTTTATACCCAGCGGTTTGAATATTAATAATAAACAAAGACAATGATAATATAACCAGTAAAAGGCTCTGTAGTTGAAATAGGCGCGAAATAACATTTAGGATTGCTACAGTATTTACGAAAAATGCGGCTCTATTAAACCCATGTGATTGTTAAAACTTTAACTTTAAAAAATTATAAAGCAAATGTAAACCTTTTCTCTAAGGATTGCACTCGAACAGGTAAACACTTTTGCAATAACAATGAATCATAGAGAACTAATAAAATATTTATTTAAGTTGTCACGGCTCGCGACAATAATAAAACTGATTTGATAAATAAATATTAAATGACATTGAAATAACTATAACTCGAATAGCTAAATAAATAAATAAATATTCCTATCTACAGATTGTAACCTTACGAAATTTTATTTATACATTGGGGTTGTATTCTAATAAGGGACCCATTACCGTGGCTCCTTGGTGTATATGAGCTCTAACCTAATTTTATAAGACAAGTGTAGGCCTTCGCCCCCTGTCGCGGTCTTTTTGGTGTAATTGTATATGAGCCTTAACCTAATTTTATAAGACAAGTGTAGGTCCTCGCCCCCCTGTCGCGGTCCCCTTGGCGTAATTGTATGTGAGTCTAAACCTAATTTTACAAGACAAGTGTAGGTCTTCGCCCCCTATCGTGGCCCCCTGGTTGGGAATGGTATTTGTTTTTGTAGGTTATGACTGGTAATTTGAACTTGTATTCTAATAAGGAGGCCTAATGCTATCTTGTAAGACAGATATAGGGTTTCGCAACTTACTGTTGGGACTTCGCCCCGTGACCCCTTGACGTAAAATTTGAATTTGTATTCTAATAAGGAGCTCCTATTGCTATCTTGTAAGACAGGTGTATTAATTTGTGTTGGGGTTTAATCTTGCGTGGGGAATTTCAGTGACAGTAAAATTTAATTATACAACACTTATTTTTTATTGCAAATATCATAATTAAAAAATCCTCAGTGGGTAAAAAAAAAATTACTGACATTCAGATTATTCTCTAATGAAACAAAAAAATTTTATTAAGTTAATTAATTAAATAACAGTTATTACAATATTGTTTTCTAAATGAATATTAAAACTGATTGTTTTACCTACATTGAATGCATTACAATATGTTTAATATCCATCCGATCGTTAAATTGTTGTGTACTGTACACCTTAATGTTGTTACGTATAGATTAGATGTGTTTTATAGCTGTAATTACAAATCTGTACAAGTAAATGAATAAAGGTTAAAAGCACACTTACCAGCTCTGTATTGAAAGAACATTTTTAAGGGACTGATTCACGAGTGATAGTCACTGCTTTGGGTTACTCGTCTAATCAAACTAAATCACTTTCTATGTTTTACGTTTATGAATAGTTGATGTAAAACTAGCTATTGATTTCCCCATAATTAATTTTTAGAGTGTAAATATACAAACGACCTAATTATCTTTATCACACTTATTGCAACTTGTATTTATCTTTCCCTTAAAGTAATTGATAACAAAGCGGTTTGAACAAAATATATGTTGTCCATACATACATACACATGCAAATTGTTTTTTTTATAAAAAACCTCATTAAAAAGTTTGGAAAGTAATAATTACATGTTTTAAATTCCACAACAATATGTAGTTAGAAACCACTGTTCATGTTTACTTTTAGCTAATTACTGTGTAATTATATAATCCTGTTAAATTTAATAGTCTAAAAAATTGATTACCAATATCGAATGGGTAACATAATTTCATTTAAAAAACACTAACAGATTGTGACCTTTTGCCTATATGAAAATTTATTTATACATAGTTTAAATTAAATTGCTTTAAAAATAAAATGTGTAAATCGATTAACCTGCTTACGGCGATAGTAAACATCAAAAATTAAAAATGTCGCTTTTATTTATTTACCTTTTAATACGATTTTCAAGAACTCATGATTAAAACCATAAGTGGAGTATAACAGGAGCTGAGAGCAAGTTCAAAAATATACAGCTAGGTGACTCAACCTTTACTACAGGAAACATTCCTAGAAATACACTACTAGATGGCACCACAAACAAAATCAAATTTACTATCACGAGGACCAAGACAAGGGGTGAAGCCTGTAACACAAGTTCCTATACCTGTCTTACAATTTATCATTGGGCCCCTTATTACATTATCGTTTTTACATTAGTAACGTTCTAGTTGCGGTACCGTCAGCATCAACAATGAATATACAATAGCTGATATTCTAGATTTCGAAGATTTAATGATCAATTATTATTGCATAACAATACCTGAAGATAATGCAGTTGTGAAGAGTGACGATAAAGAAAATGCGAGTGAGAGCGGTAACCTAGTTATTGTTGGTAGCGAAAAGGAGACAATATCAGAAGATCAATCAGGTAAGACAGATACTGATGCTAAAAGAGATGTAATCTTAAAGTAGCATTACTTATAATAAATTATTATTAATAAACCCTTTATCTTTTACAGCCACCGAGAAGCCCAATGAAAAGGAGGTTCTAACAGAATTTCTATCAAATAAGAAGGATTCTGCTGTTGATACTGCTACATAAGATTTATTCTTAAAATACTGTCATTAACGCAAGATCAAACCCTAACACAAGTTCATACACCTGTCTTACAAGATAGCAATAGGGCCTCCTTATTAGAATACAAATTCAAATTTTACGTAAAGAGGTCACGGGGCGAAGTCCCAACAGTAAATTGCGAAGCCCTATACCTGTCTTACAAAATAGCATTAGACCTCCTTATTAGAATACAACTTCAAATTACAAGTCATAACCTACAAAAACAACCAGGGGGCCACGACATGGGGCGAAGACCTACACTTGTCTTGTAAAATTAGGTCAGGACTCACATACAATTACACCAAGGGGGCCGCGACAGCGGGCGAAGGCCTACACTTGTCTTATAAGGTTAGGGCTCTATACCATTTCCAACCAGGGGATCCTGACAGGGACAAAGGCCTACACTTGTCTTATAAATTAGGTTAGGATTCACATACAATTACGCCAAGGAGGTCGCGACAGGGGGCGAGGACCTACACTTGTCTTATAAAATTAGGTTAGGACTCATATACAATTACACCAAAAAGACCGCGACAGGGGGCGAAGGCCTACAGTTGCCTTATAAAATTAGGTTACAGCTCATATATACCAAGGAGCCACGGCAATGGGGCGAGGGCCTACACCTGTCTTACAAGTTACCATTAGGGCCCCTTATTAGAATGTATATATAAAATTTCGTAAGGTTACAATCTGTAGATAGGAATTAAAAGAATACCTCCAGGTTAAACTGCCAAAAAGGCTCTTAATACAACCAAAAGGATCTTAATTAGGGTTTCAAAAGGCCACCGAAAGGAAGCCAGCATCCTACCCCCATCCCAAATCCAAGACTGATCCCAAGACCTAAATGTACCCCTCACGTGAGAAAGTACAAAAAAGGCATGGCTGTCAAAAAAGACTCTTAATACAACCAAAAAGGTTTGAAAATTCCATCAAGGGTTAAAAAGGCCTCCTAAAAGAAGCCGTCAGAAATAGGGGTGAAAAAACGCATCCCACACGTGGGCTAGTAAAAACAAAAAGGCCGTAATTAGGGATAAAAATTCCATGAAGGGTTTGAAAAGAAACCATAGGGGTGAACATTAAGGGGTTGAAAAAGGCCTACCAAAAGAAACCATAAAAAATAGGGATTTAAAAAGGCCTCCGAAAAGAAACCATAAAAAATAAGGGTTGAAAAAGGCCTCCGAAAAGAAACCATAAAAAATAAGGGTGGAAAACAGGTGGGCGGTCTTGTGACGTCAAAATCCAAGATGGCGGCCAAGGTGCCCGGTTCTACTTATAATTCCTAATAGCAGAAATAATTGATAGTGCAATCGTCCCAGATATCTATTTCCCGTTATATTTTCAACGAAAATAAACGTCCCAATCAATTTGTTGTTTAAAATACAAAAGTATAGGTTTCATTTTATTTGTAAGACGTAATAAGGGCCATTTTTAAACCTACCTATAACGCCATACTACACATTAAACCCAAACCTTGCTTATAGACGCCTTTCGCCTAAATTACTTGGGTTTTCTATTTCCCAGCGACGATCTCCAGAACTTGTAAAAAGTGTTTTGCCTGTCAAAAAAAACTTTAGATTGAAAGTTCGGTATTTATTGGCATTTCCTTATAAACCATTCACTAAAGCTAATTCTTCTATTAAAATCAACTCCGTGGAGACTCTGTACAATACGAGGTTTGTAAGGATGACAACGATGTTGTTTTAGAACTCGACGCATAGTTGATTTGGGAATTGCAGTACCGTAAAACGGGGCGGCTTGATAACACCGAGGCGACTTGATACATTCTACCCCTCTTGCCTAAAATGCGCACACCACTGTGCTACACATGGATGCGACCGGCACATATGCACTCATTCGATGCGTTAGTAGGCACTCTTTCAAAGTAAGGTTAGTAGAGTAAAGTGGAAGACTTGTTGTTCCCGCACTATTTTTCTATAAAAACGGGTAAGAAACCAGGTATTTATTAACTGTTATACTTTCTATTGTGTAGAGGCACTATTGAATGCAAAGATATCTCCGTATTTTTTTCATGGGTACTAAATTAGTCAAAAACAATATCCTAACCTCAAAGTTGGATTATACAGAAACATTTACCAGTGGCGTATCATTTTATTTTTTTAGTCTTTTTCAGGGGTGACTTGATAATAAGGATAAATATGGTCAGAACATATAAAAGAAAACCAGGCAGCAGGAAATACGGTGATTATGATGAAGAAGCAGTAAAGATTGCTGTGTCGCGTCATAGAGACGAGGGTGTTGCAGTTACACAGCTAAGTAAAGAATTAAATATACCTATTGCCACTTTATACAGAAAAATTAAGGGAAAATACCCAAAAAAACGTGGCGGTCAGCTTGCGATGTCAAACGATGAAGAGGATATGCTTGCTAATGCTATTGGTGTTGCTGCTGATCCGTGCTCTCTCAAACGATATCAAAGATATAGTTCAAAATTATTTAGGGAAAACTGCACCCCAATTTGTAAATAACAGGCCAGGGGAAACTTGGTTACAAAAATTTTTATTGCGGCATAAGGAAAAGCTGTCAAAAAGGTTATCCCAATCAATAAAAGAAAGCAGAGCGAAGGTATGCCATGAAACAGTCAATAAATATTTTGATAACTTGGCAGAAAGTCTAAAAGATGTTCCACCGTCTGCAGTTGTAAATCATGACGAAACTAACTTCACTGACGATCCAGGTCGCGTAAAAGTAATCGTCCGTAAAACGTCTAAAAGAGCAGAGAAAATAATGGATTCCTCAAAAGCCGCAACCTCAGTTATGTTCGCCTGTGCAGCCTCCGGCTCCTTACTGCCCGTCTATATAGTTTATAAAGCCGACCATTTCTGGTCCACGTGGACGGAAAATGGGCCACCTGGGGCTAGATTCAATCGTTCCCATTCGGGCTGGTTCGATGGAAATATTTTTGAGGATTGGTTTATCAATATAATACTGCCATATTTTCGAACTTTAACACCTGGCCCTAAAGTACTCATCGGTGACAACCTGGTAAGTCATATTTCCATAAATGTTCTCCAAAAATGTGAAGAAAACGAAATTCGTTTTATACTGCTGCCACCCAACAGCACCCATTTAACGCAACCTTTAGATGTTAGTGTCTTCCGGCCAATTAAGACTGCCTGGAGACAGATACTTCAGCAATGGAAAAAAATAATAGGGGAGTGGTGAGGAAAGATGTCTTTCCCCGATTGCTGAATCAAGCATTAAATCACGTTGACGCTAGTGGTGAGAAGAACATAAAATCTGGCTTTGAAGCAACCGGCATATGTCCGCTAAATAGGAAGAAGGTTCTGGATAAGTTACCGAAAACAGACGAACCTGCATTACCAGGTGATATGGTGCAATCATTAAAAGAGATCTTCGAAAGTTCAAGATTAAAAATTGCAGTACCTGTTGGAAGAAAATAGAAGCTGACTGTACCAGCGGGCAGAAGCATATCTCGACACGACGTTGAAATGCCACAGATATCTTCTGGAAGAAAACCTTTGCAAAATCGAAAAACAAGGTCTTTGTCGTCTGCCTCCTCTGAAAGTGCTATAAGTGAGAAACTATTAACTGTTGATAGTGATGCGGACCCTGAATCATTCTCGGATTTCGAAAACGAAAGTGACATGGACCAACATAACGAAAACGAAAATGACATTCCACAAAGTGATTTAAATGATTTGAAATCAGGTGATTATATTTTTGTTGGTATAAAAACCGAGTCAAACACTTTTAAAAACTACGTGGCAAAAATAACAAGTTGTGAAGAGAGTGAAACCTATCTTTGCACATTTTTAAGACAAAGCTCTAAAATGTCAAACGCTTATATTTATCCTGAGGTAGAGGACGTTGGTATTGTGAAAAAGATAGAAATTAAGCAGAAACTTACGGAATTTGAAACATTAAGGAGGGGACAGATCAAATTTAAACATTTGAATTTTTAATTTTTTTTTTACGATTTGCAGTTAGGTACATGTATCAGAATATTGGCTAAGTTTTATATTTTTATCTATATAGTATAAGTATATTATTCTATTTTGAGTTCCTAACACACCACAGAATGTAGGTAGTACCTACAGATATTGTTTTTTACGTTTATTATTTTTCGAGTTTCGTTTTTATATTTCCAAATAAATTCTAAAATACAAATTCAATTTGTTTCATTAAAAAGGTTTTTGGGGTAGGCAGGTAGGTATCTATGCTAAAAAAATGTGACGCTCTGTTGCTATAGAGACTTATATTTTTGATTTTTTTTTATCAAGACGCCTCAATTGAGGTTCGAAATGATAAAACAGAGTTAAATACATGCATTTATCAAGTCGCCCCACTATGGGGCGACTTGATAATCTATATATATATATATATATATATATATATATATATATATATATATATATATATATATATATATATATATATATATATATATATATGGCTCACGCGCCGTTCGACTACATTATGTAATAAATAACGTCAACTTCGACTACACTCTGTCAAGTTCGGCTACGTAGCCGAACTATCGCTACACTAAACGTCAAGTTTAGCTACGCAACTTTGGCTACAATGGACATATAAATTGTGTAGTCAAACTTGCCCGTTCAGTGGCGTAGGTACAAAAATTTTTTTTTTCAATAAGGTAAATTGTGCAACTACAAAGATCTAAAAAGACTAATAACGAAACTATTTATTTAAAAAAATATTGTATTGCACTTAAATTTTTATTTCACAAATTTACTCAATATTTTAGGTAGATAAACTGAGATTAAATTTTATTTAATATATTGATACTAATAGTTCGAAATGTTATCTTTATGGCTCACATAGCTTCACAACTTTTCTTAATTAATTTCTTTTCGTCCACATAAGATAAGTAAATTAAATCATTCTAATAGAACGTTTAAGCTGTCGGAAATTATTTTTTGGAAACCATAGAAATTAGAGAATTAACTCCGTTTATAACCCATTTAGCTTTAGAATTTTATATAGGTAATACTAATTAATGTTCCAGAGATTTTAGTTACAACTTTTTTTAATTATATTTTTTTCTTCCACGTATGGTGAGTAAGTTTTCACTCAACCGAACTTTCAATTACGTGATAGTTTTTTGTGGGTAACCGAAATTAAAGCGTTAATTTCGTGTGTATCCTATTTAGCTTTAACAACATTTCTTATTTAAATTTAAATTTTAAGTAAGTTAAACTCTTCTAATTGAACATTCATTCGATCACACGGTTAAGTACTATTTGTGATAATCAAAATTTGAGCGTTAGTAACGTGTAGAACAAATTTAGGCTACAACTTTTTTTACTTATATTTTTTTCTTCCACGTAAGGTGAGCCAGTTAAATCGTTTCTTTTAACTGACGATTCATCATGTGATAAAGTGCTTGGAGAAATTAAAGCTTTAATTACGTATATATCCCATTGCGATTTACAACTTTTGTTAATAAAATTGTTTTTTTCTACGTAAGATGAACGTGGTAAAGTATTTCTTGGAGATAATTCAAATTGGGCCTTATCGTGTAGAACTTATTTAGCTTTATTCTTAATTACATTTTGCGCCCACGTAAGGTGACTAAGTTAAATTCTTCTAATTGAGTATTCGATCACGCCGTAAAGCACGTTTTGGGGATAAAATTTGAGCATTGATATCATGTAGAAATCATTTACTGCTACAACTTTTTTAAATTTATCTGTTTTATAACGCTGTTCCTTCTGCTTCCCTATTAATTTTATACACGCTTTTACATGAAATGTTGCGATGGCGATAATAAATTTCATTAAATTTGGTATAAGTATTGCTATTTATTTTAGTGTTCCATTGAGTTGCGATGTATGTCTATTAATCTTTATCTGACATGAGATTATAAATGACATTCTGACGTAGATTATTGTTTTCTTTTCACAATATTGCCTATTTTCGTTACGAACGTATAAACAGGAGGTTGCATATCCTAGAAAAATTAAATTTTAAATTATGGAAGGTTGTGTGCTGTTTCACACCAGATATTTCTGTAATGAAGACGATAAGTAATACATTTTAGTTTAATCATTATTGTGCATATCAAACGGAGCTCAATGTGTTAAACCCACTCATGTATCATGTATTCAACACACTTTGGATATGATATGAAAATTTAAAAAGCAATACTGTTTGATCACTCCATTGATCAGATGGTTTAATAGTTAATAATAGAAGTTAATTTTGACATTGAATAAATTTTGAGAATAATTTATTTTCTTATCATTGCATTAAATAATTCATTAAATTTCTATCTTAGTTTGTACTTCTGGAAAAAAATTGAAATCATTTCGAAATAAGATAACAAAACAATATGATTTCTGTAAAATAAACATGCAATTATATGGAATAAGAAAATCAAAATAAATGAAAAAGTACCAGTTAGTTAACAATTAATTCAGGGTAGTGATAACATTTGATTTGTCACCTAATAGACAGGATGTTTTTGTATACCCTCAAGGTTTATCCCTTTAACAGATAATACTCTTTAAAAACGTAATAATCTCACATGATATTTCAACTTGAAGTAATATGATCGAATTAATTTTTCTATTATTATAAAATTACATAATTTAATTGGGTTACATGCTCAATTTATGTTGTAGTAAGCTCGTTAAATATTTTTTCGCCAAGGCCAAGGTTTTGAAATCATTCCGGTGCACTTGAAATTCACAAAACGCCAAACGAGACGTTATCAATACCAGAGATACACATACGTTGCACTCTAACTTTCATTTAGTACAAGTTCGCAAAGCAAGTTAGAGAGAAATAGACATTTTTGCTTCATAAAGCGTTGTTATCCAAATTATTTTTTGTTTTAAAGGTGTTCTGCACATTTAGCTTACCTAGGATAAGTAGACTTAAAACAGGGTCAAAATTAACTCTATTTAAACGAATTAATGGTTGATTTGGACTTGACTGTACCGAGCGTCATAGTTTTAAGTCGACGTATTAAATGCGTTCCTGCAAGCGAATATAGTCCTTGTTACTGCCATCTGGCATTGTAGTCATTTCGCTTATAGCTAATACAATCGTAAATTCAAATTGAGAGTGCGTAGTATAAGTTGAAAGGTGGTGCACAATTCTTACCCTCAATTATGGGAGGACGTTTGATTCAATCGAGTATATTCTATCTATCGTACTTTTTAAGGCAATCTTAGTGGCCAACTATTTATCTCGACATTCATAATTCAATAACCACGTGGTGGTTATTTGTGGTAAGGTGACTCTGAATAACTGATGTACCATAGGCAGTGTAATGGCCTAATGGGACCCTTACTGTGGTCTATATACACTTCCACTATTCTCTTGCTCATATTTTTTTAATTACAATAATTTATAATGTAATGGATATGGGGGAGGGGCTATATAGAATAGATCTTAGGTTAAGCAGAATGAAAAGCAGATCAAATGAGGCACTTGAAATACTAGAAACTCGAAATGGGGTTGTGGTAATCCAAGGTATACTTGTGTATACAAGTGGACGAATGCGACAAAACGTCTTATGAAACGAGTTGCTTATACTATTTACTCTATTCTGCGTATTTATGTTGAAAATTTTGAAAAAAATGTAAATACCATTTGTCACCTTGTATGTCAAGTTTCATAATTTTTAATGTAGGTTGGCAACAGTGGTAATTGTATGAGTTCGAAGCAAATATAGGTTATTAAAACTTTCATCTTACAGTTGTAGTTTTTGAGGTACCTTATACCATTGTTTTTGGTGTCAGAAATCAAATATTATCCACAAGTGAGATAAAGTACTCACGAGTGAGTAAAAATCAATTGCAAATGCAAATTGTGAAAAATAACGACGCTGTTTATTTCATAACTATAGCAACCGTAGGTCACTGCAAAATTTAATACATATGACTATATGATTTTATGGGAGAATATTTGTTTGAATTTGATTTTTACTAAAGTTGCACATGTAAGATAAAACGTCGTATATCACACGCGCGCGAAATGCCATTATAAGCTTGTGAGAAATTGTATCGCTCGCGATTCAAAATTCTTACTCTCGGATAATGATTCATTTCTGTCACTTATAATATAATATACTATTATTTCACATACTAATACGTTATAAGCAAATAAACCCTTAGTTACCGTAACCATAAACACGTTCATAACTCCCTTGAGAAGTTATGAACTGGTATCGAAGCAGTTATAGATTTATAACTGCCCTCTAATGTATTTTGACAAATATTATCGAAGTTGTCAGTTGATATATCCATAGTAATTATGCCTTAAATAACGTAGCTACCTTTAATTTTAATAACCAACAAAATTTCGTTTTTTTGTTATTAGTATGAAATAAAATTATTTATATATCACGTGAGTTATGTATGTTAATTACCGAGGGCAACGGATTACAATCCCGAGGACGTTAGTCACGAGGATTGTAAGTTGCCGAGGTTATTAACGTGCCCATAACTCCCTTAATACATAAATAACTATTATTAATTTGCTACTAATGCCTTCCAAACTACCTTAATGTTCTCAATAGAAGTTGTATACTATATACACTATAGTCGAAATAAAATAACACTATACTACGTAAACTTAATAATTTACACTCAAATGAAGTTATCAAGGTTAAGTGAAGGTTATATTTTACGTAAAAGATGTGCTCGACTTAATCTGAGAGCATATTGACGCTTTATCTTGAAACACAATAAAAAAAGAGAAATCGTCCATATTCGGTTTTTCTATCTTGATCATTACAATACATTAATCAGGAATAATTCAATACAAAGATAGATTATGGTTAATTCCACATACAGCTAACTCTCTAAGATTAGGACTATTGTTGCATACAATCCAAAAATTCTGTACTGTTCAGGGTCTTCCCACGTATCAAATATGAAGTTCTTTATTTTCTATGATTTCTCAAATTGATTTGATTTACAAGCAGTTGATGAAAATGCAGATGGCTACTATAAATGTATCATTAACATATCAGGTACATTTAGTTTTGTGGCCTAACGCTTACCTCAAATGTAAACGCATTAAAGTACAATCCTATACAACAAAATTCTCTGATGTTTCTATTAGCTTGTTAACCATTCACATCGTAAATTCATGTAAAACATATCAGATAAGAATAGATTATGTTGTTACATTTACGTTTACATCAAAAGAACTTCGTTAGTTTACATACCAACATCAAGAAAAAATTTTGGGTTTCATAAAGGCAAACATTAAAACAGCCGCTTGAGTGTTATAATCTACATATTACACACGCAAAATAGAAAAACTAATTGTATGCTATTGGTTATCAATTTGTATCCACCATATTAAAATTCTAAATTTTGACACTATTTTGTTGGGAAAACTCAAGTGTAACTCAAATTTTATCTCATTGTACCCTATTTCAAATCCGCCATATTGCAAATATTTGTTTCCTGGACAGTGTAAAAAGTGGCCAAATTGTTGTGGTTATGGTATTATTGTATGTGTTGGACACCATGTTGTCTCCACAATTTTGACAGTTTTATTTATAGATTGTTTGTTGAGGTGAAAAATGGGGATAATGCTATGATAAGACAAACATGTTCGAATCCGCCATATCGTACGTCTTTTTTAGGGATCGATATTGTTAAAATGGACAGGCGTAAAATGTTTGGGTTTTATCTTATTCGACCTCAATATGAATCCACCATATTGAATATCCTTTTATGGGGTGTAGGACACTTCGCCCCGGACATCAACTTAATTCTCAAGAAAGAAGGAACATAGTACGGTATTTTTAATGAGTGTTTACAATAATGTTTAGTTTTTATTAGGGACACAGATTTAAACTTGGTTTAGGATGGTCCCAGGAACTAAAGATTAAAGTAGCTAATAGGGGTTCATTGGTATCGAGATCTTGTGGGCAATAACGAATAATGTAAACTGAATAATTCTATAACTACTGTAAACTCCACAAATACATACGAATCATTTCATTCGCGATTTAATTCCAATTTTTATTCAATGTATCCATCCTTGTATTTATTTGTTAAAGTTTTAAACAATTTTGAAACCGAAACGCACATTCGCATTTAAAGCGTTAAAGAGACAATTACATGCAAACTCAAAATTATTAAACGTAAACAAAATATGTTAAATTTTAAAATACAACAAGGGTTCCATAAAAACAATATATTTTGTAAAATTTGCGTCAAATTTTATAATAAAAGTTGCTACAATCAACATAAAAATCACCTATCAATGTATCCAATTCAAGGAATCAGATAAGTGGGTTATCCCAACGTATTTCTATCTACAGAGTCACAGTAAAATTGTCTCGGGGATTAAATGTCCGGGGGAGGACATATTAGGGGACCAAGTATCCGGGGGACGAAATGTCTGGGGGACGAAATGTTCGGGGGACGAAATGTCCGGGAGACGAAATATCCAGGGACGAAATGTCCGAGGACAAAATGTTCGGAGACGAAATATTCGGGGACCAAATGTCCGTATCCCCCTTTTATGGTTCATTGCATTTAAGGTTTTAGTATATTGAATATCAAGAACAGTAAGGGACGTTTTCTGGTAGACGGCAATTCGGCCGGAGACCGGACAACCCTTAATATTCGTGATTCTCATAATGTTTTTGGCACAATTGTATTACATTTACCACAATTGAAATTATTTAATTTCTACTAAATAAACGAGAAGTCAAAAGTGTCTTTTATATTTCGCGACAAGTTCAGCTTGTCAAATATCATTTTTCTACTCCCTATATGGTAAGTACGTCATTTTTGCCTTGTTTTTACAACTGTAAATAGGACCAATATTGGGTTGCTCTTGACGATGGGACGTTATTTTACTTTTTTTCCCGTCGGCATTGGTAACGGGAAAAAAAGTAAAATTTCCTCCCTATTACTTGAATATTTGAAATACATTTGTCGTTTCCATAATGTTACTAAAATATGGTTAAATATTTTTTTTAAAT
Source organism: Vesta saturnalis (assembly GCA_036346205.1). Taxonomy (NCBI): domain Eukaryota; kingdom Metazoa; phylum Arthropoda; class Insecta; order Coleoptera; family Lampyridae; genus Vesta; species Vesta saturnalis. The sequence goes on along the minus strand of JARFJB010002108.1, from coordinate 401,390 downwards.
TAAGGATTACCGTACAATCGTTACAATTATTAATATTATTTTAATTTTAATAAATTTTGAAGAGGTAGGGAAAAAATACATTTTTTTTTATATTCAATAAAATGTGATTAGGGAGTAGAAAAAATATTATACACACTTCGTGCTATAAGTGAATTAACCAGTCTCGAACTTGTTTGCTTGCCCTCGCTAAGCTTGGGCGCAAAGCCTGTCCTCGACTGGTAAGTTTCACTTACCTCACTTAGTATGTAAATAACTATTAATAGCGTTAGTTTGGACGTCAGTAAGTAAAACACGTCGGTAAGTAATAATTACTTACCGATGTGTTGGGCCTGTAAACCTGTAAGTAAATCCTACCGTCTTGAAAACATATTGTACATAAGCAAAAATGCCCAATTGTGCAAAATAATACATTATTCTGTATCCACTGTATGAGTTTTACCTGTGGTCCAAAAAGTAAGACGATTTATTTCTATCGGTACCTATATTTTCAAATTTAGTGTTTCAGTTTATTAGTTGCTCTTCTAATTAATTTACTAAAACCTGTACTGGACAGGCAATGTTACATAATTATTATTTATTTTCTTTCATAAAATGATTACAATGTTATTATCTAAATGAAAAGGTAAACTTGTCATAATATTATTAATCGAAGCAGAACCTTCTCTTACAACATTAAGTTTTGTTCGCTGGTGCGATTCCGAACTACTCTAAAATTCACGTAAAGCGCATGTGTAACTATGAACTAGTTCAGGAATGTATTTTAACGCGAACGATTTCGGGATGGAATGAGAACTCATTATAACCTCATAACCGTCAGATGTCACTGATGTCAGACCAGAGAACCTGCAAATTTAACGTCGCTTTTTGCTTTATGTGATGTTATTGAACAGAAAATTAAAAAAAACGTAAAAAATTAGTGAAAACGAAGGAGCCAAATAATAATTATATACTTAATTTATCTCTACCAGCAAGAAACTTTTTTAAGTATTAGCCGAATTTTTGGTGCTTTCAACAACCTGTCTTAGAACCATATAAAAAATACAAGGAGCAGGTGGGTTCATTGAGAATTAAGAATTTAAAGAAAATGTGCGAAGAAATCGCCAAAGAAATACAATATATTACTGTTGTAACTGTTGCGGGGTACATAATAAAACGAACAATAGGATGTAAGATGACGTGTAATTACCACCTGTACATTCGTGGTTCTTGAATCCTACTTTCCTTATACCGTGTTGTCCATATGTAACAATTACCAACACAAGAATATCAGGGGTTGATTGCGAAAACAGATGAAAAGTTCTTGTAAGAAATTAAAAAAAGTGCATAGACAATTCTAAACTAACTGGCAGGGGAAAAAAGATGTTCGAATATGCTGATGTTATGCACAGTATACTAGGGCAAAAAAGCTTAGTTTTATCCTCAAACATCATAAGGCAAAGGCATCAGAAGAAGAAGCGGGGAATGTGGTAGAAATACGAATAGGAACTGAAGCAAATGAACAAGGAAAGAAGACGGAAACTGTTTTTTCTTCAGTAATAACACGAAAGACTGTGACAAATCCAAGTGAGAACAAAAGGCTAAAATTTCATATTCTTAGAGAAGTTAGAAGTGATAGAAAGGACTATTATAAAAAAACGATTGGAAACTGAAGAAAAAAAGCTTTCGGGGAAAAAAGAAGAAACGATTTGCTAAAAAAACACGGTGATTTATTGGGAATGTATTTAGACAGGACTAGTTCCATACCTATAATTGATCTATGATTCCATAATATTAGTGATAAATCATATTCGTCCAAGGTTGTTTTGAATTCACGTTTATTTTTTTTAGAATATTTACTCTTGATATTAAAATAGTGTTAAGTTTATATATTTTTTTAGTATTCTGTTAATTTTTAAAGAATGTGTGTTTTTTTTTACTAAGTGTATGTATTTAGTGTCCTCTGGTTCCTAATTTAAATATGAAAAATATAAAATGTGTAAGTATTTACCTAATGTTCTCCTGAAAATAAAGTTCAACTCAAATGTAATGTATAAAAATAACAAGCAGCTCTGTTACAATTTAATCATTTTTTGTACAAATTGTCGTAAAAATTGTCATGTGTGTGTGTGCGTGTGTGTGTGAACATCCTGTATTAGAAACTGCATTTTTTGTTTTCTCTGCATAATTAAAAGTACTTCGATATTCAGAATGGATGGTTTAAAATTAAGAGTATATTGAGTATAATGAAGCTTTTTTTTAGGCATTCATTTATGTTTCCGTTTAATTAAAAGATAGTTTGCTGAGTTGATATATGTGGAACGGTTGATGATGTCATTTCTTTAATTTCTATATCTTAGTTTTATAAAAGAGCAAATTCAGGTTTCGATTACTGAGGTTACATTAAGGATTGGAATTATTTTAAAAGTAAACCGAATCGTTTTTGAGTAAATCGGTTTTATAAAGTTTATAAAGTTTGTTTGTTCAACTAAGTATGTCATGACAAAATTAAGTATGTGTTTATCAGTTTTAAGCGTTCTCATGTTTCGGATGCACTTAAATTCACAAAACGTTAAGCGAGAAGTTGTTATCAGTAACAAAGATATAAATATGTTGCATTTTAACTTTCATTTAGTACAGTCGCGAAGCAAGTTGGAGTAAAAAAAATAGACATTTTTAATAATTTTTTTAACCAAAACGCACCTTTTAAATGTATTTGTGTTATCAAATGTTGTTTATAAATTATAATGCATATTTTTAGAAACTTAAAAATACAACAATAAAACTACATCAAACTTGATGCAAAATTGGTTTATTTTCTTAAATAAGTACAAATATGCAACATTAGCAAGTAAAATAACAAAAGTATATTTGAGTGAGCATGAAAATAAAAAATAAAAAATTTGCGTCTAAAGAGTTTGGTTGCATTTTATCCAGATGCAAAGTTAGGGCAAACTTTATCCGATGTCAAAGTGACAACACTATTGCTTATGCCATTTTTAATACATGAGTTAAATTATCAAAATTATAATTTACTCTGAATTTTGCCTCGCGTTTTTCAAAATATGCTTTACGAAGTAGGCTGATCAAAAAAATTTTATCGCCTTGTCGTCTTTGAATTTTTTGGCAGATATTCTGCACCGAATTTTTTCCAGTCTCTGAAGTCTGAAAATTGCATCGTTCTGACTTCTATGGGTTTCGGTTTGGTTATGGCATTAGTAGGAATGGTATCCCATTCTATGGTGCCCAAATAATTCTGTTTTTGATTAATCTTTCAATGGTCGCATGGAGAGAATCGACTGACATGTAGGTATGTCCAGAAAGTAAAAACACTATTTTTATTGTTTTAATATTGCTACATCCTGTAAGAATTTTTGTCACATGGCCAACATCGCACGGTGTCGATTTTGGCTCGAACATCTGTCACAATATAAACATGTATATTGCATACCGTATTATCTGTGTCTGTTAAAAAGTTATATACCACTGTACAGGTCTCATTATAACCTCGGTTGCCGTCAGCCTCTCCCTAAATATAGCAATAACCATTTTGTGTACCCGATTCGTAGTTTGTTTCATTGTATGTGTATTTTCTTGAATAGTAGGTACAAAAGTAAATTATCTCTATAAGGTGTATTTTAATACCTTCTCTAAATCAAAACTAACACAAAGGTAATTGCTATAAGTTAAGTATATTTTCTGGTCTTCTAAAAATAATTCTTTGCTCTGCTCTTTCATTTCTGTATGTTTTATGGATAAAGCCAGAAACGTCTGTTTCCACAAAAGAACTATCCTTCCTACTTTCGCACAATTTACATTTATCTTTTTTAGGTAAATGAAAACCCAAGTTTAAAAGATTTTTCTAAATTTTTAACAGCGGTATGTGATTGGATTGTTTAGACTCTTGATGCCGTAAAACGCTAGATACAAAAATCTTACATTTCTCAACTCTCGTGACAGATACTTTCTATCACTATGATTATGGTAATAATGGGAAGATACCGCAGGAAGACTTTATAAAATAATGAACTTCTTCCTTTATTTCAGGTTTGGCCTAGTTATGTGGCTCATGTATACCCCTTTGGTCTGGTTTTGCCGAGTTTTTACAGATTTGGAAACTGCATACGTAAAACCATTTACGGTATATCAAGAGTTTTAATAAAAATTGTTGACATATTTCCACTCTTCTATTATTCCAAGTAATAATATATTTAAACGAATTTGGTCTATTACTAATTGGTGCAAGCCAACTCCTTTGTTGTTCATACGAACCCAATCCCCAATATTTCTTTAGTTAACATGTATTTATGTCTCTACCTGACATGAACTTTTAAAACGTCATTCTTACATATTGTATTCTTTTGTTTTCACAATGTTGCCTATTTTCGTTATAAACGTATAAAAAGAGGTTGCATAATATTATCCAAAAACATTTAATTTAAAATTATTTCATTTCTTCTAATTTCCTAAGCTGGTGTGTTATTTCACACCAGATATTTTGTAATGAATAATGTGTTTTAGTATAATCATTACTGTGTACGCCAAAGTCGCTGGCCTACTAGAATTGTCTAGAGAACGGAAAGAAACATGTTTCTGAAACTTTGGGTACTGCTATTTGATGCTTGGATCTAGCTTTTGAAAATATGTTTACCAGTGCACTGTTGCCATATCGTGTCATACTGAACCCTTTGAAATTTCAAATGAAACACCTTATTCATTATTTGATTTTCGTATTCTACGTGTGATTCTGAGCATATTTGGTAGAACATGCCTACCTCTTACGAATTAATTCGGAATTTTTTCAAAAGCAGCATTACCAAAAGTGTGATATCCCCAGTACTGACAGAAAGCTGCTATTTTTACAGCGGCTTCCTAAAACATAAGTGTTTTTATAAATACTGACGTACATTGATCTAATGTTATACAGGGTCCAAAAAAAGCGAGTTATACTCCGACACCAAAAAAATTGGAAAAGTAGATTTTTTTAAATAGAACACCCTGTATTTTCTATTGTCTATGAATTAAACACTTAATTACCTGTCAAATGATATAACATGTTACTATACCTATCTTCAACGGTTTTTGAAGTTTACGATACTTTAGGTGAAAACGGGAAAAAATAAAATTTTGTTAATATTCACTTATAGTGAGCGATGATGATCTGTCACTTGTGTCATACACTAACAATTGGCAGGGTTGTGTTTGTTTATGTGCCAAATAGTTTAAGTGTTTCTGATGGTGAAGTCTTATACTAATGAACAAATCTTAAATTTATTTTATAGACAGCCTAAGAAAATAATATCAAGGACTTGCAGTAAATTCAATAATTTTTATCCAGATGCGGTTCCTATGAGCGAGAAGAGGTTTAGGTGAATAGAAAAAAATTCAGTAATTACGGTGCCATAAAAAAAGCCAAAGAAGAAAACGAGGTAAATGTTTTGACGCTTTTTTTTTGCATTTACCCATTCTTCAATTTATTCTGCTGAGAGAAAGACTTGGGAATATCACACAAGTCAATTGAAAGAATTTTTCATAAGCATGGGATGCATAATCATAAATATCGCACTTTTTGGTAATGCTGTTTTTGGAGAAAATGTTCCAAATTAATTCATATGTCAAAAACAATAAGATCAAAACAGTAAGCTATAGAACATGTTAAAGCAAATATGCTCAGAATCACACATAGAATCCGAAAATCCAATAGTAAATAGGGTGTTTCATTTGAAATTTGACAGTTGGGTTCAGTACCACACGATCTGGCTGCAGCGCACTGGTAAAAATGTTTTCAAAAGCCAAATCCAAGCATATAATAGCAGTACCCAAAGTTTCGGAAATATATTTCTTTCCGTTCTCTAGATACTTCTAATAGGCCATCCACTTTGGCGTACCCTGTATATTATGTAAAGTGGGGTATATTTTTTACTCCAATATAATTCGTTTGTTTTTCACTAACATGCTTTTCCTTCGTGGAGCGTAGATGCTTTCCAATTTGCTAAGTCCAACCACAAAAATTACATCCTAGTATCAACTATTTATGTAGAACACTCGAACCTTATGTGAAACATTCCCACCGGTGACCTCTGCGTCTTGCAATGTATAAAGCAGAGTGACCAGGGGTGGCGGTGGACACGTTTCACAGAGAGCTGCAAATGATCACCGGTGACCAAACGCAGCTAGTATTAACCCACTGATGTATCATTGGACACACTTGATATGAAATGATATGAAAATTTGAAAAGCAATATTGTTTGATCAGATGGTTTAATACCGTTTAGAAGTTATTTTTGATACTGAATAAATTTTTATAATAATTTAATAGTATATTATGTTATTAGGAGTCAAAGTGATACTTTATGTGGCGAAGCAGAACGCTTATTTTGCCGAACGATGTGAGGGAAATAATTCAGCTGAGCTACATAAAGTCACTTTACTCGAATATCATATACTATTTTATCCGCAAACGTAAAAATAATTAGTAAAGATCGAAAGGAAAGATAAAAATGATTAGCAGGTAAAAGAATACAATAATCAGGACGCTTTGCAAGTAATGAAACCATAACGACGCTCATTAAATAAGCAAACGTCACGTGTATAAAATGTGTGAAAATGCCTAGGCACAAAAGTGAAACTTTATTTGTATTTAATCTGTGCTTTTACTCCATGTCCGAAAACTTTTACCTGACATTTAGTCATAAAAGTGCCACTTTCGTGACGTTTGCGGATAAAATAATTTCTTTTCTTATCATTGTATTAAACAATTCATTAAATTTCTACGTTATATTGTACTTTATTTTCGAAATAAGGTGTCAACAAAACATAATTGCAGGGTAATATGTTCTATAAAATAAATATGCATCTCAGGAATAAAAAAATCTAAATAAATTGTAAGTGTATTTAAATGTAATGGAAAAGTACCAACTTAACAATGAATTCAGCATAATAGTCATAAAATTTTATTTGCCGCCTTATAGTCATGATGTTTTTGTATACTCTCAAGGTTTATCCCTTTAACAAGTTTAACAGATAAACAGTATGACAGATATATCGTAAATCAAAGGAGATTGCCGCCTGAGATATTTCATAGACTGATGAAGGTTTTACTTAATATACTTTTACTATTAAATATTATTAGTTACTAATTATATTAAATTATATATTTTACACATAATGTGTAATAATCGACTTTAAAAATATTTGCTGCCGTTGACGTAATAATTTCACATTACATTTCAATTTGAAGTTATGATCGAAATAAGATTACTATTATTATAAAATTACATACTTAATTGCGTTACATTCTCAAATTATTTTGTATTTAGTTGCACATGTAATTCTTAGAACGCCAAGTGGGTGTCGTTATCAATAACTGAGATATAAACACGTTACAATAACTTTCATTTGGTACAGCCCGCAAGCAAGTTTGAGTATAATAGACAATTTATTTTCTTCATACCGAATTGTTATTCAAATTATTTTTGTTTTAAAGGTGTTCTGTACATTTTGTTTAGCTGAGAAGTAGACTTCAATAGGGTCATCACACAGTAAATACAGTCGTCAATTATAACATTGCTTAAGTAAAGCTTTCACTTTGGTTTTGGCGCACTGATCGCAAATCGTAGTTAATATTCAGACTCGTCTAGATTTCTGTCATTCAGGTTAGATCTTCGGTTAGAGGAGCAGAAATGAAAAGGAGATTGAAATACTCATCTAGCTCAGTAAATGATATTCTGTGCTAACGATATCTAAATAGCAACACACCTAAAGTACCTATAAGGAATAAAAATACCAATCATACATCAAAATAAAGAAAGGAATCTTATTAGCCACAGGTGTATGTGGATACGACGCTAACAAAGTGTTCTTTACCATGTCGATGTACATAACGTTCGAATTTTTGAACATAAAGATACAGTGTACTTCTGTTTGGTGACCAATTGATGGAGTAACATAAAACCGTTATCCACATTTTCCTCCTCTCCCCTTCTTGTTACTATAAACAACATTAATTGGTTTAGGGGTTGAGGTGGGAATGGTTCATATTTTATTCTCAGGTTGCTTTGAACGCTATAGCAATCAGAGGAAACTCCTTCGGCTACTAATTAATAAATGCTACTTACAATTTCGTTGATGCAAATGAGCAGTCCACGCGCATGGAAAATCATGACGTTTTTCCTATTATTGTCCTACACGATTTTCGTACAGGAATAGGTAGCCTACGGACATTATGATTTAGAAGATTTAAATAATATGTGGTACGAACACATACTATTGAAATCGGCCGATTGAGCTAAAAATTCGCAAGTAGCCTGTGTATTTGGTATAATCATCCTCGTCTTGTCCACAAAAATTCAGTTAAATTCAACATTAAATTTTGCAAAAAATTTACTATACCGGTATATATTTATACGGTATATCCACATACCGGGTAGTCAAACTGATCGTGGAACATATATTTAAATTGTTTTTTTTATTATATGGGAATTTCCCTACGTACGCCTATGTAAATGTAGCTAAACTTCACTTTTAATGAAAAAAAAAATGTAGTCAAACTCATCGCTAAGTGTAAATATAAACTTGGATATACCGGTATAAATTTATACGTATATTTATATACCGCGTAGTCAAACAGTGCGCGAGACATATATATATATATATATATATATATATATATATATATATATATATATATATATTATTTGCCCTAAGCTGGGGCACCTATTTTTTTTTTTTGAAATTTGCATTGGATAGTCACTAGCCCAAAGTTATCTGAAGTATTTTTTGTTTGATCCCAAATTGTCTGGTAACAGCTGCAGAGCGATCAATTTCCGAAAACACTGATCAAGTCGCCCCGTTTTACGGTAATTTATTCAGAAAGGATGGGGAGAGTGGACACTCGTATAGGCAATCGTGAGATGAGTTTACTCTCTTCCATTTAAACAGAGGGCAGTCATAAAAAGGAAAAAATACCAGATTACTGCACAATACATACTTAGTTGTAAGATACATAATTTAGTAATTTTTTTATTGATGTTCAAGTGTATATGAACGACGTTTACCATTACAGCGCTTGAAAGTTTGAAGTGTTTTTTCTCTAAATTTGTTGTTAATTTACTTATAATTTTCGGTCGGTTTTTGTGCAGTTTACATTGTGAAATTATTCTCATTTCTTTAACATTGAAATAAATGATAAGTTCTTGAAGTTTGAATAACATTCGTTTACCTACAAAATGATTTAAAAACCTGAAAATGTGTTGTCAAAAAATCACTACCTTAATTAAGTTGATTAGTTAAGTAAAGTTGTACCCTGGAGTTCATTTGATATTTTTGCAAAAAGTTAATTTGACAGTGCTGAAAAAAAATGGGAATTTTCACTTTTACATAAAAAAAATTACATTTTACTACTTACTTGTTAAATATGTAATGTGTTTCACACATACAGATTATAATTTTGAACAAAGATAAAAGATATGAATTAATAAAATTTCAAAATAAAAAAAAATTTAAATTTCGAGCCTGTGAAGAAAATGCTTTCTCCCAAGTTGTACGAGGGCGCTATTAAGTCTACCAAATTTAACACAGGGTGTCCCCCCACACACACTAAATTTCTGCAATTTTTCTTACCGAAGTAGGTCCTTGGGTAGTCTCTGACGTGTTCCACTATGCTCACATTTCATTATTCATTATTTTTGTTTTCAAAAAAAATCAATAAGCTTCTATATTCCTATTAGGTTTCAGACAGTGTTCAACCACATGTAAATTTTCTTCATTAGAATAATTAATAGCCAAACTACGTACTTGAAAAATTCTTTACTACTAACAAATAAATTGCGCAATTTAATGACATCTCAGCAATATGGAATAATAACTCGAGGCATTATTGTTTCATGATGGTGGTAACGCGTAGTTAAAACCTACTACAAAAAAAAATTTCGGATTTTGAAGCTTAAGGAAATTATTAACCTAGACTTGTAATACCTCATTGAAAATCTCTAGAAGAGCTTTTTCCAAAAATGCAAAAATTCAATATGGCGTCGGTAAAAAAATAAAACATTGTAAATATAAATATCTTGAAAGCAAATGAAGCTGGAAAATTATTTGTCTTTATTAAATTCATCTTATAAAAGTACCCTATTAATCAAAAAACCATCTCACTTATTTTACAAGCTGCCGGAAAAGGCTAAAAATGCACCATTTTGGTTTTTCCCCCATTATCTCAAAAACCACAAATTATTAATGAAGTCTTAAGGCGGACTTAAAATTGTAATAACGTTTTTTAAAACTTTCCTAATTTAAAACCAACCCTGTTGCCAAAACAGTTTCTGATAGCAATACATGTAAGCCAAATTTGGAACACAATGTATGTCTAAAGTGCAGGGTATGCATTTGCTCTATATTTAAAAAACAATTGTAATCTGTTTAAATTTATTTTAGTTTAGTAAATTTTTCGACAAATAAGCCTGTAAACAATGTTTTTTGTTTAAGAGAGTTGCTCACCTTAGTTATGTACCTAATATTTGCACAAAAGTACCTAAGTTCTTTCTGTAACATTGGCCACATACACACACAACAATAAAGAAAATTTTAAATATCTTCCCTTACTTTTTTTTGTAATTCTCTAACTTTTAGTAGTTCAAAAATCAGATACAGAGATTGCTCAAATGATTGTAATATCAAATATGCTTTTAAAAAGAAAGGCATGGCATTTAACCAAAACAATGTACTGTTTTTAAAAGGAAATTACTTGTCATTATTAGAAATCTAAAACTTAGGCAGCATTAAAAATAAATTATAACATAAAACTACTGTTCATTTACAAAGATCCAAATGTTTTCCATAACTCATAGTACTTCAAAAATCAGATACAGAGATTGCTCAAATGATTGTAACATCAAATATGCTTTTAAAAAGAAAGGCATGGCATTTAACCAAAACAATGTACTGTTTTTAAAAGGAAATTACTTGTCATTATTAGAAATCTAAAACTTAGGCAATATTAAAAATAAATTATAACATAAAACTACTGTTCATTTACAAAGATCCAAATGTTTTCCATACCTCACATTGCATTAAATTTATATATAAAAATAAACTCAAGTTTCCTATAAACAGCAGAATTTTCACAACTAGGCGTTATGTACAATATAATTAAATTAAACATAAACACTATATCTACGATTCAAAAATATAAACTTTCACTGTTATTATACATAATTAAAATACTTAGCTTTTGGGTTTTTAAATAGTGTACTTTTGTATTTATATTATATCATATATTATTAAAAATCATATTAAACATACTATACTGCACAATAACAATTAACAAAAAACTATCTTTGTTAGATTTTACTAGATCTTTAATTAGTACCGTCAACTGGGGTAACTTTGCCAGCCGGGGCAACATTTCCGGGTCATGCGCCACAGCCTTTAAAATGACATGATATTGCAACGGTTGTATTTATAGCATCCAACTTCACAGTGATACAATCAATCAGTGGAACCAGATTTGGCGATTTATCGCAATTTTGGCGATCTGAGATGTTACTTTTTCGCAAAAAAAGTTGATTTGGCGATTGGCGATATTTTTGGCGATATCTGTACTTAGTTTTGATCGCGTTAATAGAATCTGAGAGCTTAACTAAAAGGTTAAAATGAAAGTGGCAATGTGTTAAAATGTAAAATTAAGTTGATCTTAAATATGGCAACATTGTACACCTGTCATTGTTTTGTTTGTCATTGTCGTCAATTCGTCATTTATTACCACTTTCGCAGGTTCGCCAACGTCACGCTATAGTTTTCGCGCATTTTTTAATTGAAAAAGTGTTGTGTGGAGTAATGCGACTGTAGAAAGATGTTTTTCTATTATGAACATTGTAAAAACTAAAATTCGTAACAGATTGAAACTGAGTACGTTATCGGCGATTATTAGAACCAAAATATATTGTTATAATCGCAATATTTGCTGTAAAAACTTTGTTGCTTCCGAGGACATGTTTTCTTTATTTAATAGCAGTATGTATTCAGATTCCGGTGATAATGTGAATGTTAATAATAATGATGAAAATATAGGTATGGACAGTGAAATTGAAACTATGTTAAATATTGTTACAAGCGTTGTGGATGAATAAATATTTTATTTCTTTGTATTGTGTATTTTTTTGACTAATAAACAAAAAAAACAATATTCCATTTACCTAACATTTGAATTCCAATTCCATTTGCCGCGGTTAGCGATTTAAGAGCTCTCTGCCGGCGGTCAAATGAAATTTTTATCTGGCCAGCCTGCAATCAATACATATGACCGGTGGTTTGTATAAAAGACGGTGATTAACATTTTAAATATAAGGTGCTTTATATACAGTGCCCGGTGCGTAAGAAGACGAGGAGCCGGCGTATTGTGAAGAACTACGGCGGGTTCCGATTATAATAACAATACTAAGCAGCGGCGTATCACATTTGTATGGCTAATTATATGTATATTGGAAGAATGCGTTTGAAGATTAATCATTCCAATATTTCCATTGGTGGCGCGTTATTTTTTAACATTTGATTTTTCATGTTTGCATAATAGACATTAACCCCTGAAAGTATGTAGGCATCTCACCCATTTGTCTAATAGGTAATTTTGAATGTATTTTTAATATGTGCTAATAAAAATGAAAGCAATAAGTACCCATTAGAAAATTGCTTTAAAGACAATTAGAGGGAAAAAGTATACTAATAACAAATTTACAAGCAGTTAACATATTGACTGCAATTAGAGGTTTGATATATAAATATCCTGATTCTTGGTGCATGCATATTAGTTTTTGAAAATTGATTGTACTGTGTAGGTAAATATTTAACTTCCTTTTATATGTTAACATATCAATTTTATTAATTTAATTATGGTATTACTTTCAGTACAGCTATAATAACTTGTGTATTTACATAAAATATGGTTCTTTGAATTTATTTGAAAATACCATTAAAATATACATTATGCACCATGCGACGCCTCTGAGGTAAACGAACGCGGGAATTTGAACAATATCATAAAGCCGTATTTCGCGCATAGGCGGTCTCGTCTTCTTACGCGCCGAGCACTGTAGAGGTAAGTAATACAAAGAACTTTTCGAAATGGTAAACTACTAAGACTTGTCACATTTTCATTATTTATATCATTGATTTGAAATGCATGTCAGTTAAAGATAGTTAGGTTGACGTTACAGAAATGTGGTTCAAGTAACGTCAATATAAATTTTGCTATTTATTTTGGGCAATGGCAATGTTACCCCGTGATTTCAAATATGCATGATATAAAGTTCACAATTATAATTTTTCTTACAGCTTACGTACGTAATGCCACGAAACTATAAAAAGCCGTTGGGATCTCGACTCTATAAAAATTATACTGAAGAAAATGTTCAGCAAGCAGCTTCCGGAATAAAAAATGGACGTCTTACTTCTGGACAGGCATCTGAAATGTATGGAATTCTAAGAAGAACTCTGATTAATAAAGTGAAAAATAGGCATGCCCTTAAAGTTGGCTGTCCAACAGCAATTGCTTTAAACGTTGAGAGAAGCTTAGTTGATGTCTTAATTGCCAGTGCAGAATTTGGCTGTCCTCTCTCGATGATAGATCTCCGAATAGTATTAAAATCATACTTAGATAAAGAAGGTATTCACATAAAAAAGTTGTCAAATAATATGCCAGGCGAAGATTGGTGTTACTTATTTCTAAAACGACATAGAGACCGGTTGACACATCGTCATTGCCAAAATATTAAGAAGGTTCGGGCTGAAAAAACAGATGTCGAAATAAACAATTATTTTCACAATTTAGAACAAAGTTTGGAAAATGTGCCACCCATGAACATTCTTAATTACGACGAGACGAATGTCTCTGACGAACCAGGATCTAACAAATGTATCTTTAGAAGAAGTACCAAGTACCCAGAAAGGATTTTAAATTTTACTAAAACGTCAATTTCAATCATGTTTGCAGCGACAGCAACTGGTAATGCGTTACCCCCATATGTAGTATATAAAGCTGAAAGGCTGTACGATGCTTGGTGTATTGGGGGACCTAAAAATACCAGATACAACCGCTCCAAATCAGGCTGGTTTGATTCATACTGTTTTGAAGATTGGTTTCAAAAAATTGTGATCCCCTGGGCAAAGGCACTTGAAGGAGTAAAAGTTGTAATGGGAGATAATTTGTCTTCCCATTTAAATATATCAGTCTTAAGGGAATGCCAGAGGCATAATATACGATTTGTATTTCTTCCGCCAAATTCCACACATTTGACACAGCCACTAGACATTTCTTTCTTTAGACCGCTGAAAATATGTTGGAGGAAAATATTGTAAAATTATAAGATGAGGAACCCCAAAGATAGTGTGCTCAATAAATCTTCTATACACATATTACTTAAACAATTAATGGACAGTATTACAATGAACGAGCTTAGTATTATTACAAATGGATTTCGAGCAGCAGGGATCTACCCCTTAAATCGAGATGAAGTATTGAAAAGAATGCCACAGAAAGGATTTGAAGAGACTGGAAGCAAAATAGATGACGCCCTTCTTAGTTACCTAAAGGACATGAGGAGCCCATCAACATCTACCACTGTGAAGAGAAAAAATGATACGAGTTGAGCCTGGAAAATCTCTCAGTTGGGTAAGATGTAGATCAACAACAAACAAATAACTCTGAAGGAGCAGAAGAGCCTGAAGGTATGGAAGACAGTCAGACTGAAATAGATCTGCAACAAATTCAAACTGATATTGACTTGACTGATTTGCAGCACGAAGACAGTACTGATGAGGATTCCCTAATTGAAGGAAAATATGTCATAATCCAGTTGCTCGGAAACAAATGCGCAAAGCATTTTGTTGCTGAAATTTTTTCAAAAGATGAAGAGAACTTTTATGAAGTTAAATACTTAAGAAAAAAATTCTTCTTTCCCGATGTGCCAGATATGTCATGTGTCTAAGGAAAAAACTGTAAAGGTATTGCCGGACCCAAAAAACACTTCATCTTCAAGACAGCTTTTAAATTTTGATATAGATCTTTCTACCTTTAAGTTTGTTTAAGCCTTAATCCATAAGTACATTTATTTACATAGTTCTTACTTTCTATAAAGAGAAAAGTTTCTGTTTGATTGTATTTACATTAAAATAAAATTTGTTTTATACAATGCATCATTGCGTTTTAACTTAAATAGGTACCTAGCTATCGGAAAATGTGGCAATACTTACGCAGGAACTTTAAAAGAATGTTTTTTAATGCAATGTTGCCCCATACAAGCACTAACATTGCATTTTTAGATGATTTTTGTGCTGGCAATGTTACCCCAAATATGCTATTTTTCTATATAACATTTTAGAATTTCACAGAAAAAACATAAATGTAGCACATATGTGGAATGTAGACAGATTCCCCTTAAGGAAAAAAAATATTTTGAAAAAACCTTAAAATTTGTGCAAAGTTACCCCAGTTGACGGTACGTTGTTTCTATTTGTGAATGCTTTTATCAATTTCAAGTTAAAATTTTTCACAACTTTACACTTACATCATGATTTGATTAAATTTTGTTCAATTTGCTCTTTGATTATGGCATTTTTCATTGTTAGCTTTTGACTATTAGAAGTTGAATTGAATTTAATTTATTAAGGATCTAGTTATCCTTTACTAAAATAAGATTCCATAGTTGGCTTAATATGTTTATCAAACTGTTACATTAATAGCAGGCTTATGTTTTCATATTAAGCAATTCTTAAGATAGTACCGTTTACTAATTGTTATCGAAACATATAGATTTATACAAAATATGGAAATTCACCATCTAAAAACCCAAAAGCTAAGTATTTAACTATAACAACAAAGTGACACCTATAAATTAAACACTAACCTATAATGAAGTTTACTAACGATAAGATGTCTAATGTTCACAAATACTTTATGAAAAAGTAATATCACCAATAAATAAATTATTGCTTACTACTATAAGTATATTTAGCCTTTACAATTGTATAGTGGAGGATGAGAACTTCAAGTAATGGATAAGACAATAATAGTTATGACAACAGATAATAAAATATTAAAATGGTGCTCTTCATAAATTATACAGTAAAGTATAGGGTATTAGAGATCAAATTTTTTAAGCCAAAGTTCTTTCGGATATGGTTTTTAAGATGGATTTTTAAAAGTATCTTTGCAATGTGTTGTACAATCACATTTGAATTCATAATGAAGAGTATTTAAATTATCTCTGTGATGAAATGCATAATCACACTGGTTGCATGTGAAGAGTGTTTTTTAAGATGAATTGTTAAAGTACCGTTGTGATTTGTTGTATGATCACATTGGCCACATTTGAATTAATAACTTGAAGAATGTTTTTTAAGATGCATATTAAAACTATCTCTGCGATATGTTGCATAATCACACTGGTCACATTTAAATTTATAATGTGAAGTGTTTTTTAAGATAAACTATTAAATAACTTTTGCGATACATTGCATAATCACACTGGTCACATTTGAATTCATATCTTGAAGAGTGCTTTTTAAGATGAACATTAAAAATTATCTATACGTTATACCCCGTTATCACATTGATAGCATTTGTATTCATATCTTGTACAGTGTTTTTTTAGATAACTTAAAATTATTTTTGCGATTTGTTGCATAATCACACTAGTGACATTCATAACTTGAAGTGTTTTTTAAGATGAATATTATAAATATCTTTGCGGTAGCTTGCATAATCACAATGGCTGCATTTGTATTCATAAAGTGTAGAATGTTTTTTAAGATGCATCTTTAAATCTGGTTTTCGTTTTGCTGCATAACCACATTGGCTGCATTTGAATTCATAACTTGAAGAGTGTTTTATAAGATGAGTATTGAAATTATGTTTGTGATGTGTTGCATAATCACATTGGTCGCATTCAAAGTCATAATTTGAAGAGTGTTTTTTAAGATGAATATTAAAACTATCTTTGCGATATGTTGCATAATCACATTGGTCGCATTTGAAGTCATAACTTGAAGAGTGTTTTTTAAGATGAATTGTTAAAGTACCTTTGCGATTTGTAGCATAATCACATTGGCCGCATTTGAATTGATAACTTGAAGAATGTTTTTTTAGATGCATGTTAAAACTATCTTTGCGATATGTTGCATAATCACACTGGTCACATTTGAATTCATAACTCGAAGAGTGTTTTTTAAGATGAATTCTTAAACTACCTTTGTAATTTGTTGCATAATCACACTGGCCACATTTGAATTCATAACTTGAAGAGTGTTTTACAAGATGAGTATTGAAATTATGTTTGCGATGTGTTGCATAATCACATTGGTCGCATTTGAAGTCATAGTTTGAAGAGTGTTTTTTAAGATGAATATTAAAACAATCTTTGCGATGTGTACCATAATCACATTGGTCGCATTTGAATTCATAACTTGAAGAGTGTTTTTTAAGATGAATTGTTAAAGAACCTTTGCGATTTGTGGTATAATCACATTGGCCGCATTTGAATTGACAAATTGAAGAATGTTTTTTAAGATGCATATTAAAACTATCTTTGCTGTATGTTGCATAATCACACTGGTCACATTTGAATCCATAACTGAAAGAGTGCTTTTTAAGATGATTTCTTAAACTACGTTTGTAATTTGTTGCATAATCACACTGGCCGCATTTGAATTCATAACTTGAAGAGTGTTTTTTTAAATGAATATTAAAACTACCTTTGCGATTTGTTGCATAATCACATTGGCCACATTTGTATTCATAATTTGAAGTGTGGTTTAAAAGGTGACGTTTCACAGCTGATTTCCACTTTGATATATAATCACAATGGTCACATTTATATTTAAAATTTGAATTGTATTTTAAAACGTCCTGTTTTAAATTTTCATGCACTGTTGTTGAACTATTACATTGATTAAGTTCGCGCTGTATGTTTGTGATATGTTTGACATTGGTTTTCTTTACATGATCCGATTCCCTCGAGCTCACATCTTTTATTAGAGAAGAAGTGTCTTCTTTCTTGATATTCACATCATCAGTAAAAATAGTGTTAAACTTTGTACTACTTAAACTGTAATCAATTTCACCTTTTATTGGATCACTATTTATCATAAAACGTTGGGTTAGAAGTAAATCTATTCCTTCTTCCTCCTTAGGTTCGACTTTAATAAGTTTCATATCAACCTTGTAAGACATTTTAAAGAATTCGTGTTACTTAAGGCCCGGTAGTTCCAATCACGTCTACAGAAGGATGGGTTCTATCATATAAACATGTACCAAAACAGTTCAGGATTGACCGTCGGTTAACTTCTTCGTTCAGGCTGTTCTATAATATGTCGTACATCGTAGACGTATGTTGGTTGGCGTTTGTCGTAATATAATCAAGATAAAATTAATTCTATAACAAAGTCGTACTCTACATTAATATACTTATATCAAGGTGAACATAGCCACGAATTTGTAAAGACGGGGACGTCATAATCAAGCAGTATGCGTATAACCAAAACATTTATAAAATATACAGTGAAATCATGTGGTAGTAACATGACGTTTTTACTTACATAGACCGAGCTGGTAGACTAGTGGTGACACGACCTGCTTAGCATTCGGCTTGTATGAGGTTTTTCCAGGGGGTTTCTCATACACTTGTAGCGGCATGGTCACTGAGTATATGCACACCATGTGCGGCTACTTAGGCGAATGCTGGGGTAATATTTTCCCCCTCAGAACCCTAACTCCGTTCCTTCCGGGCCTGTCCTGACCACACCCATCCTTAATCCCACCATGGATATATACGTGATGTATGTATGTATACTGGGAATCCATGATTGTGGCTGAAGGAGCTTGGAAAGCTCAAACAGCCCCCTCTCCCCCTTGGGGAGGGATTGAAATACGTGACCTTTCCTTCCTTTACGTACGTATTTAAATGTATTACAATACTTTCAAAGCCATCGACGAATGATTCACCTGCGTTCTAATACAAACGAATTAAACAAAAACTAGTAGTGACCAAAAATTTCTTTTAACCCTTTCGAGAGTCCTGGTACACCATATGTACCAGCAAATATTTTACAAGACTAAGCGCTTTGAATCACGTTTAATTTGGTTTACATCGATACCACGCAGTCCTGTAGTGTCTTCGGAAATCGTAAACAAAGTTACGCGGTTGCGCCAATTCACAGCGCGATTCGGTGCCATCTTGTTTGCCCAGTTTACTCAAGTACGTTGCAGGAGAAACATATTTTGCATCTATTTTGATTGAAATTGTTAGTAAAATTATTTTGACTATTTCAAAACGTTGTTTGTTTATAGCTTTATACGGTAAGTACAATAAGAGTTTATAATTTATAATGCTTTTTTATAATTCGAAAATTATTCATAAAATTGACTAAATGGTACATATATGAACCATCAGTCCTATAGAGTGGTACACTTGTGTGCCATCAGTCTAAAATTGGTCGGTATGTGTACTATTCGGGGGATGTTATAATAATTAATTATTGATATTATTTTCAGGCATGAATAAAAAGAGGCCATTGAACGAAGAGGAGCTAGAGAGGTTAGGGGAACATTTGTTTAGCGAGTTTGACGGAAGTGATGATCTATTGGAACCTTCCGATGAATACGAAACGGACGATGAAGGTGAGAAAGAAAATAACCAAAGTGAAGTAGTTGAAAATGAGGAAAATGAGTGTCCAAACATAAATTTAGCTCACTCTAGTTCATTTGTGTTATGGGTGAAGCCAACAAATAATTTCATGCCTAAAAAACAAATTTCTAATGAACGAAGTTGTTCATTAGCTTCAGATATACCAGACAATTTGACTCCATATGAAAGCTTCAAAAAAGTATTTCCATCATCATTATATATGTACATTTCTCAGTGCACGAATGAAAGAATTGAAATTTATAAACAATCAAATAAGAGGGCTCGTTTGAAAGAAATAGACAGAGGTGAAATTCAAGTTGTGCTTGGTTGTATAATGATCATGTGCTATAATCGTGTTCCTCAAATAAGTGACTACTGGTCTACTCATCCTTCGTTGGGCAATAGATCTATACAAAGTGCAATATCCAGAGATAGATTCAAGCTTATTTCTTCAAAAATGTATTTTGCGCCACCGACTAAACCAAACAATGCGCCCAAAACATACTACATTGATGATATAGTTCAGTGTTTGAAAGGTACATTTCAAAAATACCGCCAGGACAGCAGTTTCCAAAGCATTGATGAATCTATGACAAAGTTCAAAGGACGTTCGTCATTCAAACAATACATGCCACTAAAACCAGTAAAGCGAGGAATCAAGTTGTGGTCGAGATCCGATTCCTGTACGGGATATACGTATGATTTTAATATTTATACCGGACGAGAGACAGAACGTCTAGATGGAACTCTTGGCGAACGAGTAGTAAATAAACTCGTCTCAACTGCAAAGGAAAAGGAAATTACCTTCTGTTTTGATCGGTTTTTTACTTCGGTCAATTTACTACAGAATGTAGATTACGCCGCAGTTGGAACTTGCAACCAAAATAGAAAAAACTTGCCGAAAATAAAGGAGAAATTGAACAGAGGTGAATATGTTTTTAAATGCACTGAAGATGGCCTGATGTGTGTGAAATGGCAGGATACAAAAGAGGTCCTTCTTTTGACTAATTGCCATAAGGCGAACGTGGTAACTGTTACTAAAACAGAGAAAGATGGATCCAAAATCGATATTCCTTGTCCGGAAATGGTTGCTACATATAGACAAATTATGGGAGGGGTAGATCTAGCAAATCATATGATGGGAAAAAAGTATTCTTTCGTCTGTTTATGATGAGCATCGTAAACGCTTGGATTATCTATAGAGAAAAGATCGACAAAAAAACTACCATTTATTCTGTTCCTAGTACCATTAGCTGAAGAAATGATAGCCGAAGGAACAAAAGTAGCATCTATACGCCGTTTGTCAAAGAGAGATAGGCCATCTAAAAGGCAGAGACTGGAAAGTGTACCTTTACATCTACCAGTAGAAGGTGCTACTAGAAGAAGATGTAAAAGGTGCGCTAAAAATAAAATTCAACGCCGTACGAAGACAACTTGCCAGGAATGTGATGTTCCCCTTTGCTCAAAATGTTTTGCAAATTATCATAAAATTATTTTTGTTCTTATACATAATATAGAGATTTAATATTTTATATAGTGATGGTCTGATGGACTGATGGTACACATAAATACCACAGCATGTTACACGTCCAAACCGCACTAGGCGTCGTGTATGCTTACTAATGTAAGCGGGTTGCCAAGCCAGCTAACAGGGAGATGGGCGTGGTCGAAATAATAAGTAAAATGAATGATTAATACGCTCAAACACCTTACACCGATATTCAAACAGCTCAGTCCGGGAAAATATGTCTCTAGGCGCCACCACAATCGAAACTTTGCTAAAATAATTGTCTTAAGCTGGGTGTTAATTAACCCTACTTGATTGTGGAAAGTAGGATTGTGCTTACTCAGTAAACTCTCACACGAGGGTTCTAAAACAAACACTCGTCCAAAATAATTCAACTCAAACTCAGATATATGTAGTACTACCCAGGTTATTAGAAACTTTTTGAATACACCTCGTATACCAAAATTTCCACAATAAAATTTATCACTCAAATTTAACTGCATTCACGTAACCAACAGTTATATTTTCTACGTATCCCTCGTATACATATAAAGTTAAATTTCTACTTATTAATGAATAAACTATTTCTTCATTCAATGATCGATAATTAATTTTTAAAATTCCTAACTAAAAGAAAGTCAATGTCATCGGCTTAATAATTGTTACTCCAATATAATGGTGATAAAGTGCTGCAAAACAGTCAAACGAGAATAATCCTTGAAGGTTTAATATTCCTAACATGAACGATATCTTTTAAATTTAATTTAATTTTTATAATACTTCTGAATCGTATTGGACATTCGTAAATATGTAAGTTCTCAAAAATCCATCTCTTAGTACTTAATGAAATTTTAATTAACAGCTGATCCGTCATAAGTGTGTTGCGTTAATGAAACTAACATTAAAATTTTTGCAATCAACCTAGCAAATATAACCTTTCAGGTTGTTCATTAATTTTAAAACCAAAATATGCAAAGTCTACATTTTAACTTGTCAAAAACTAGGTCACCAATTAAGCAAACGTCACAAACGTATCTCATAACTGGCTAAATAAACAACAAAATAATAATAAACAAAGGTTTACATACACAAAACAGGTGGTTGAAAAACCACTGTCAATACAAATTTGCGTTTTTGCAAAAATTCTTAATACTAAAACAACCAATACAACATAACTCAAGACCGATTATCTTTTTCCTTCAACAATAATTAAAAATTACACAACCATACGCAAATTACAACTAAACAAAAAGATAATCGTGCTTATCTGAGTTTTTAAAATCCTTAAATGTAATTCTTACTTAAAATTGTCCATTAATCCTACGCTTTTCTTTCTTCTTTCTACCCGTAAATCAATTATTTGTAGTCCATTTGTATTCCTTAAATTGCCTGAAGGCACATAACAAATACTTCACAATTCCACAAACACTTATTCTTTCGGTATTCGCAAATAGTCCAACTATGCGAGGTTATTACTCCAATAAACCGTAATAAACTATACACGTTTGGTTGCCTCTTAAAAGTTTCTCGCAACCTTTAGGACAATTAAGCCCTTCCTTAACACAAATAAACTTTTAATGTCATATAAAATTACCTTAACATTGGCTCAATTTATTATGAACATTTCGTTTACTTAAAGGTGGTCCCATAAATAATTTTAACTAAATATTGGTACAAGAACACGCGCCGCACTCAACACTGTAACGTAATAACTGTTATCTTTTATAAATCTGCTTACGCACTTTTTACTTTCTTGAAAATAAACAAACTGAATTTATCTTCAATCTCAATTTAATTAATTGTTTTATTTATGAATGTCTTATACGATTCATCCCCTTTCGGGTTACGCAGTTGTTTAAACAATGACTGCCTTCAATATTATTCACAAATATAACTCCAACTCAACCCATTCTAATTTCACACATCACCTCGCGCGCGTCTCTCACCGAGCTCTCACCGAAAAGCAACAACCAACAACCCTCACGTCAATCTCTGACTTTCCTATTTATACGTTAAGCCATCCATCTTTAAACATGTCCGACTTCCTTGCTATATTCACCTATGGTATTCATTCAATCTTTCTTAGTGCCGACAGATACTACCATCTGTACAACCACGCTCATAACTACAATACATCGCCATGTTTGTTCTTACTTACAAATTTTACAATTACTTTATGGAGAAACCATTTCTCGTCATCACATTCATTCAGTGGCCACTCTGGACCATTACACAACTTTCAACGTTTATCTCCCACTCCCACATGCGCTCGTCTTCCTTCCGCAACATTTGCAAAAATAAGTACCGTCTAAGGTCTCAAATCCCATATACGTACATGTATTCTCAGAACAAATTGCACAACATTACGAGAACTTTCTATAATTAACAATTAACATACCAAATCTTTCTCTACATATTTTCTAAAACATTCTACACTTATACATTTACATCTTCTGGCCAAGATTACTCCTTTATCCCCCAACATTCCATTCCTTACACTAGCAAAACAGTAGCAAACATTATCGTCCCATCGACAAATTTCTTTTCACATTTACATTCATCAGAATCTATTTATTCCAACACCAATGTCTCTATAATATTCAAATACACGTATCTACATACTGAATAATATTTCTCCTAAATTTCCAGTGGCGTATCACCCACCCACATACATTATACATATACACAAAAAAAATTTTTTTTCTCGTTCAAACTCAATACACCCGTACTCAAAACACGTAATACACGTCATTATAACATCTTACATACAGGGTGCGTCATCGCAACCTTACAAACAGAAGACTGCTGGTACTTATTTGTACCCACCACCCCCACTAACCCCTGCTGTTTTTTTTACAATTTTTTTGATAAAACCTTTGGTCCATATTATCACGAAATAGATCAAAAAAAGTCTATATATTTTATAAATAAAAAGTCGTCTGGAAAGGGTTAAACTATGTGATATGCGTTAAGAGAAAGTATCTGTGTGTGAAATTTCATTAAATTTGATTGATAATTAAAAAAGTGTCAATAATTAGCGACGATAAAAAGAAGTACTTCACCCTTGAGCCTAACAGGGGTCGAGGGTAGTTTTCAAAGAAACGGCGGGGGTACAGAATCTAAAACTTCATATTTTGTCGGTACATATTATGCCGCGTCGGATGTGCAAGTAGCGATTGATTCTGATGATAGGAGAGAGTAGTTTACTCTTGAGCCCAATATGCCTGAAATCAATTGGGGGTTGTTTTTCACGGAATAAATGAAAATATAAAATTTATTTTTATGGTACAAATTAGTGCAAATTCAGTTCTTTCTATTGCTTATCTTAATTTTTTTTTATTGTGGTCCTGCTAGCTTGTCTTAATGTGGCAGCGCCACGGTTTTTTTTTAAAGCGGCATGGGGTACAAAAGTTTTATTAATGGTACAAATTAGTACAAAATAAGTACTAAATAATCTGATAGGTTTCGTTTGATTCTGCCCATTTGGTCTTGCTAGCTTAAAAGAGGTATTTTAATAGTTGGCGACGATTTTATCAAAACGAGTTTTTTAAAGTTTACGTGGAAACTAGTCGTGGCTCAAGAATTTCTTATCAGCGATTTAATATGCGATAAGGTAGGGCATATGTATGTACAATTTATTTAAATTTTATTGATAATTAAGAAAGTTATACGCATTTTAATCAAAAAGAGATTTTCTTTAATTTTCGTGGAAACTAATGGTGGATCAAAAATTTCTTATCAACGATGTGATGTGTTAAGGTAGAGCATCTGTGTGTAAAATTTAATTTTAGTTACATTTTAATCAAAAGAGACTTGGCAAGTGCATTACTTTGAAGGATATCAGCAATTTGCAGCATTTGGAAAGGAAGGAAATAACAGTATATGATAGAATATGATCAAATTTTGATAAGCATCTTATTGTAATTTCCTTTTCTAAACTTATGTCTTTTTATTTTTTGGCAGATTTGGCATCTACTAGTAGGCGCAGAAAATGTCTTCTAGGATTTGGCCTTGTCTACTAAAGAAATGAAAGGTTCGATGGCATCATATCCAGAACTTATTTGTATTGATGCAACTTACTAACTTATGGATATAAAGGCTCCTCTGTATGTAATTTTGAATGAAGATGGGAATGGTGAATATAGTGTGGTGAATGTGGGTATACTTATTCAGGAAGATAAAGACAGGGTGGAATGGTTCTTAGACACTTTTAAATCCTGTAGTAGTCCCTCTTAAGATAATACACAAAATATTATGTCGCATAATGACATTACAGAACGGGATGTGTTGAAAAAACTGTTTTAAATCTGCATTTCTCATGTGTTAACAATATCCGAAGTGAAATTACGTGCGGGAAGTTCAAAATTTCGTCAATGGCAATTTTTGAGTTTTTACAGAAACTAGTGTATTAAAAAAATTAACTCGAGTTTAACACAACGTTAACAAAGATTTAACGTAATTTCCCAGACAGAATTTATGAATATCTAACTGAACAGTGGGTAGATATCAAAGAGAAATGGTGTCCATTTTTAGGTGGCAAGGTGCACAATTTTATTTTTTAACCAACGGTGGGGTAATACATCTAAGAACGTGCTTAGGGCCCCCGGCGAATTAGAGCCCCCAATTTTCCAAAATAAAATAATTTTATGTATTCATAAATGTGTAAGAATAATTTTAAAGTAATTCTTAAATTTTTTTCTCATTATTAATATAAATGATTTTTTTATTAAAAAATGCTCTGCATGAAATATTTATTTCACTTTTTTTAATTTTCTAAATTATTAATAAAATTTGTTTAGCGTTAAAATGCACGCTTCAAATGTTTGACACAATATTTTGATTATTGTTCCTTTAAATGTATTTAAAATTCATGTTAAATTACGCGCACTTTTTTTAGTTCCAAAAAAATTCACCCAATAGCGATTACGTAGTATAGATAACCTGAAACCAATTTTACATTTTTTACAGTAATTAAAGTTATTCTAATAGTAATTCTGTTCCATTATTGAAATATTTATGGTCAGGAACTGATTTTATCGTGAATTGTACGTATGAGTATTTGAAATATGTCATGAGTGCGGTATTATCAATTTTTTTTTTATGTTCAAAACGTTGACAAGCAAAAATTAAACATGAATCGGAACTATCTAAGTGGAGCCCAAAAAAGAAAAATAGCGAAAGAAAACAAAAAAGAAAACTGAAGATATAGTCAAGAAGTTGCCTAAACTAACATAATTTTTCTAGTCAACTGCATCAGAAATATCTTCACAGAATACAATTTCCACTGCGTCTACATCATCAGATTTTACCGAAAAGGCATTAGAAGTTCCAAATCTGATAGAAACGGTAACAGCGCCATTTATATTGAAAGGCAAATATGGTGATTTCGTCGATGAATTCCAATCGCATACAACACATCTTACAGATAACAATAACCAAAGTAATGATCTTGGCATGTGGAAAGAGTTTAATAGAGACGATATTGCGTATTGGATATAAAATGGACCAGATCACTTCGTATGCTTAATGATGGAAATCAAAAAATATTTTAAAAATTACTATTAATTTTATTAAATATATAAATAAAAAGTTTACCTCGAGTAGGATTTGAACCTATGACCTGTACTTTGCTAGAGTACTGCCTAACCAACTGCGCTATCCAGATTCAAGCCCCAATCGATGTAAATTTTGTCTTTATGTATGTAGGACTGATGTAAATTCTAAATATAATGAGATTACAATCAAATTACTTATATTAATGGAATGTGAGCCTGCAATATCGCAAGGATTCGCACATACCAAAGTAACTTGACTATTATTAAGTTATTATAAGTTTTTATTATGAACGAATAAGTTCAAAGGTAAATATGTAATTAAAAATTATTATTAATTTTAAATTCTAAATAAAAAAGATTTTGTTCCCAAAAATTATTCTCTGGTACCAAAGCCAATGGAGATATTCATAAACGAGAATGGTTGTTATATTCTCAATCAACAGGTTCAGTGTATTGCTTCGTTTGTAAACTTTTTGCATCAAAAACTGCATCATCTCGATCCCGATTTATTGAAGAATTAGCGATTGGCGAAATATTATTGTCGTTGATCAGCATGAAAATAGCTGCATCCATAGAGATTCGATGTTAAACTATTTAATACGAAGACAACGCATTTTTACATTGACAAGTATACTTGAAGATCAAATCAACCCTAACAGAGAATATCGACGTAATATCTTATAAAGAGTAGTCGCAGTAATCAAGGCCCTGGCAGAAAGCCTTTTCGTGGATCAAGTGAGAAGTTTGGATCTTCCAACAATGGAAATTTTATGGGTTTGTTAGAACTTATAGCTGAATTTGACCATTCTTAGCTGGTCATATTTCAAATTGATTATTTAATTATGTCATAAAGTACTCATCACACATGCGTACAAATATTCCTACACCTATTAAGCCCACAAAATGTGGCTAATTTCAGGTTTGAGAAAACGCACTTTCTCGTATCAATGTCCAACAAAGTTGACTTGCCCATACTATTCTGGTATTAGTCATACTTCGTCCGCTGAACATACCTGCATGTGAACGCTTTCTATGCAGTTATACTGAAAAATATGCTGTACAATATGTCCAAATGTCGACAATGAACTAACACGTGTCTAATAATGATTGACGCTGCGTCATGTCAAATCTAGGAAATTTATTTGCTTGGTATTTGCAACACTAAGAATTGTATTGTAAAATCAATCGGTTTCTACCTTTTTTGCCATAGTCGCACGTGTCTGTTTTTCATTAGCTTTTATTATAATTTTTCCGTTCATTCTTTATTCCTGTATTAATTTTCCTTTATATTCACAATCAGTTATTTTCATAACTCCTAAAATATTTTTTGTAATTATATTAATTTAATACAGAATGTTTTTTTTTTGTATTTTTGTCATAACAATAATTTTAAAATTTATTTTGTTAAATAATTGTAATTAGCAAATATTGCCAATAAACATTTCCAAAAGTGGGGGTATTCTGTTTAATTTTAACAAACAATGTTTATAATTACACCAAAGGTGATTACCCGATGGGACGCTAATGTGAATCGTTACGACCGAAATGAAGTGTAGTGGTACCAACCTAACCAAAATTTGCTAGATGACGTCAGCTTCAATCATTAATAGACACCCGTTATTAATAGTTTGTGAATATAGCTTGTTTTTTTTTGCATTTCTGTTGACAGGGAACGAAACTTATCTATCAAAGGAAATTTGTGATGACCTAATTAACTTGATGGTCGAAGAAGTTCATTCAACAATTTTGGAAGAAGTGAAAGCTGCAGATTACTTCAGTTTATCCGTCGATTCTGCACCAGATGTCGCTCATGTACATTAGCTGATCATTATCCTGAGATATGTTTCACATACAGATGATTTCCAGTAGAATGTTTTTTAACATTTTTAGATGTAAAAAGTCATATGGGTCAGGAAATCGCAAATCAAGTTTTAAAATATGTTACCTACTGAAGTATGTAAAGTTGGTTTTTCAAAATGTAGAGGGCAAGCTTATGACAATGTTGCTAATATGAGTGGACGTTATTCAGGGATATAACGTAAAATTTTTAAATGCAATAAATACGCTATATTTATTCCATGTTCTGGGTACTCTTTAATTCTTGTTGGTAGTAATGCTGTTGATTGTTGTCCAATTGCGGTTGATTTTTTCTCAATGGAACCTGATATGGATTATAAATGATTCAAAGCAAGTAAGTAATTTCGGAAAAAAACTAAATGGTGTTAACGCGCCAGAGATTGTATTGAATGCTAGAGACAAATTTCGTGTTTCCACGTTTTATGTGTAAGCAAAGGCCCATCATAAAAAAAACAAAACTCCCCACTACCACTTCCGCTAGCGCCCTCACTAAACAGTACCAACTGCTTTTCGGCCGGCAAATTCAAAATTTTAAAATTTATGACCACATATGTAATAACGGATAGCAACCATGTGATGTGTGTTAAGCTATAGTACCTGTGTGTACTATTGATTGATAATTAAGAAAGTTATACGCATTTTAATAGTTGGCCATGATTTTATGTGTTATCAAAACGAAATTTTTCCAAATTTTTGTGGAAACTAGTGATGGCTCAAGAATTTCTTATCAATGATGTGATGTGTGATAAATTAAAGTAACTATGTGTACAGTTTCATTAAATTTGATTGATAATTGTAAAATTTATACGCATTTTAATGGTTGGCGACGTTTTTATAAGTGTTATCAAAACGAGATTTTTTAAATTTTCGTCGAAACTAGTAATGGCTCAAATATTTCTTATCAACCATGATAAGGTAGAGCATCTGTGTGTACATCATTAAATTTGAGTGATAATTAGAAAGTAATACGCATTTTAATAGTCGACGGCGATACCTAAAAGATTTTTTCAAATTTTTGTGGAAACTAGTGATGGTTAAACAATTTATTATCAACCATGTGATGTGCGATAAGGTAGCAGTAGTTAAGTTATGCTGATTCTGGACCAGTTTACAGTGTTTCCATGTTTCAAGGTCATGCAGAGTTGTCAGATTTAGCGGTGTTGCGTTCATTGACCATTTCAAGGTTAAAGTTAATTGGGCTCTAGGGGTGTCAAATTTCAAGGTGGCCCTCCTTTGTTCAAGCTGTTCTTGGAATCAAAGTCCATTAACCTCTTGGTCTTTGCTAAATTTATTTATATCATATTACAATCTAAAAATTCAAAGTTACGCATCTTTGTTCAATCAATTCTTAGTTTATAGAATTTTCAAGGTCAAAGTTTATTGGTATCATATTACAATTATTGGAAATCGAAAAATAGAATCAGTTTATGGAGACAGGTGAAGGTTAAATTGTTCTTGTACTGGCTAAATTGAGTCAAGGTCAATTAGTTATCTAAACCAAAAGTAGATCAAGGTGAGTTCAGAGAACTTTTCCAAGGTCAGCACCAGATGACGATTAACCTTAATCTGGGTTAGAACTCGCCTTATTATACAGGCAACGATTGACTTTGAGCCCAGAAGAAAAGTAAAAGTGTGAGGTGGTTGCACGAAGTTTTAGACCAGTACATTCAAAGTGAAGTGTCGAAAGTGTCCCGTGTGAAGCGGCTAACTGCTAGCAGAATTATTCTAGGTTGGAAAATCAATATTTTTTTTCCACAGAATACAATAATAATCACTTACTGAGGATAAAATATAAATAATAATAAATTATAGTCTAAACTTTTATGATTTTTTCGTATTTTTTTTTAATTTATTGATTTTTTATAATTATTTACAGAATACAAAAATAGTCACTTACTGAAATTAAAAATGTAATAATACGTTGTAGTCTAATAATTTATGATAAATAATGACACTTTAATTTATACAATTTCGTTTTTACGATAAAGTCAGTATTTCATCAGCGTGTGGTAATTTTTGAAGCATGGAGTTATACACAAACCAACATCACATTTAACACAGTAATATCGGGAGTCTTTTTTCTTCCTGGGTTCCAAATCTGTATGCCTGCATACACAGCAGACTTTCTGGGTGTTTTTTCTTCCTTGTGAAGGAGGAACCAATTCAGGGAAGTGGCGCGCGGTTAACTTGTCAGGTTTGTCACCTGAAGATGGACTGCCTTTTTTCTTCTTCTCCGTTGCATATCCGTACACTTGGAATAGCTGCCGTACGAGTTCCAACTAGAAATCTGCCAGAGGTGGGTTTTTCCCAGTGTTTGTTTTGTAGACCGAGTAAGGATTGATGAGACATAAATCCACTAAATGGAAGAATACTTTTACTGATTTGCGCAAGCATTCAAAAGAACTCAGTAGTATGTCAACTTTATCCACTGAGCCCATACTGTCATTGTACTTGTTCACACAAACTGGTTTGTACACGAACTCCCCTTCCATATTTCTTTTCTTATTGTTCACCATTTTATCTTCATGGCAGGTCGTAATCATATGCACATCATGCCTATCATGCACTTCAATGCCAGCATCTCATCAGTATGCATAGCAATAACCTCCCCTTTGTGAAGTTTGCTCCTAAATTTTGGCATTTCACGCCTCCTAAGGTTGACAGCATCGCACACATTTGTTTTTTTATTAGGAAGATAAGATGCCAGAAGGGGACTTGTGTACCAGTTGTCTATGAATAACGTATGACCTTTTTATAAATATGGCTGAATAAGTGTATTTACAACTGCACCGGAAAATCCAAGGTTTGAACTGGTTTCAATCAGTTGCGAAGCAGAGTCAGTATAAATTACAAAATCTAAAATATAATCCGTTTCTACATCAGACACTACAAAGAACTGTATACCATATCTGTGGCGTTTACTTTTGATGAACTGTTTGAACAGTAAGCGCCCTTGAATAAAACTAGCGACTCAGCTATGCATGGTTTTTGAAAAGGTACAAAACTGTCTTTAAACAGTTTTTCAATTCATCTACTACTATTTCTATTTTGTACATGCGATTGCCTGCTTCTTGTTGTTCGTTATCACAAAAATGCAGAAGTTTCAACAGAAGAAGATATCTGTTCCTAGAAATGGTTTCTCCAAAAACTGGTGAAACCAGAAGAGGATCAGTGGACCAATGTTCATTTATTTTTAGTCTATTATTTCTAGTGAGCAGCATTGTTACACCTAAAAATAAGTATATTTCATCTGCTGTTGTTTTAGCCCAATTGTGTTACCTAGTATGAGGCAGATTGTCGGATTTGAATTTTACAAAGTCATAATATCTATTTCTTTCAAATGCTATTTTTGCTGCTAATTGTTCGGTAAAAAAACATTTAAAATGCTCCAGTTTATTAGATTCATCACTCAATTCATTGTAAACTGCACGAAACCCGGAATTTTTATTTGAAAATGCATGTACCTTAGGAACAAATAGGCCGGTCATCCGATTGAAGGGTTGATGTGTTGGCATCCGATTCTAACATCGTAATAAGTTCAAGACAAGAACTAACCTCACCACCCGTCAGACCAGCATAACCACCACGACCTGAAAAACCGCCTGTACTTGGTTCATTCATGTTTGAAAATTGCAAAAGCACTAACAAAACTTATATGTTACTAAAGTGTTATTATATTACTAAATAAAAAAGAAGCGTAAACTAAACGTAAGCAACGATTGAACACGGAACCAAACAGATGACGAAAACACACTCGGGTAGGATCGGTTATTTACGGAATAAAACCGTTTGTTATTGGCTTCTACGTAGTTCAGACACTTCCCAACAGATAGCACTAGGTATTCCACAAGCAGAAATACCGTATACGTAACATTACGTATGCAGACCGTATATTTACGGGTGTAGCATATCGATCATGTCATGCTATATTCGTAAATATACGGATGTAGCAGTTAAAGGGTTAAGTGACAGTTTCTGAATGTCGCATTGCAAATCTAATTTTACGTAATTGCAAATAACATTTGTAAGTAGTTTCGTACTTGTTTAAAGTAGTCTTTAGTTTGAAATAAATATTTAATTTTTTCTGATTTATTATTTGTTGTTAGATATCACTATCACACATATAAAAAAAGTGGGATAAGCCGAAGCACAGTTACAACAGAAAAAAAAACTTAAGTGTTAAATAAAATTTTCATTCACAATATAGTTAGCCCCAAATTTTTATATCATATGTGCTGGAAAAGGTGAAACCAAATCCTCAAAATTATTAAGGATAACTTGAACATCAAGGAAATGATTGAATACAATCTTGTAAGAATAGCCCCCAAAAGCGTGTAAATAAATCAGAAACCTTTAATCCAAATATATGATTAGTCCCTAATGCTAAAAAAGTGTGAAGTGATAACTTGTAAAATACATTATGGAAATAATTGAAAGATTTGCAAGTTAGATTAGTAGGTGTCCCGCCACTTGAGCGTGGGAAAATTTTGAAAGACCGTGGGAAAGTTTTGCGGATCTTAACAATTACATTTTGGCAATTGGCCGGGGCCAAATCCTTTGATGTTTGCTAACAAGGTCAAAGTCAAAGTTAAAGATTGACCTTTTCAAGGACGAGAAAGGTCACACCCCAGTAATTCTTAGAAGTTCATTGAGCCGGGGTATTCTTAGAAATCAATTTTCAAGGCAAGTTGATTGAAGATCATGTGTGTGTGTGATTCTTTGACCTTAAAATTTTTCAGGATCAAGGTCATGTTGGCGGGGAATTTTATTTTTCAAGGTCAAGTTCATTGAAGTTGTGGGTGATCCTTTGACCTTGAAATTTTTTAGGGTCATTGTTCAAGCAGTTCTTTGAATTTGACCTTCTTGGCTAAATTGAGTCAATCTCTTCAACGGCCAAATTGAAGACCGTGGGAGGATCGAGATCCATGCAGCATTTCGCAGTATGTTGCGAAATCCTGAGATAGTTTTGCTCTTCTGGTGTCCACAGTCATATATCTTACGTATCGATCGAAGTCACCGCCCAGTCGATACAGCAAAACTTGGAATACATAACCATCGATAATAGGGTTACAAACCAGCCGCACGACAATAGCCTAACAATATCTACCAAACCACATTTCGAGTATTATTCATGCGTACACCTTCCGCACTCGCGAGGGCGGAGTGTGTAGTGTAAGTAAAGAAAAGATAACATAATAGGTTGTTCGTAAAAAATACTTGTATTACATTTTTAATATATAACTGTAATATTATTTCCTTAGGTACAATCAAAAAGCTGCACTAGCATCAGAGGCATACTTACACGATAAGATACACATGAGGAACCAAAGAATAATTACAAAGCATTCTTCATTTACAAGTTTACACCTTTTATTATGTGAAATTATCTAACCCATGTTTTTTAAACCCATACGGATGTGATGAACCATCAGAGGAAAGCATCTCTTTGTGGAGTTTAGGCGGTAGAGTTTAGTCATGTTGCATGTGAGTACATTATGGTCAGCCGATCGTTTTATGAGTGTAGCTGTAATTGGGACAGGTTCATCTTCTAGGACCATTTTCATTATTTTATCGAAGTTCATTAATTGTGCGGTTTTATACGTTAAATATATTCGTTTAACTTTACATAGTCACGTTACATTCTTTAGAACTGGGCCATGCTTTGTAGGCGTAATTTTTTGGTCCACCTGATACACATTCTTTGATGCAGCTTCCAACACCTTCATCGGTGAATTCACCCAAAAATTGAGCTAATGGCACATCATACTTCTCCGGAACTGACATGTGAATGATCGCGTCCGTATCATAATAGACAACCCTATCTTCCAACCTTTCCAAATATTCGTATAACTTCAGCCGTGCACGGGCGTGGTATAAGCGGCAAGCGTAACATTTACAGTAGATAGAGGGATGTACGTTTCTTCTTTAAATTCCCAGTTAACAAGTAATGTGTCTTCCTTCATTGGTAAAACAGAATTAATATCAGTGGCAAGATTAGTCATCATGTTATAGAATTCACCCGACTCTCTGACTATACTAGTTTCATTTTGGTTCTCACCCTGTCCAAGCTTACCCCAAAACGAGGTATCCTTGAGGGATTAAGGTGAACACCTTCGGATTCAAAATAATCTTTAACATATTTATTCTTTTTCTCAGGGGTGTCACAATAAGACGGACATCCTGAGCTCTGTTTTTAATACACAAAAATTTATTTATATATTGGCTGAATAGACCGCCAGTTTTAGTGGTACTATTATACTGTTCGGTTTTGAATTTCATAAGTTTCTAATATTTGGTAACCTTTTTCGATTGCTTTCTTAATTTCATCTATTACCCACGTACCTGTTAACGAGCGTTCATCATCGTTATGTTCACAGTTCCCTTGGTTAAAACTTTCACCACATGAACGACAAAGAACAATCATTAATTTGACGTTTATTTTTAAAGGCAGTGTTGGGTGGAATAATAATTCTGGTGGTAGTACACTTAATTAACCCATCTGTGCTATACTAGCTTCATAACGATACTCGATCGTCTCCGATGTATTGTCTGGTAAATGTACGCTTCACCTTGAAACATCTAGGGCAACCATGATAATAACACCGCGGAATTCAGATACCTGATTAGTTTCGGCACATAATCCATCGACTTTTACACCTCCAACTCTGGCTTCTTTCTGTTTAGTCGAATGTATTATATTAATTTGAAGATCTCGTTCTTCAATCAACAGCCACCGTCTAGCTACGATCGATTGGTTATCACGTTGCCTGTAACCACCTTTTGGTATTAGTCCAAACGTGTTTGTTTTTAAAAAAGTGCGTCGCAATAGTTTATTACATTCTTCCAGTAACGTGACGCTTTTGGTAAACTGGCAGACGTTTCCCTTCTTTATCATCAGGTGTTGAACTTTAAGGCAATACTGTGCTAATATATCAATATCCAATACACAATATTCTATAAACTACTTCTGAAAGTCAAATACATAGTTTTCAGCCACCTTTCCAGCATGCCACGCTAACAATGCTTCTCTCTCGTTACACCTGAGGTTACATGGGTCGAAAGTTTCTATGGGTGGAATTGGACCGATATAGTTTTGATCCCCTGTCGTGTTAAATAAGTGTGGGAAATAACCTTTTTTTAGCTCCGTCAAACCGAACATCTTTGGTAATTTGCTAAGAGCCATCTGATAATAATATTAAGCTATTGCAAGATATAATTGAAAATAAAGTTTATTTAGAGGAAAATGAAAATCGGCTCAAGATCGAAAGCAATTTATCGTTGTTAAAGTGATATCTTGTAAGACTTAAACGCTTCAGAGAAAACAGGTAATAGAATTGTTAATGTTACTAAAAAACGTATACGCAAATTAGGTTGGTACTCTCTAGATTCATATTTTAATGGTAGGTTACTTACAGGAATTATGGTCAATATAGCAAACACCAAGGACCCTCTTATTTTTTACAAAATGCATATAATAATTGTGCACGAAAGGTTAAATGAATTCTAAGACAATCGATGATAAAAGCGAATGCTGTTTTAGCTGAAATTTTATTCAACCTCAAAATCATATTATTGAGTTGAAGACCTCGTCATAAAAAAATGTGTGATTGATATTGCAATGAATTTACGTGAGTAGTATAATGAAAACGTTTATTATAAATTACAAAACAAATTAGTTTTCCGAAAAGGATTCCGGTTTCTAAATGAAAATCGGCTCAAGATCGAAAGCAATTTATCGTTGTTAAAGTGATATCTTGTAAGACTTAAACGCTTCAGAGAAAACAGGTAATAGAATTGTTAATGTTACTAAAAAACGTATACGCAAATTAGGTTGGTACTCTCTAGATTCATATTTTAATGGTAGGTTACTTACAGGAATTATGGTCAATATAGCAAACACCAAGGACCCTCTTATTTTTTACAAAATGCATATAATAATTGTGCACGAAAGGTTAAACGAATTCTAAGACAATCGATGATAAAAGCGAATGCTGTTTTAGCTGAAATTTTATTCAACCTCAAAATCATATTATTGAGTTGAAGACCTCGTCATAAAAAAATGTGTGATTGATATTGCAATGAATTTACGTGAGTAGTATAATGAAAACGTTTATTATAAATTACAAAACAAATTAGAGTTTTCCGAAAAGGATTCCGGTTGGGCATTACACGACGTTTTACATTTAAAGGTTAATATTAATAGCTATGCTCCATTTAGAAGTGGTCATTCAACTTAAGTTAAAGTTGCTTACTTCATAACAGTAAATTACGCGCAAGATGATGTAAAAAAAATTTAAAAATAAAACCTCTCTATTAAATTGTTTTGCATTCAAGGCAAAGGTGTACTACCATTTGTATTAAGTAAAAATCAAAAGATGTTATTAATACAAAAAATAATACTGTTTATCATTTCGCATGGTTTAAAAATGTCTGCCCTTTTTTCTAAACAACTATCGAATTAGGAACACTAGAAATTTATTTGTTGCCGATTCTTGAATCATTTTTCTTCAGATCACCTTGTACAAAAACATGTCACTCAGTCATCATCTTAATAGATGCTCTGATAGGCTCCCTACCGAAGCAGAAATGATTTCGCAGTTCAGGAAAGGGTACCATTTGTGATTTATGCCAATTTAGAAAGTGTACAAATTTAACATGCATCGAAAGTAATACTCTATTTCACTCCAAACATATACTCTTTAGCATTGCTTACTTTTTGAAGTGTTCATACAATGATACTTTATCTCAATTTAGGCTTTATGGAGGAAATGATTGCATTCAATGGTTTGTTAAAGAGCTTCAAAGTATTGTACATTGTGCCACCGAAATAATCAATAAAATAATTCCTACGGATAGTTTAAGTCCCACTCAGGTTAAACACTTGGAAAGCGTCTCGGTTTGTCACATTTGCGGGACACCATTTACTGATTATGATGTAAAAGTTAGAGACTATAACCATTTCACTGAAGCATTTCAGGGAACATCACATCAGAAATGTAACCTAAACTATAGACACTCTTATTTTGCCTGTAGTATTTCATAATTTATCAGGTTAGGATTCACATTTTATAATTATGGAACTGGCTACTATTGCCGGTTTGACTTAATTGCTGCCTATAAACAAAAAAAGGTATATTTCTTTTACGAATAGAAGGCACTAAAGTTAAGTTTAGATTTATTGACTTTCGGATTTATGAGTAGTGGTATTGAAAAGTGGTCAAACTATTTGGAAAATGGTAAAAAAAATATTATCAGAGATAATTGTAACAATGATAAACAGTTTTCTCCACTAGTTCGCAAAGGTGTGTTTCCCTATGAGTATATTGATTTTTCAGTTACCTTAATTATGAGGAAATCAATGTTGCGAGTTTTGCGCATGCGGTTAATGTTTGGAACACATTTAATATTAAATCGTTGGGCGAATGCTTAGATTTGTATCTAAAAACGGATGTTCTACTTTTAGGTGACACCTTCGAAAATTTTCGTAAAGTACTTACAAACTTGATCCCCTGCACTATTGCACGGCCCTCGGTTTAGCATTTGGTGCTATGCTTAAAATTACGCAAGTAAAGTTAGAACTATTTACAGACATTGATATGCTTCTGTTTAGAGGAATTCGAGGTGGTGTGACTCAATGTACTAGTTGGTATGCTAAAGCTAATGAGTACATAGGAGACAAATTTGATCCCACTTCTGACAGTGTGTATTTAATATGCTACAATGTAAATACATTATATGGAGCCGCCATGTCAGAATTTTTACCATTTGGCGACTTTTCTTTCGAGGATGAAGCTAATTTTGAAACTTTGGATTTAATAAGCCATCCTAATGATTCAGAAATATAATATATAATCGACTGCGGTTTAGACTATCCCATAGAA
The DNA here is from genome assembly GCA_036346205.1 of Vesta saturnalis. Lineage (NCBI taxonomy): Eukaryota > Metazoa > Arthropoda > Insecta > Coleoptera > Lampyridae > Vesta > Vesta saturnalis. The sequence goes on along the minus strand of JARFJB010002108.1, from coordinate 362,941 downwards.
TTACATGAGAGTCACACCGATCTACCATTGGCACCAGCACATATGTTTCCACCTGTACCTGAATCAATTTTTTGAAATAAAAAAATGATTGCTTACATTGTATCCAAAACGTAATTACATAATTCATTACAGATATTTGAAAATATATTTAAGACATGGATTGAAACTGGTAAAAGTACACCGTATATTACGTTTTAAGCAGTCCCCGTTGTTAAAAAAATACATCGATTTAAATACCACCACGCGCCAGCAATCTCAAAATGAAGTTGACAATTTTTTTTATAAATTAATGATTAATAGTGTTTTTGCATAACTGATGCAAAATGTACGTAAATATAAGGAAATACGTTTAGTAACGGAACGCTATGGTGCACGTGCTTACATATCAAAACCAAATTTTTATAGTTGTGCAATATTTAACAATGATATGCTTATCATTCAAATGAACAACCTAAAAGTATATTTAAATAAACATTTTCTACCATTTTCATTATGGTTACACGCTAAGTTTCTAATCATTCTAAGCTCTTGTACACCGATACAGATAGTCTCATACTCCTTTTCAGTTCCTGGTATCTATAACATTATTAAAGAAGACATTGATACATTCGATACGTCTGATTATAGTCCTGACAATATCTTCGGAATTCCATTAGCAAACAAGAAACTTCTAGGATTAATGAAAGACGTCAATCATGGTAAAATTATGTTAGAATTTGTAGGAATTTGTGCAAAAAATCAAAGGGTTCTAACCAAGCAAATGTCAAACAGATCACGATCAATGATTATAAGTAGTATAGCTAGGTGACTTCTGGTGCAGGAAATGACGTCACACTAATCAGAGACGTGCGCTAGCACTTAAAACTCGCCCCCTCCGGAAGTTGTGGTTGCGTTGGAACAATGAGATACGTAGTCCAGCAGTATAGCTCCGCCCCCGCCCATTATGCGCAATATCCTATCTTCTATTTATTGTATCATGAGCTAGTTCCAACAAGATATTTATGAAACTATTTCGTATGTCCCCGTGATTCAAAAGGAGATAGAAATAATCTAGTATGTTCGAACTACTTACATAAATTAACGACGTGCATCAGTTTTTTCGCGGAATTGCTTTTTACCTTCTAACCTACATATACATATGTAGGTATAGGTTATGCAACCGACTTTTTTTCACTATCGCTAAATCTACTTATTAGCTCATTTTCCAACTTTCGGCAAAGTTTCGCTAAGATCGGCGATCATGTCTCGATGTGTGTGTGTGTGTGTGTGTGTGTGTGTGTGTGTGTGTGTGTGTGTGTGTGTGTGTGTGTTTGTGTGTTTGTGTGTGTGTGTGTGTGTGTGGTGCGTGCGTGCATTTTCTCTTGTCTTGTATTTATGTGCTGTGCGTGCGTGCTATATATATATATATATATGTTTTATATTTTTGTATATATGCGTGCGTGTGCATCGTTGCTTTGCTGTGTGCGTGTGCGTCTTTGCGCCTGTGTGTGTGTTTGTTTGTGCGTGTGCTGTGTTTTGTGCGTTGCGTAGCATTGTTGTGCGTGGTGCGTTTATATTCGGTGTGTGTGTGTCGTGTGTGTTTGTGTTGCGTGGTTGTTGTGGGTGTGCGTTGTGTGCTATTGTGAGGTATGTGTGTGCGTGCGTGTGGTTCTGTCGTGCGGTGCGTGGTCTTTGTTGTGCTTGTATGTTTGTGTTCGTGTGCGTTGGTGCGTGTGCTGTGCGTGCTAGTTGTGTGTGCGTGTGGGTTTGTTGTATCGTTAACGTTGAACGTAAAAACCACATGTATTTTTTGTAGCAGTGTATTGAAATTAGTCAAAACGGTAATCCAGTTAGTGTGTGTAACTTTGAAATCCATAACCTCAGATTAAAATTTCCGAATTTATAAGCTATGGTCTTAAAACCCAAAAGGTTAGTATCATTTTCTTAATTTAGGCTTGAGTGAAATAAATTATTATTTTCCTAAAAAGATTTGGTTAAAAATTTCCTGCATATTTTAGCAAGGAATCACTAAGGAATCATAAAATAACACAGTTTATATTTGGCTTATAACAAGTGTGCAAACTTGTTTTGAGTGATTTCATTTCAATTTAAATCCTTTTAGTTGGCTGAGAAAATTTTAATGAAGGTTTCCGGCTATTTAAGAGGAAACTGGACTAAATTTTATCAGAAAACCAGAAGCTACAAGTCTGGATCTGCTTTTAGCTTTAATATTACGAATGTCAATGCGTTTTTTGACAATTTGCAAACTGTTGTGCACAGTTTGAAACTTTTTTCCAGTGACGTATGGAACATGGATGAGACAGAGATCCCGACAGTGCTACAGCCTGACAGAGTGGTAGCACGGCGGGGATACAAGCACGTTAGATGATGGGTACCTGCTGAAAGAGGCACTTTAGTAAATCTGGCGCTTATTGTATCAGTTACTCGAAATGCAATTCCCCCTTTCTTCATATTTCCAAGGGTCAACTTCAGAGATCACTTCTTTAACCTGTTTTTCCTTGGTCTTCCCCTAGCTCTTCTTTCTCGTGGTGTCCACCCCATTATTTGTTTAGGAAATCTTGAATTCTGCATACGTTGTACATGCCCATACCATGTAAGTTGTTGTTTTTCTACATCTGCCATTATGTGTTTCAAGGTCCATTTGTTCTTTTACATACTCGTTTGTTTGCCTTTCTCTGTGGGATATGCAAGCTAATCTGCATAAAGCATCCATTTCCGTAGCCATTATTTTCTTTTTGTTGGCTTCGGTCAATTTCCAAGTCTCCGCTCCATCATTAGTTCCATTTTTGTGAAATGTCACGCGTAAGTATTTATACTCGTTACATACTTTAACTTCTTGACCTTTCTCTAATTTTAAGCTAGCTTGTTCTTTTCCTATATACACATACTTTGTCTTTTGGAGATGCATTGACAGGCCTTATTTTTCATATTGATCATCTGCAAATTGTAAGGTATGTATACAGTTATCATTTAGTTGAATTCCCATTCCTCTGCATTTTCTCTTTCATTGATTTAGTGCTTCGTATATATATATATATATATATATATATATATATATTAAACAGCGTTGGGGATATACGGCATCCTTGCTTTCTTTGCGGTTTCATGAATACTTTCCCATTTAGTTTTTTATCAAGCCTTTGTCTATATAGATATTTCATGCTATCGCGATTTAATAGGCTTTCGATATTGTATGGGGAATGTTTAATAATTTCCTGTTTTTTCGTGTTGATTTATGTACTTCGTAGGCGGAATGGTTACTTTGGCTTTTACTAAATAATGATCTGTGCCGCAGTTTATACCTTCATGTACTCTTATGTCATTTATTTGTAGTCTTGTATTTTGTTTCGTGATCATATAGTCTATAACTGATTTTAACTGTCTAGTGTGCTGTGCCCATGTATATTTTGAATATCTTTATGATCATAGAAACCATTATTTATTTTCATTTTATTATATTGACATTCAATCAATCTCCCTCAGTTGTTGTTTAGTGTCTTCTCCGAAAGGGCATACTACTGTACCATTTTTCTTGTTTCCTATTCGTCCGTTGAAATCCCCTAAAACTATAGTTTCTCTTCTATCTGCTATGTTTGATACCTACCACGTCATTTTATTTTTCGAAGAAACTTTCTTTTATAGCAACGCGTTCGTCATCTTCAGGTGCATATACCTGTACTACTGTCATCTTTATTTGCAGTATTCTCATTTCCACCTTAATTATGTTTTTGTTTATAGCTTCCCAGTTTGTGCTATATTTTTTGTATTTATCATGTATTAATATAGACACTCCTTTGGCTGCCCTATCCTTTCTGTGCCTTGTCCTTTCTTTTCTCAGTACAACGATGCCCATTTTTAATCTTTCTATTTCCTTCACTATCTCTAATTTTCCTTTACAACTTTAAAGATTCCACGTCATCCTTTTTCGAAGCTTTTGTCGCTTTCCTTTTGGTATATCCTTTCCGAGGCTAGTATTAGGCCTCTTAGCGGTTGGAGTTTTTTTTATAGGCGGTAGGATGTTAACCGTAACGGCCAAATCTCCAACCTGGTGGAACAGGTTATTTGATTTTAGGGTTCTCTTCCCTTAGACTGATTGATGTGCTGAGCTAAAGAGGTCAATCCCCCCTAGTGGTTCTTCCGCTCCGTATTCCTTCCATTTTATGGAAGTCTTAGGACCGTTGACCAGTTTTCACCTTTTACCCTAGGCAGGGGCCCTTACTGGTGCTATCAGCTGGGGCCAGCTGAACCTAGGCTTATTAAACGAGGTTGTTACTCCTCCCTCTCCTGTTTTCTCACCCTGGCTTGGGACAGGCAAAGGCAGAGTTAAGTTCAGACCTAAAAATATTTATAAGGGGTATTACAGTCGTTCAAGACACAAACAACATTTCTGCAGCAAAATGGTAAAAGACAATTGAGAGGGGGCAAATTACCAGTTATTTGTTCATTCAATGCTGCTGTTTCCCTGTTTTCATTTACGCCGGACAACAAATGTCACCTCTTCTGGAAGGGAATGGATCACTTGGATCTCTTTTGAAATGTTCTAAAAACGGCTGGACTAACGGCTCCAACATTTTAAAAAGTACCCAAACCTCTCTGAAAATGAGCCAGTCTTACTCATTTTCTCAGTAGAGAATCCCTCTGGAATCAGAGGAGGTGTCTGCATTATCACCGCAAGCGCTGACATTTCAGGATGTTTGCCCACTGTCTGATTTTTCTGATCCAAGACCGAGTAATTCCTGCAAGATGCGCTCCAAAATTTTAACGTCAAGCCACTAATAGATGAACTAGAAAAGAAAGAAAACTGTGAAGACCGTTTAAAAATGAAAGGGCGTAAACAAGACAAAGAATGTGCCCGTAAAGTTGAGAAATCGGTTAAAAGGAAAAATATTTGACTCGTCTGTTTCCGACGAGGACTGTTAAAATGAGAACGATACTTACGTTAGGGATCAGGAGAAAGCGACGAGATGCCCCTTGAAGACAGCGAACCAGAAGATAACAACCCAAAGGGTTTACCCTGTAAGAACTACAACAAGAAATTAACGTCGGTGACTTTCTTCTAGTAAGTTTCAAATGAAATATAAATAAAAAATTTTCTCTCTGAAGTGGTACCAATGAAAAATAATTTTATTTCAGTGAAATTTATGCGTGCATATAGATGTCATCAGAATATATCTGTTTTCCTAGAAATAGATAATATGATAATAAATCATGTTTAATTAATTAATTTAATTAATTTAATAATGATTTGCGATATTCCTATATTCTTGTCTATATATGTTAAAATAATGGTCAAATGATTTGATATGTTTATGCATTCTTTTTATTTGTTGATATGTAATAATAAATTAAATTTAGCGAATCATTCTTTTTACTGAGCTATTCTGACCTAAGACCGGCATTACTCTATACCATGACTACCATTGCCTGACTTCATAGGGGAATACCAGCCAATCAACTGTCTTGATTTTGTGTCTTACGAACCCTATTAGAATATAACATAGCTAAACACCAAAAAAACACATATCACTCACAGCTTTTTGCCTTAAACGACCATCATTCCCCCGTTCTTCCCTAACGTATTTCTGTCACAAATATCTATTTCCCGTTATAAAAGCTAATTCCATTAAAATCAACTCCGTGAAGACCCTGTAGAATACGCGGTTTGTAAGGATGAAAACGATATTGTTTTAGAATTCGATGCACAGTTGATTTGGGAATTGCAGTATTTTCTTCAATTTTTCTTACGTAAGTACTTCGGTTGTCCCTGACGTGTTCCACTATGGTCGCATTTCTTGCTTCATTATTTTTTGTATAAGTTTTGATTTCAAACAGCTTCTGAACACTACACTATACCAAAGATACAAAAATGTAAACTTTCACCATTATTACACATAATTAAAATACTTAGCTTTTGGGTGTTTTAAATGGTGTATTTTTATATTTATATTATATCACACATTAAGTTACCACAGCACTATAATTTATGTAGTTAAAATTAAAAATTATATTAAACATACTACATTGTGTTTTGACTGCACAATAACAGTTACAATTATTAACAAAAAACTATTTCTTGTTAGATTTGAGTTGAATTTAATTGTTATGTCAAGTTTCTATTTGTGAATACTTTTATCAATTTCAAAATAAAATTTATACTGTTAGCGTAGAAAAGTGAAAGGTGGGTCCTACGCCAGCTGCTCACGGTGGAACGGGAGTGAGTTCCCTTATGGGTAGACAATATAAAAAAAAACAATTCCTGGAGGCGCCACTAACCTGTTGAACTCGTAACTCCAAGTTAGAAGAATTCCCAGATGATAGAGAAGGAACGTGAAAGAAAAGAAGCGTAGGGGTAGAAAATAGGTATTTATTAAAAAAAGCTGAAATAATAACAAAAAAACCGTTAGGGTTTATCAGCAACCAAATAATTAAATAAAATGTGGTTGGCATAACAAAAACAATAGATACATTAATAAAAATTAAACTAATTGCCCCGAGATCTCGAGTTTACACTAGACAAATTAGTTAATGCTTTAGATTAAATAAACGCCTGCTTTAACGGTAATAAAAGATATTAGAGGTACTTTTGTTACAAATTAATTAGTGGATGCGTTCTTTTATGTAACAAATGAATAAAAAGAAAGTAATTAAAGGATGATGGATGAATATTTCTTTGTGAGATAATAAATGCAAGGAATGATTTTTTTTCTCTTTTTTTTTATTAGGTGATGATGGGATGTCAGAAGGTTTATCTAGGTAGTAGATGATCTAAGTGGACGATGAGCGACTATAACGACGAAAAGATGAGTTGCTCTCAAAGAGTACGAGGAAAAAAAAGGCCCTGGAGAAGGAATAGATGTAATTTAAAATTATTAATAATTGGCTACTTACAAGATGTAGTGTGGCCTTGCAATAAATAATTGTAAGATGCTTGCATCAACAAATATGTTCGTTTCTTCTCTTTTTTTAGTTCAGGTATGCGAAATCTAAAAGGTTATTAACAAAGGGATGTGGAAAATACTGTATTAAACCTACTTACAGACAAAAATTGCTTGGAATTATCAACTTGTGATTACGTCTAGCAGCGCAGTTCCATGGAATCCCAATTATGTATTGCTCTGATCCTTGTAGGATAACAGTAGTACTTATAGGTAGCGGGTTTGGGGGGTTAAATTCCAAATTTTGGAAAAAAGGTACAATGAACCAACTAATACCCCTTGAACTAGACTCCATATCAAAGAATTTTTAAGAAAATTGCGTGAAATTGCATGAATTAGAAAAAAGCATCATGTTTGATTTTTTAAGTCAATTTGATTGGTTGTTGGGCCGAACGACAAAGATGAAACTATAAGGCAGAAGAAGACAATCCGTCCAACGAGCGAAAAAAATTATCGAAGATTTTGAGAATGTGGAAATAATGACAGAATAATATAACAGTGGCGTAAATTTATTAAACATAGGTTAATACCAGAAAATTAGGTATACATGTCAATAAGATGTAAGGGGTAAAATTGATTCGTAAAGTCGGGCCGGCGAGAGATGTCTTATGACTTATCTTTTAGTAAAGCATGGTTTAAGATTTTAAAAACCTATGTCGTTATTGGTTCATATAGTTAGTAATTTTGAATACCAACAAAACATCGTCAATGTTTCTAGGTTATTTTCAGCTGTCAAATTTAAACAAAATTATTGTTCAAATATCTCGGGATTTAGCATCCTAAAGGTCTTAAAAATCCCCATCCACTCGTATAAATAAAGTCGAATTTCGTTTAATGTCTGTTCGCACTTATTCTGGCATATAAAGTCCATCGAGTATGGGTAGTCATATGATAAAAATGTATTATACAACTGTAAATGATTATCAGAACCGTGACCGGGTCAAGAAAATTTCGTTTTGGATCTGTTTTACAAATTAATTATATCAATAATTTTCAATAAGAAACAAATTAGCTAGCAGTAGGCGAAGTGCGAAAAATTTGGTAAAGTGCGGAGGATCGTTTTTAGCCGACAGACCTCACTGCATCAAAAGAGTCAAGATTTTGTCATAAATAAATACACTGTATAATATAACAGATTTTAAAAACCTCAGTTTACAGTTTGTCATATATATATATATATATATATATATATATATATATATATATATGCGCTTATACGAAACGAAATACGAAAAATAATTTGAGGTTAAATAGCCAAGAAGACATCTGACAGCGTCATGCGCTTTGATTTTAGAATCGACATACGTTTTTAAGTCCTGCATTTAAAATATATATCAGACGTATAAATTATAACCCGTCTTTCTTTAAGTGGGAACTTCGCACTAAGATAAAGGGAAACAGATGCATTTCACAGTAATAATTATATCCCCTTTCCCGAATCCGCCATGAGACACCTCTCACCGGTGCTACTATAAATCACAATTCAATGAAAATTCATTTAAACCAAAGATTAGAATCTTTGATTTAAACTATAAACAAAAATATAACCTACAATTGTGATTGAAAAATCTTTGAATATTTTATTGATTAGAAGGTATATTTAGAAAAGGATTTATGATTCAAAGGGTTATAAAGGTAGGGGTAGTAACAAAAGAACAAATATTTAGAATATATTATAATTTTAGGATGTATAAACAGAAGTAAGGGTGGGGAAGATTAAGGAAGATATTTTTAATTGTTAGCTTTTCACAGTTAGAAGTTGTTCTGATTTGTCATCTTCAAGGCAATTTAATATTTAATTTATTAAGGATCTAGTTATCCTTTACTTAAATTAGATTCTATAGTAGGCTTAATATGTTTACCAAACTGTTATGTTAATAGCAGGCTTATCTTTGCATTTTCATATTTTTCATACTTTTGATCTAACATCTCAAGCTATTACCATTTACAGATTTACCGAGGATGATAACTGTAATTGTTATCGAAACTTATAGAGCGTAAGGATTTAACTATCCCAACGAAGTTACACCTATAAATTAAACACTAACCTATTATATACTTAGGCATTATGAACAATATCATAATGAATTAAACATAAACACTATACCAAGTTACATTTATAAATTAAACCTTTACCTATAAATAAGTTTACAAATGATAAGATACATAATGCTCAAAAATTAAAAAAAAATAGGTATCACCAATATATATATATATATATATATATATATATATATATATATATATATATATATATATATATATATATTTGATATGTCACAAGGTAGAGCACCTGTGTGTACAATTTCATTAAATTTCTTTTATTATTAAAAAGGTTATACGCACTTTAATAGTTGGCGAATAATTTATAATCGGTATCAACACGAGATTATCTACCTGTGTATAAAATTTAATTAAATTTGATTAATAATTAAAAAGTTATACACGTTTTAAGAGACGATTTTATAAGTGATATCAAAACGAGATATTTGTAAATTTTCGTGGAACTAGTGGGGTCTCAAAAATTTGTTAACAACGATGTGATGTTACAGGCTAAATACTCACTAGAGGATCCAGTCCGTAAAGGCAATATGTGCCACGGCATAGCTCGGTGATGTAGGCGGGGTCCTTACTTAAAGATCGTAAAAGGCACTCGTAGCAACTACAAAAATCGTCAAACTCGGTAGATAAAGTCAAAAAGGCGCCACCTGCTAAAAATATTTATAAAGTCGCAAAATGCGAAATAAAACCTAAAACTCACTAAATATTTCGATAAATCTACGTCAAAAATTATTAGCTTAACTAACCTAAAAATAACTGATCGAACGGTAATCTAATTCTACAAATTAACATGAAAAATACGTCACCACAAAACTAAACAAACGGGATCAAAAAATCATTTTCTCCACGATAACTCGATACAACCCCAAGTCTGCGTAACTCCTTCTAACCTCCACTTAACTACCCCTTTTGCGGATATTGCGCTAACCGCAAACAAACAACACGTGGAGCAGCCTAGTACTACATTCCTAACTAGACCAACCATAATTATTCATTATATACCACTCCGCGCATACACGAAGTTTCACTCAAAGATCATCCGAATAATTGCCTTATCAGCAAGCCTGTTTTTTAAATTCTTATCAATCAGAACGGTTCCTATATGGCGGCTAACTAAAACTTTTGCAAAAGATGTACTTTACAATGTAATATCTGACTACGTTTCTTCATAAAAATTTTTATATGACGCATTCCCAACTTGATTTAACCAAATTAAAATACGAAATTTATTTCTACAAAGCTATCCCTATTTACAAATACACTAATATAAAGAATAATGAGAACATTTATTCTAACAAAAACTAATCTAACAATACTCTAATTATCAGCTGTGAATGAAACGTGATTCTACAAATAAAAATTTCCATCCATAAATATCTCCAAACCAAAAAAAAAGGCAATCAAATAAAATCTCGCAAACATTAACACTCTTTTAACTCGAAATTAAAAAAAAATGGAACAAAACCAACTTATCTACAGGGTGGTCCCTTAACATTTACCAGCAGGGTGACACTTGCCTCAAAATATCCAAAGAAAAACACTCCTAACCTAAAAGCAACTAACACCAGGAACGAAAACATCTCTAAAGCTAACGAAACTCAACCTACAGAAGACTAACCTAACAACAAAAAATCAAACCTAAAACCACTCCTTCCGTCACATTGAGTAAAGTCACAAATCGGTATACAAACATCGGGATCAACTTCCCCAACTAACGATAACTCAAAAACGATCCTACATGGATCAAGGAATCACGACATGGTGCAAGCAACAGTACGATGCAGTCGCAAACGATATGAGCTCCGAAGAATTCGCGATAAATATTTTGAACCAAAAGGATCAGAACCGAAAATTGTGCAATAAGGCACACAATAGGACGGCACAATCCTAGAAGCCGCAACATGCTAGAAGTTATATCGCCCACTTGGTCCTCAACGACTCAAATTCTCCACCCCCGTGGCAAGCTAGATCAGTATGTCTCGTCCGGACAGGGCGAAAGAGGCCACGACGCCCTTCACGAGATCCGGGCTTTGTGTTATTCCACAATCGTCACCTCAAGACAACACACTTTCTCCAGCTCCCACGCCCTTTGATTAGTCGCCTCTTACGACAAGCAGAGGCATCTGCTGTAGGAAAATTCTCACTCCGTCTCTACACAGAGAAAACGCTCAAAGGGCTTCAATCCTAAACCTAAACCTTATCGAGCTAAAACTATCACATCAGAAAAAAATCATTGGAAAGCCTTCCTAACCAACTTACAACTAAAGCTAACCTAATCCTTATAATCCTAAACTAACGATAGAAAAAAAAACAAAAAATAAACCTAAATAATGTCTATATAAAAATTCGAAAATGGATCAAAAAATGCAAAAATCCAAAATCGGTATAACTAAAATTCAGAAACATCCGGTATACTAAATGCCATAATTCGATAAACAAGTCAACAGCAGCTCGTACTCAAAATCCTACAAAGAGTGCTAAATTCGGTAACGGTATGTTCAAAAGAACATCGGAAAAAAATATTCGTGCCAAAGCACGCGATAAAATATTTATTCCGAAGCACAACGATAAAAACTCTGTACCGAAGCATACGGTAAACCATAATCCAAAATCGGAAACGATATGGCTCGAAAGCGCTGAACTCAAATCAAACAAAAAAAACGTTATTATTGGCAAAACTAAATTATCTGAATGGCTAACATATCCAAAAACGATAAATAGTAAGCTCACAAATAATCGTCATAAATTCGTCACATAAAATTTGCAAAATTAGTTCAAAAATCATAAACACTCCAAAATTCGACCAATATCCGCAAAACATGCGTAAATTCGAAAATCTTAAAAATTCGAGAAAAATAAAAAAAAACACTTTCCCCAACTCCCACACCGTATGATTAGGGTGATCCCTTAAAATTTACTCACAGGGTGACAATGTTCCATAAGGTAGGGCATCTGTGTGTACAATTTCATTAAATTTGATTGATAATTGAAAATGTTATCACATTTTATAATAGTTGAGGCGATTTTATAAGTGTTATCAAATATAAATTTATCTAAACTCTCGTGGAAATTAGTGGTGGCTCAAAAATTTATTATCAACGATATCATGTGCGACAAGGTAGAGCATCTGAGTGTACAATTTGTATGGGGAGGGGGGGGGGGGTGCGTGCGTGTGAGTGTGCGGGCGTACGTGCGTGTGTGTGTAAAATTTAGGTCAAGTTCGTTAATGAGCAAAAAACCAACCAGTGGCGGGACATTTTTAGAGGCTTAGAAAATTAAAAATAAACAAATTCATTGCCTCAAATTTTAGAGTTACAGAATTAAAAAACAAAGTGATACTTTTTTTAAATAATTTCAAAAAAAAAATTAAGGTCCTTTTGGCCATAAAAAGAGTCTTTTTGGGGGTCTAACCCCTGGTTAAGTGTTGGATGCCCTTAGGGTGCGGTGTAGCGGTCGTTTTGGCTGTGTTGAAGAGGGCTAAGACCAGATAAGGTCCTTATGGCTTCATTAAAGAGGGGCTAAAACTAGGCCAGATCCATTCCTTTTACCTGATTGGTTGTACGTGTATTAAGGCGGGGCTAAGATTAACCACACCCATCCCTTTACCTGGTTGGTTGTACGTGCGATCGCCCATTTGACTTGATTATTGACTAAGCCCCACCACCTAGTCGCCGTGCTCTGATTGGAGGATTAATTCTCTGCATTCTGATTGATTATGGCGGGAAATTTGAATTTGTATCCTAATAAGGGGTCCCTAATGCTAACTTGTAAGACAGATATAGGGTTTCGCAACTTACTCTTGAGCATTCACCCCCTTTGTCCTGGCCCCTTAGGCGGAAATTTGAATTTGTATTCTAATAAGGGGGCCCTAATTCTACCTTGTAAGACAGGTATACGTCTTCGGAACTTGCTCTCCTTGTACTGTTTTCTGTTAATCGGTATAAACTCCAATAAAAAGATAAAGGATTTTTTCAATAATAATTTATTACAAGTAATGTCATTTTAAGAATACTTACCTCAAGTATTAGTGTCAACAGCATCCTCCTTATTTGATAGATTTTCTGTTAACGCTTCCTTCTCAATGGACTTCTCAATGTCTGAAAAAGTTGGAGGGTTTATTAATAAGACTTTATTATTATTATAAGTAATGCTATTTTATGATTACATCTCATGTAGCACCAGCAGCAGACTTACCTGGTTGATTTTCTGACTTTGCCTCCTTTTCCTTACTAACATTAACTAGATCACCACTCTCATTTTCCGTATCCTCCTTCAAGACTGCATAATCTTCAGGTATTGTTATGCAATAGTACTTTAATATTAAATCTTCGAAATCTAGAATATCAGCGATTGTGGGTTCATAGCAGGGTGAACCCATTGCTGATGGTACCACAACTAGAACATTACTAATATAAAAAACGGTAATGTTATTTTAATTCTATGCTCACCATTACATGACCTGGACGGTAAGTGCGGGGTGAAAGTCGACAATAAGCAGAGTGGGATGGTGATGATCCAATAAACCATTTTGTTAAATATGGAGGAAGCATGGTGGACGAAGCGATTTAGAATGATTTTTACCTAATCATAATAAAGCAAAAAATCGAATCTGATTAAAATAAATGATGTATCATTTTGTATGAAATGAACATTTCTTTGTCCACCCATAAACTTAGTGTATTGATATATGGGATTGGGCTTTTGCCTTTCGCGGTCTTGTTTGTCAGTAAAATTAACCATTTCGTTTGTAAATTCCGTAGTAATGTAGGCTACATCACGTTTGTCACGCCATTTTCCTACCAACACACCCTCCTCACTACATCTATATATTGACTCCCCTTTATTTAATTTTTTATTTTGGCTTCCACGGGAGTAAGTCTTCTGTCGGTTCTCAATGTACCTGTGCAGTATATATTGCGAGCGGGCAGTTTTTTGGATAGATCGTAGTCATTGTAATAATTGTCCGTAAAGACCGAATGTCCGCAATCTAAGTACGTCCCCATTAAATTAAGTACAACATTAGCAGCGTGGCCTTTGCCTCCTAGATCATCCAGTTGTCCAGTGTACACAGCAAACCTCACATTTGTACAGTCAGGTTCCGTCAAAACATATAATTTAATTCCATATTTATGGCGTTCATTTTTTATATATTGTCTAAATGACAACAGTCCACGCCATAAAATCATAGATTCATCTAATGATGATCAGGGGTCTGATTTTAAAAAGATGGTCTTCTGGTTTTGCTTCATGAGGATTGGCGGCAAAGTTCAGGCACCTAAAATATAATTATAAGGTACTTAATTTTTGTTTCAATCAAAGCTGTTCCGATAGTTACCTCATTATCAAAAGAAATATGTCCCTGCTCATGGCTTTAGAGAAGAACGGTATAGAAAATAGCCTAGATGTCTTCCAGTTGTCTTGAAGCCGGTTCATGGATATAGTTTCCATATGAACAAATATTCCAAAAAACACACGTAATTCATCAACAGTAACGGGACGCCAGCGACTAATCCGTGCCGATGGTGTCAGCGACGAAGCCAGGAAAACTTCCTCTGCATACCTGTTTGTTTCTTCAGCAATTAATCCATAAAAGCTGTCGTCTACCAACATGTTGAAAAAATCAATAGGTCTATTAGCTGTAAAAATAAAAATATCACATATAATATGCATATCCTAAATAAATAAACAATATATTACCTTGTGGTAGAGTACGGAACTCCCTACGTTTCGTAAAAGGTATGTTCTTCACGCCGGATGTATCTTCAGTCCAACGCAGGGATGGACGTTCGGTCCTATTCGCAGTCTTCTTACTTTTAGGCTTTGCCGTTGTCGGTGCAGCAGGAGTAACTGGTGACTGGTTACCCATTAAATTTTTTTGCACGTTTTCATCGCTATAATTACTGTCAGAGCGATCACTGGTAACAATTCCTACTTTCAGACACTTAGCATGACGCGCAAGGTCACTATCTGGTAGGTATTCCTCATCCGCACTTAAATAAGGTTCTGCTTCATTTTCTAAAATATCTTCGTCCCCTGATTTAAAGAGAAATTTTTCCAATTCTTTTAGATCTGCTTCATTATTAAAATTATAACGCTTGTTGGTTTTTCGCGCCCTTTTGGCTCCTGAAGGTCCTGCACCGTCATCCGTCATATTATAAGCAAAAAACAAAATTTTTCGTCCTTATAATACGTAAACAATAAAAAAACACAACAAAATATCGCTACGACGTGAGGCACGCGACTAAACCGTACTAATTGAATACACCCATAGATGTATGATATGAGAGAGCCACTGTAACGTCATGCGCAAAGGCTAACTCGACCAAAACAATGTTTTATTGTAATAATACGTTTTGAACACGCTGACACAATTACAGTCGCCCCGCGCGAGAGCTAAGCACACAGAGTGCTATTAAGAAGACTAATACATATGACGGTAAAAACCGTCGCGCGCACTTACGGAAGATAGCTAATGACGGTTTCTACCGTTTGTCTGATAGCTGAATCATAAAATCTACTCAGATACAGTGTTTTAATATACCTTGTATACTTTTATACCAGGTAGTATTCGACATTGGTAAAACTTAAATTTTTACATGGCCGTCGGCAGAAATTTTTTATGGACGATAATCGTTTTCCAATACTTTATTCCACATCACATTTCGTATATGAAGATATTGTAGATAATCAGGGTGACTCACTACTATTCTCTCGGTCTCTTGTGCCTAAACAGTATCAGATATCAGCTTAATTTTTTGGTGGCATATGTAAATTGATAAGTACTATTTGTTTAAATTATTTTCAATTATACAGGGTGCTTCAGAAAATTGTAATATATCAAAGTTAGGTTTTTTTAATACAACGCCCTGTATTTTATGTCATTTTTAGATTATACGTTAAAATTTCCCTATACCTATCGCTTACCAATTTTGAGAAAATTGTGATTTTAAGAAAAATATTCAATTTAAGCAAGAACTAAAACACGGAAACCTCTTTCATTGAGTAACACAAATTTATATCGGTTTATTCTCACCTTTAAGGCTTCCATTTGTACTGTGTAGGATTTCGATATTTAGTACTAGATGTTTAGAAAAAGGATTCTTATTTTATATTTTTCAAACATCAAAAACCCACTTAACTTAAATGGACCACCCTGTATAATTTATATATATATATATATATATATATATATATATATATATATATATATATACCGGGTGGTCGTAAAGAAAGGAATAAATTCAATATCTCGTAAAAAACAATTTTTTTCAAAAATCGCTCGGACCCGTCGATTTTATATTTTTTCGGGGCATATTTTGCGAAAAAAAAAATTTTATACAGGGTGTCTCAAAAAAAATTTGCTAAAAAAAATTTTTTTTTTCAAATTGCAACCCAATTTTTTTATTGCATTTTTGGATTGCCCTTACAATTCTAAACATTTGTCATGTAGCATATGCTATACCTAAGTCGAAGCGTTTTGGAGTTATTCGCATTCAAAGTTTAAAAATTGAAAAAAGATCATGAAGAAAACGAAAAATAAAATAATTTTTATAACGTTTTATTACATCGAAAACAATAATTTGTAAACTTAAAAATAATTTTATTTCAGCAAATGTTCGAAATGTCCTCCGTTAGTCAACTGACAATAGCCTAATCGATCTACAAATTCCTGCTGCACATTTCGAACCATTTTGGGCGTTAGTTGACTAACGGAGGACATTTAGAACATTTGCTGGAATAAAATTATTTTTAAGTTTACGAATCTTTGTTTTCGATATAATAAAACGTTATAAAAATTTATTTTCGTTTCTTCATGATCTTTTTCAATTTAAATTTGAATGCAATAACTAAAACTTGCTTAGGTATACATCTATGACAAATTTGAATGTAAGCAATCAAAATGCAATAAAATGTTCATTGAAATTTAGCAAATCTTTGAGAACCCTGATAAAATTTTTGCAAAATAGCTGAATATAAAATCGAGTCACATGAAAATTGTTTGAGATATGATTTATCTTTACGACCAGTATATATATATATATATATATATATATATATATATATATATATATATATATATATATACACAACCCTTGCGAATGTACTTTATAGTATTACTACACTGTGAAAAATGGATAGCTTCACGAAGACGACAGACTTTGATGGTGAATGCGAAGAGCTCATCCTCGACGTGTACAGAAATCTCAGGGGTGCGCTACGAACCCGGATAGAAAGGCTACAGAGGCAAGAATAGCCTCTGTAGCCTTTCTATCCGAAAGGGATGTAGCTTTCTATTCATCGAAGGGGATGTAGCGCTTGAGCAGCGTGAAATGGTTGTGCGTCATCTTTCAGGACGCAAAAGAAAGCCGAATATCGATAGCAATTGAACTGATGCTGCAATCATCAGTACTGCCCCGACTGCTACCATCACAACCACAACCGCAACCACACCCACCACCATCACTCGTTCCATGAAGAAGAAGAGGCGAACTAGTCGACCTAGCGTGGAGTTCACAACCGTCAAAGTCGGGACTTGTATCGACCAATGTTAGTAGAGGAAGAGGCACGCAGGAGCTGGTCTCCAGATGGAACACGCTACATTCTGTAAATTTATACGAGGATGTGTTACCAGCATCACAACCAGGCCTCAGAGCGCAAGATGTCCAACCACCCTCAGCCAACATAGTGGAAGTACATCATCCACCTGTAGCTCAGGGAGGATCGACGGATGAGGGTGTACAGTCACGCTCGGGTAGTGACTCTATATTAGAGGCACTCCTCAGGGAACCGCTACAACCTCTTCCCATACGTTACCAAACCTTTAACTACGGTGCAGATGATCTGAACAGCATCCTAGCCCAATTAACATATATTAATAAATAAAATAATTCTTTCTGTTTATCTGTTTCATTATTCATTCCTTATATTCAAATGGAAGAGTATCA